>BMAV01018609.1:503323-521248 GCA_019973955.1 Trichonephila inaurata madagascariensis | reverse complement strand
ATAAACGGATAATTTTCATATTATTTAGTGTCACTTAGATTAGAATACATGCATAAAATTGTTTTAAGGACATTATGACAAAAAAAAAATTATTTCAGTACAATATTTTGGCAAAAAATTAACTTGGAATAATAATTTTTCAAAACGTCCTTCTTTTATAAAATATGCTTCTATAAAATAATAATATTTTGTGTGTGTGTGCTTATGTAAAGTAAAAGCTTCTCCAGAGAGTCTGAACTAGGATTTTTGAGAAATTCACATTATTTTCAGAGTTACTATCCTTTGAAATAATTATCAGCGTTTTTTTTTTTTTCGTAAAATTTACCCCTCTGCTGTAGTAAAATAGGGATAAATCCACTTCTTAGCTGTACATTTCAAAAATTCTAGTTCAGCCTCTGTACAGAGGTCTGACGTACATACAAGCAAAATATTATTGTAATAGAAGCATTTTTCATACAAGGAGAATGTTTTGAAAATGGTCATTCTATGTTCTTTTTTTGGTCAAAATATTATACTTATATAATTTTTTATTGTAATAATATTCTTGAAACAATTTTACATACATTTTCTAATCTAAGTGACACTATATATCATAAATATTATCCATTTATACACTTTTGCAAAATCACGGTTCCGAACGTAGTCGGATACCTTAAGGATTTAAAATAACATTTTTTTAAAATAAAAATCATACACATTAGTTACTAGAACAAGAGAGCATTAAATCTGCTGTTTTGAATTCTATACAAGACTTCCACGCTTTATATTCTTATAAGCAACAAAATGTTGTGAAATGAGGTGTCAATTGAAGAGTCGCCATTACTACAATATATATCGCATATTTTTGACTTCACCAGTTAGATAAGGTAACGCAATATAATTGTATTTGTTGTATAAGGACGCACACAAATTAGCTTTTCATAATTGCCACTTTTATTAATATAAGAAAAAACTATAAGCATATAACTTTCAATCGGGGTTTGTAAATGGAAATAATCTACGAGTTAAGATTCAAAAGTTCACGGACTGAACCTGTAACGTGAAAAATCTTTGCAGTAGAGCGAGTAAGATAACATTTCTGTATCGCTGTATTCGTCCTCTTCTCCAAGAATGTTTGTTCCAAATCACGTGGCCGTGTAGGAGAACGATGCACGTTAAATCTGTCAAGAGCTCAAATATCCTCCCACTGGTGTGGTAGTTAGGAGAGGGGTGCCAGCTCAGGTGTCGACCACGTCACTTGACCAGGTTTCAAAATTGCGTGGTCCGTCGCCAAAAGCCCTCGTGTAGCTGAACAGTGTGACGTTAATATTCACTCACTCAAATCACGTGGTCGGTGGTTTGCCACATCCGGCGATTAGTTACCTGTGATTAAAAAAAACTGCGTTTATTGAGAGAGAATAGTATCAAATTTTGTGTTGGCTTGGAAAGGCGTCATACGGAGACTTACGAAATGTTGAATTTGGTGTAAATCAGTGATACATTATCTCGGACGCAAGAATTTAAGTAGCATCGACGTTTCAGAGAAGGCAGAAAAGTGTTTAACCCTTTATCTACAAACCATGCTTATTAATATCACTCACCATTTCTACGAATGCTCTGACGATACTTAGCAGGAATATTCTTTTAAATCCATTCTTCCAAGATGTATGGCAGCACGGGTTCTAGGATGATTATTTTTTTTATCTAGGAAGGCGAATAGTTTTATAGCAGAAATTGCGTTTTCAGTTGACGGCGTTTTCAGCGGATTACGAAGAGTGTCATTTTTACTCCGAAAAAATAGTTATTGCCAAAAGGTGTCTTATTTTTTCCGTTTGTTAATAAAGACCTCAGAAAACGATTTGACTCTTTATTTTAAGCGAACAGTGTATATAATTAATTTTAGAGTTAAATATCTGTAATTAATTAATTAGCTCTAACAGATTAAATTTTCCAAAGTTGGGTAATTTTCAATGTAGTGATTCAAAAAAAAATATTTCATGAAAAAAACTGCCGTAAATCATAATGCGGTAGATAAAGGGTTAAAGACGACGAATTCTCTGGACGTCCACCAACTTTACGCACCACTGAAAACATTGAAAAGTTGTCTGCGGTGGTACATAAGAACATGTTTCAAATAGCGACGGGGTGAAAATGGAAACGAGAATTTAGAATTCAGAAGGAATTCAGAGTGCCGCATATGTGAACTATACATTTACTAAACTGTTTTATCTACAAAACTTTATTATTTTTCTTGTAAAGCTTAAACGTTTCACGCGCGCTTTAAGTAAAACATTTTTTTTTCTGAATTTTCCAAAGTACTATTAATTGTCTTTAATAGTTTTGCATAAATGGTAGTTTGAGATCGTACACCTGGTATTACTAAAACCTATGTTCCAGATGCCTTTTTTTAAACGCTAAACAAACTCAATTCATTTGTAGATAAAACTATTCAAATGCGAAGGACGCATTTCGCTTGGAGTTAACTTTAATTTCAACATATTCTGAAAATTCGTGTCGCCAGTAATTAGAAAACTGTCAACTAGGGAATTAAATAAATGAAAACGTACTTTCCTTCGTACATTTTAAATTCAAAACCACATCGCGTTGGATCGTATTTGTCATCTAATCTGTGACTGTAACATGTAGTTGGCATTTCTAATCTAGATAAATGCCACTATTAGTAAGTATAAGAATCTGATAAAGTGATATGACATTCCGAGTTTAAATTTCTGACAAATTGCAAATTAAATTGTATTTGGGGGACTATTGTTGGGTGTGTGTGTGTCGTCTGTAAATTTAAAAATCAATAAAATCCATATTAGATGCGTAAGTTTTGAATTTGGTATTTTCTCTGTATTGCGTATTATTTAAAATAAATATATGCACTAGATGAGAAAACGAGTAGTATATTTTAGTTAAACAACTAATTTAAATTTCTTAAAAGTGAAGATGAGTGACAACTTTATTAACGTCTCACTACTTACGCGGCTTTTGGCGATAGACCTCGTAATTTTGAACCATGGTCAAGTAACGAAGACTAACTTCAGCTGAAACACCATCTCCTAACTTCCACACCAAAGTGAGAACATTTAATCCTCAACAGATTTAACGTGTATCGGTCACCTTTATAAGGCGGAACTTCCGCAGTGCTAGGCTCAAACTCATGACATTCCAGCCACGAGTTCATGACCTTGACCACATGGTTACCCTGGCAACAACAACCCAATCATAACATTTAAACTTTAACTAAGAAAATAACTAAAATGAATGTATACAGTTAATTCCAGTGCCACATCAAATATTGGTATTACTAATTTTTTCTATAAGGAAAGTGCAGCATAACATCGTAATGTTGAATTTTTTTGCAAAGAATACAGAAACTGACTCTGAAGACCCGTCGTATAGCGGGGAGGGTTCACATCAAATCTGTTGATGTTGAAAGTAATACCGTTGGGGAGGTGTGGGAGTTAGGAAGCAGTGGTGCAAGCTCAAGTGTGTCATCCTCGTCATTTGACCATTGTTCAAAATTACGAGCCGCTTCCCAATTAGTCCTCCTGCTTCTTCATAGCACGTTGTTAATTAACCCTCACCGTTGGAATTTTACAACTTTTTTAACCAAATTGTCTCGGATTAAAATGAGTAAAATCGAGAAAAATTCTATATTTTAAGGTATCCGACTACGTTCGGAACAGTGAATTTGCAAAAGCTTAAAATGGGTAATATTTATGATATTTAG
The DNA here is from genome assembly GCA_019973955.1 of Trichonephila inaurata madagascariensis. Lineage (NCBI taxonomy): Eukaryota > Metazoa > Arthropoda > Arachnida > Araneae > Nephilidae > Trichonephila > Trichonephila inaurata. The sequence goes on along the minus strand of BMAV01018609.1, from coordinate 517,533 downwards.
TGTCACTTAGATTAGAAAACGTATATGAAATTGTTTTAAGAATAAATAGTATTACAATAAAAAATTATTTAAGTACACTAGTTTGACAAATAAAAAACATTGATTGAGCGATTTTCAAAACATTCTCTTTTAATGAAAAGTGCTTCTATTATAATAATAGTTTGCCTGTTTATATCTCAAACGTCTGTACAGAGGCGGAACTAGAATTTTGAAATATATGACTTAGAAGTGGATTTATCCATATTTTACAACAGAGGAGGGAAATTTTATTTAAAAAAAAGGCGATAATTATTTCAGTTGGTAATAACTATTGGTGGTGGAAAATAATATGAATTTTTCTAAAATCCTTGTTCAGACTCTATGGAGAAGTATTTAATTTATATAAGCAAAACATTAGTGTTATAGAAACATTTTTTACATAAAAGGAGAAAGTTTTGAAGAAAGGTTATTCTTTAATTTTTTGCCAAAATATTGTGTTTAATTTTTTTTTTTTGTCATATAATGTCTTTAAAACAATTTTATACATGTATTATAATTTAAGTGACACTAAATATCATGAAAAATATCCATTTATGTGCTCTTTTAAAATCACGGTTCCGAACGTAGTCGGATACTTTAACTTCCTCAAATTAAACTGTGAGATTTTTCACAACATTAATTCCTTTTTACTTCAGATTCAAATTTATTTCACTTTTATAGACCCTTTAATTCCTCTCTTTTGAAAAAAAAATGTTTAAAAAAATGTGGTTTTATTTATATATATATATCATATCTGAGTCATTAGAAAACTTCTTAAACGATTTCCCCAGAGGATCTGTTTCAAGCGGTTTTAAGGACTTATAATTTTTTTATATTGTATTTTTTTATTAATAAGCAGATCAATATATTCTCTGTCCAAAGTAAGTAGGTACTAAATTATATGAAGGAACGCCTTTGAATGATGCATTAATTTCAGTTCATTAGGTATTAAAAACATTAATAAAATGAGAGAACAAAATCAACAACCAATGCATGTTGATTTGATGGATAAACCGCCCGTATGAATATTTATTTTTAACACCAAAGCTTCAAATGTACGTGTGAAATATGTGAGTTATTAAAATATCAAATAAAATATTTTGTTAAAAACAATTTAAATTTTACGTTTCGTAAAATTTTGCTTGGAAGTGACTGAGTTATTCCATCCTAAAAATGAGCCCGTAGGCTTGATTAAGACATAAATATTTGGTGATAAAAACTTTATTCTACTTTCTAAAAATGTAGGCAAAAAATAAATTAGTAACTCCCCATAAGAAGGCGGTATTTAAAGTTTGAAAGTCGAACTATGGTTACATCGTTTAAATTAATTGCACCATGTATCTCCAATCAGCACTTTCAATAGATTAGACCAATAAAGTTTAATTCCATAAAGAAGGAGGTGCATTAAAAAATAAAAGTCTATCTATGACACTATTGCTTTAAATAATTGTGCCTTACAACCAATGGGAATTTTGATTTGTATCTGAGCAATAAAATTGCAAGATCGTCTAAGAGAAGGCGGTACATTAAAAATAAAAGCCAAACAGCGATTGCTTTGGTTAAATTGCTCGAAACTTTCGTCCAATCAGCACTTTCGTTAGAACTGGAGTGATTAAATTTAACCAAGTAAAGAAGGCGGTATTTTAAAAATAAACCAATCTACGATGATATTGAATAAAATGATGTGATTTACATCCAATCAAAGCTTTGTTGCTTAATTTCAGCAATAAAATCCTCTTAAAGAGGGCGGAACTTTTAATCTAAAGGCTTAACTATGATCGCATTGGTTAAATTAGCTATGGCTTACATCCAATCAGTTCTGTCATCAAAATCCGAGCAATAAAATTTAGTTAAGAAGGCGGTACTTTAAAAATAAAAGTCAACACATGACGTTGAATAAAATAATTGTGACCTGCCTCCCACCCACGCTTTTTTGAGTAATTATAGCAATAAAATTATTAAATTATTGAAAGAAGGCGGTACTTTAAAAGGAAAGGTTTGTCAAAATGTAAAGTGATCTAGGATGTCATTGGTTGAGTTAAATGAGGATTTTATCCATTCAGCTCTGCAATTAGTATCTGGGCAATAGAATAAAGTGCTATAAAGAATGCGGTATTTTAGAAATAAAGCCAATCTGTACTGACATTTGTGATTTACATCCAACTAACACTTTTTTTTAGCAAATTTTACAATAAAATCATGAAATTATTTTAAAAACGGCACATAAAAAGGAAAAGATAAACTATGGTTGCATTGTTTATTGATATTAACACCCAAATAGCTGTCGCCCATCCGGTATAGTGGTAAGTGGCGCTGACTGCGGCACCGTAGTGTTTGCATTCGAATACCGGGTAAGACAAGGGTGTTTATGTTGTAATTCTTCTCTCTTTTTTGAGATGTGTACTTCACGCTTTCTTCTGTGTAAGACCCCGTGTGTGATACTTTTTGGAGCTTGGGGATATAAGTGTTCTCAATAAAAAGAAGGTAACATAATTAATTTTTTTTAATTCTAAAATAAAAATAAAACAGAACCAAATTATCGTTAAAATACATTACCGTACATAAGTAAACTATTAAGTACTAAATTATTTAAGGCTGTTAATTAAATTTTAAATTTACGGAAATTTTTGAAGTAAATGACGAGTATGTTTTTAAACAGAAAAATTTCCCAATTATCATGAGAATATATTTGCATTACTATAATTTATAAATCTCTTTAAAATATAGCGTAAATAAAATTTTAAAAATATTCAGTAAACAATTAGTTTTTCGTTTTAACATGTAAAAAGATAGCTCATTTATTATTGCAGTATTCGAAAAAAATGAGAAACACATTTTATACTTAAAAATGGATTAATTATGATAAAAATTAGTAATATGATAAAACATTTATTGCCCTCTATAGGATATAGAGAAGCGAAAATATAATATTAATATTTCAGTTCTTTTGTATTAAACAAACATATATTCCAAATTCTTGTTCTAATCTTCAGCATTGAATATTTAAATTCTTAGAGTCATAATACACTCTTAAATACTAAATTTATTGAAGCAACCCGTAACAAATCAGGAAAAATTTAAGACCTTACTTACTATCGAACACAGTGAGTATATGATACCGTATATGATTTCGTGAAATTTAATTATCTATCCACTTATGCTAGTAAGACAACAACAACAACAACAAAAAATATATGCGTATATTAATTCCTCTACCAAAGTAATCGATTAAATATTTGAAAGAATTTTCTGAACCCGAACTCGAGATAATGATTGGATTCCAATGAAATTTGAAACAAGCTTTGTTTACATCATCCTACGTTAAGTTCCTTAATACAAAATGTGTATTGAGAAAAATATTTATAGAAGCTAATTAACTTCGTTAATTTAGTTAATTAGCTTAACAATATCTTGGTTAAATTCATTCTCCTACAAAAACTTTAGATCATCTGCAGTGATCGGAGAAAGGTTTTAAGTTTCGTCGTTGGAAATAATTTGCAATATTTTTCAGAAAAATTGTAGATTTCCAAACATGTTCTAAATCAGTCACAGCGGAATAGACGATAAACGTGCTGTAGTTATTTCTGTCTTTCAAAGGAGGAGGATCAAGTGTTGATTTTGGAATTGCCACTAAATGGTTCATTTTATAAAATAACTAGATTAGAGTAGAATATAATATTTTTTATTTAATGGAGCGTCAAATTTAGAAAACATTACCTTCTAAAACCGATTCAAACAGCTTTCATTTTTGTTTAAAACAGTAAAGATCTTGGCACAATTTGTGACTGTGAACAATAGCGTGAGTTTATTAGATCACATTCGTGAAAAAATAATTGTGAAATTATAGAATTTGTGGTTACTCTACCTAATGATGTCATGGAAGTGATTTTAAAATTGAGATGTTATGCACACACACAGAAAAAAAACTGTTATTGTTATGGATAAAAAAGAACAAATGTTGTACCATTTGGTATCACAACTAAATGGGTAATGCTTTGGGAAACTAGACCAGTGATACTCAACCTGCGGCCCAACGAAGCTTTTTAAGTGTCCCAGTCCATGCCCATTGGTCTGAAAAATTCACTTATTTAAGAGCAATATAAAAAAAAAATTGGTGTCAAGAAATCAAATATATCAATTTTGCTCTCTTCTGTCGATGGCGTACGAGTGCGAATTGATATTCTTTTTCTATTTGTAACGGTTACGGTTAGTGATAACAGACAACGTGGAGTAGTGACAGTTTTATGGGTGGAACTAATTTTAAACTATATTTCATATCTTGCAAGAGAAAAATATTCGAAGAAAATACATCGTTTCAAGACGATTGGGAGGTTGAATATTTTGTAGTGAAAAACAGACATGAATCAGTAATTGTTTGATTTGTCACGAAAGTGCTGTATTTATAAAAAAAATGCCAATAAACAGGAACCAATCAATGACACTTTTCTTCGAAGATCTCTTTCAAGAGGAAATAAATAGGCTTTCTTGAATAATCTTTGCAACAGTAACAAAGTGTTTTGTCAGTGGTAATGTCACAGTGGTACGAAAAAAATCTTATGAAGTTTGTTATATTATTTGTAATCCTATAAAACCGCTTATTGATGCAGAAATTGTGAAGAGGTGTTTCTTAAAAGATTCTTAGTGACAAAAATAAAAAGAAAAAGCAATTAAAAAATGCAAATCAGAGTTTAAAATATTTGGATCAATTTTCCCCATTTTAAACACACCCACCCATTTTATCCTCATAATGCGGCCCGCGTGAAATTGCTAACCTACGTTTGCGGCCAGCATGAAGTTTGTAACATACGTTTGCCCCCGTCGTGAAATAGCTGACTTATGTATGCGGCCCAGCAGAAAAACAGGTCGAGTACCCCTGAACTAGACTGCGGTTGTGTGTATTTTTTTTTAAAATGGAGAGTAAAAGTTGGGTGAAATCACTTTTTCAGATAGATTCCCACAAACCAGCAAACTGTCCAACTTTTGAATTGGATTAATAATACGGTGATATAAGATGCTGTTAGTGAAAAAGCATTGTGAAATTGTGAAATTTGGGATCACATTTGCTAATGATGCGATGGAGGGTGTCAATTTTCCACATTTTCAAAAATATGCTGACCCTCACTCAACCAAGTGACAGGGAATTTTTTCCTTCTGCAGAAGAGATATGACCTTATCATTCACACCTCTAGCTATCTTAACATTGAGTTTCGGGATACCTTTTATATCTACAATTGAATTAAAGGTAATAATGTGGACTATACTTACGTATAATGGTGTAGTTTAGACTAAATTATTTAGCTTCATTAGTTAAATTAAAATGAAAAAAAATTATACTTACTGACATTTCATTAAAATAATAACATTTACACGGGCAGTGAATGGATTAGACTTTTTTTTTCATAAATGCATGTCAATAATTGTTAGTGTTTCTGGAAAATTTACATTGTTTTTATCATTAAGATAAAATGACTGAAAGTTCTTATATCTAATGTGTCTCTACAATTTTTTTTTATAATTGAAAATAATACAAATTAATGTCGACACTTTTATTTACATGCAGTTTATTGGATTAGTAGATACGTCAGTGATAATATTAAGATACGTGTTTTTCATTAAATAAGGATTTATTTTGCATTAGAAAACAAATGTTCTAAAAACAATTGCAATTCATATTATATGAACAGGAAAAGATTTAATTTTCTACAAAACTATTTGGAAAAACAAAATAGTAAAATTAATTTTAAAATAAACTAAAAATAAACTGATAATATTACGGAAAATAAATTTCATATTATAATTTATGATTATTTATTAGTAGAGAACCAAATCATTATTTGGTTTAATTTAATCATTTTTACAATATATATCTGTCAGCAGTATATCTATTAAAGCCCATAAATTAGTTTTGTAATTCAAGCACTAATCAATTTAGATAAAAAAAGTAAATGTGTTACGTATTTAAGAAACACAAATGTAAAAAATAAGGAATAAAAAACCCCGAGAGATCAACTTTTCCAGAGCAGGACATGTCAGACACATGTACCAAAATGTTTTTTTTTCTTTGTAGGAGTGAAATTAATCTCATTAGAATAAATTTGATTTGAAAAAAAAAATTCGCTTAATTCTTGATGACTGGAATTATTTTACGTGGGAGCTGAGCCTAGATCGGTGTGTTAAAAACTTTATTACTTGCAAATGAAGAACTTCAGACAACTGTTATTCTAATGCATAATCTAATTCATAACAAACTTATCTCTGTCGGGTTTCATAAAAATTGATATTGATTAATTTCACTAAAGAATAATTGTTTTTATATATTATATGAATATAATTTATCTAATTGAAGAAGACATTTCTCCTTTTAAAGAACAAAAAATGTAAAAATGTTAATTAAACGTAACTATAAGTTTGTCAGAATCAGTTAAGAAAATTGAATTACATAATTTAAACGCTGAATAATGTATTGAAAAAGTAGGATTGAAATTATCGAGCTTCTTTAGTTTTAAATTATTCCAGTTTGAGTCTCAGAATATTAATATCATTACAAAATGTTCTTAAATTGATAAGCTTATTTCTTATTTAAGTATCATCCAATTAAAATGTCGCATTTAATATCATATAGAAAAATATAAGAAGATGTGAAAAAAAAAATAATTTTACGATATCTGCAAACTCTTGTACTTATTCACAATTCACTTTATATTTCTTCGATATTCTGAAAATTATTACATTTTTCAAATCCTACCATAAGTTTACTCTCTTTCCCTCTCTCTCTCTATATATATATCTTGTTCAAATTTTCAGTCGTTCATAAAATACTTTTTATTCATCGACTCAAGTTCGAATACATTTCTTTAAACTTGCAGTGAACGACACTAGATGTCAATACAGTTGTTTTAAATATTAATTCATTAGTTAAATTTCATTGTTTTATCTTAAATTTATTCCGAGTTATTTCTGACGAAGTTGAAACTAGCTGCAACAGATGATGCCACCAAAGCAGGAATTGACTTTAATTTATTTTTATTTGCTTATTTTGTATAAATGTAAATGGCTCTCACACACATTTCCCTTTGCTAACTTTATGGCTATCTAAGAACTTTGATATTGAAATTTGTTTAGTGAAAGAATAGTGATTTTTGCCATTTGGTAAATCCATATGACGTCATAGCCACACAATAACTACAATTGCCTGTCTCAAGCCAATTTGTTTATAAATTCGTGTGACGTCATAATCGAATGAAAAATGCAATTGCATGCTTAAAGCTAATCAGTCCATGCATTTCTCTGTAACTAGTTTTTGCTTTTCACAAAAACGTTTTTATAAAAAGTGGATATTAGGCAACAATAAGAATGCATATAGGTAAACGCAATGCACTCGCTTTAAAATTACTTATATAATACACAAATACATTTCTTTAAAAAAAATTGATTAAAAGTTGAAGAATCTTAACATCTGCCTTTCAGTATAAAAAATTTTATCTAAACTTTACAGAAAAAAAATATCAAGCAACAGGCTTACGAGTGAAATAACAGGTTAGAAATCAATGTTGAAGGCATGCTGGCAATTATCACTTGACGTTCATGTATTTAGCCTATTAAGCATTACTATATAATCAGAAGTGTAGCGAGCATAAATTAGGACGTTAGAAAAGTAACGTGCATTGCTTTTGGAAGTTATTAAGATTGTACCAGTGAGATTGGTGAGAAATGATTCGGTAGAAAATTCTTAAGTGAACTCACTTGAAGATATTTTTTGAAGCACGTTCAAAAGTCTCGCTTAGACCTGAGTTCAGTTAAGTGAATGAGTATTTATATAAATGTCATACTCTAAAGCACACACAGTATAAGTATTAGCGTCGAACCTAGTAATTTTGAACCTCGGTTGAGAGATGTGTACGAGATCTTAGCTGGTACCCCCTCTCCAAACTACCATATCATCTACAAGGCACATTCGACAGATTTGACATGTATCATCCCCTCGACACTGTAGGCCTTCAGTGATACTTGTTCTTGAATTCATGTCGCACCGTCCACAAGTTTTTGACCATATCCACAAGGCTACCATGGCCACAAATATTATTCAAAGTTCCCAGGGAAAATAATGTTTTTATGGTATATATTTTTTCAGGATTGGGGTACGGATACCACATCATGTGGACAATTATTTTTAATATTTAATTCAAGCTTAGTTAACCATATTAAAACTTCCACTGATTTTTGTTAGTTTAGATATCATTGTATCTCAGAGTCCCTTACAGTCATATAATACTTTAAAGTAGTTAAGGATTTATCAGTCATTGAATTTAACTGCATTTGAAGATTATTTAAAATGTTCTTTTTAAAGTTTCTTTGATGTTCAATGAGAATAAGTAATTATAGATGTAAATTATTCATTACGTATTGAAACCAGCTTTGATCCAGGGTGTCCCGAAACTCAACGCCAAGCAGGAACGGGGTATAAGAGGGAGTCATATCTGTGTGTGTTCTCGGTAAAATAAAAATAAAAAATCCATTCCCTAATTTCTTTTAAATCAAACGAAAATGTAACCGAACTGCGTCAATGGATTGCTCTAGCAGTGGAAGAAATAAATTTATCTAGATTCTTCAAGCGATCACTTTTGAAAAAAGTGTAGAGTCTATATCTGTCTAGAAGGAAAACACTTTGAATATTTAGTTTTTTAAAATATAATAATAAAGTTTTCTGTTTTGTTTGTAAGTGTATTGCTTAACGAGTTATAAACTTAAAATTGAATTTTTTGAAATTAACTCATTTCGTTAAAAAAAAAATTAGCTGTAATTGTTATGGGTACAAAAGTAGCAAGCTTTCTGCCTTTGGGGAATCTTAACTAAATGATATCTTTTGAAATAACTTATTTAGGGTAGTATGTGATATACAATAGCACACACAGGAATTTTTCAAGGGGGTGGGGTCGAAAGTTCACCAATCTTGTATCATGCTCCTTTTGATTTTGTTGATTTTCGGGAACAAAACACAGTAAAAAACTAATTATTTAATAAATAATTAGCATTAATTAATAAAATTAATCATTAATAACAAATACTTAGTTAAATTTTACGTACTATATACTTAGAATTATAACCAATCGGAAAAAAAATCAAGGGCTTTGGAGTGGGGGGGTCCGGACCCCCAGGATCCCTCCCTTGTCTGCGCCACTGGTGATATATATATATATATATATTACTTAGAGTCAAAGTTATGTGATTTCATTTTCTCAAATTGAAGCTAACCACTTCAATTTTAATTAAACCACCAATGTTTCGGAATGATTTGTGAATGTGATTAATAACACGGCTGCGTAAGATTACGTTAGTGAAAAAAAAATCACTGTCAAAGTGTAGAATTTGTGTTCTTGTATCTGTTGATGCGATGGAGTGTGAAAGTAAACAGAGGTGTTTCCAAATAAAAACAAACCACTATGCATGTTTTTCATAGAAAAGAACAAATGTTGTACCATTTTCGAATCTTAACTTAAGTGGGTCATCTTTTGAAGAACTTACCTAGGGTTGTGTACAATATTTTCCTTCTTATGGAGAGTCAAAGCGACACCATTTTCTTAGACTCTGACTCAAACAAACTACGTTAACATTAACCCCACAAGCCAGGAATTTTTATCCCCACCATTTGTGCCTGTGATTAACACCACGGCTTTGTAACAACTGTTCGTGAAAAAAGAAGAAAAAAAAAAAACTTTTCACCCCGTACCTGCTTGCGTTGAATTTCGGGACACTATATCACTATATCAAACTCGCGGCCCACAACGGACATTTAAGCGACCCGGCCAACATATCGGGACACAATAATATATAATAAAATATATAAATTTCTCCCAAAATAGGAAAAATGGTAGTATAGAAGAGATGTCAAGTGTCAGGACATAAATATTCATTTTTTTCGTTTTATTATAATGTATTATTCAAGATAAACTTACGTTTCTACGAATATTGATTTTTTTTTTCTTTTGCGGCCCACCTTAAGTTAAACTTTATTTGTTTGGCCCGAGTTAGCTTTTGAGTTTAAAATCCTTATTCTATATTCGGGGTGGACATTAAGTTGATCGCGGTTGACCGTTGGACCACCAAGACATGTTGGAGGGACCACCTTAGGATTAGCAGTTAGTAAATGTATACCGAAACATTCGAGATTGAATGAGAGTATATAAGTATTCTACTGATTATAACTAGGAGCAGTGGCGTAACGTACATCCCTTTTACCCCCGCATCGTGGGGGGGGGGGCTATGTTACGTCAAAGCCTATGTTACGTTACGTTATGGTTTTGCAATTCTTTGTAAGATCCGGTGGGGCCAGAAACCCGACTTTGCAGGGGACCCTAATATTCTCCGTTACGCCACTGACTAGGAGCACTAACTTCAGATGAACGTGTTTTATTTTTTAATGCGTTTTGAATTGTTTCGTAACAAATGCATCATTTGATATTATTATATTTGTGGCTATTATTATTATGTTTGTGCATCTTGAAATTTGCTTTAAACTCTGTCTTAAACGTGTATTTTATTGTAGTTATGTAGATAAGTACATATCCCGTATTTATTATTAATGTATCCGACTACTTGCGACAATTTTTTTTTTTTTTGAAAAAAATGAAGATATGGAGATTTTTTTCGTGATTTTTAGATTTATTTAGTATATTTTAAGGAAAAAATCCTAAAATTGAGAAAAAAAAAATATTATTATTAAAATGGGGGGGAAACTGGTGAAAATGTACAAAAAATTACATAAACGGGGTCCGTTCTATACAAACATTTTATGAACAAATTCTCAATTTTGGTGTATTACTTTGTTATTCATGTTTGAAATGACCTTCAGGATAAGAGATATTTTAATTTTTACAAAAACTACAGCTCTTTATTTTAGTGATTATATGAAATTTCTTAAAAAAGCAGTGATTACATTCACCTAAAGGACTGTAATTTTTGAAATAAAACAGTGATTGAGATAAATCTGAAGGTCAAAACACTTTTACTGTTATACAGAAAATACACAAAAAATTTTAGCAAATAATTTTTAAAACTTTATGAGCAATTGCTGTCCCCGTTAGAGCTTTTCGAAAAAAACGCATTTCGAGTAAAACGCATTTTAAAGTTTCACATCTTGTGTAAAGTTATGGCATTTGCTTTTACTAAAACACTTGTAGTTTTTGTTCTAGTGAATGGAAAATAAAAAACTTGGTATTCTTATTAAGCTAATGAGATGACCTATAAAATAAAATTATAAAAAAAATGGCGATTTTTGGAAAAAATCTTGATTTTAAGGTAGTCGGATACCTTAAGTTATATTAAATGTAGGCCTGTATCTTAGCTCCCCACACCTACGCCACTGGCTGGACCACAGAACCATGAACAAATTAGAAGTAGACCGTACACTGGAAAAGTCTGCCACCCCTGCTCTATATGAATCATGAAACCAAGATGAGGAATTTGAGTATAAATATTTAGAGTATAACTTTAATATATACAATTCACTTACACAGACAATTAAAGTCTGAAGTACATCATAATTTGTGACATTCATTGCGGTAAACAATATTTTGATAGAAAAAAAATATATATATTTTTCTTTTTTTCTTTGTCCGCAAAAAAATATCTTCCAGCACATTATCTACAAAGTACTTGTACTTCGTTACCTTCATTTACATATATTTTCATACATTACTCTGAAAGCTGATTGTCTCATCATTACTTCCCTATTACAAAGGAAGTTTTCTAAGACCCCGAAAATGCAAGCTTCAGAGTAAAGAAAGTGATATTAGGCTGTGCGAGTACTGTCCTTGCGTTGAGATTGATGGTTTTTCTCGAAGGAGGCAGCAAGAAAGTTTCAAATGCTAAAGCAAATTACTTTTGTTTGTTGGGGTCGCGTTAAACAAGTCTGCACATTTGGCAGAGGTGTCTGAAACGAGGAATAAATTAGGGGAAAAAAAATGAATGATTTATATGGTGCGCAAGACATTTATTTTAAGGTTATATATGATTCCTTTATTTTTTACTCCAGCAAATTTTTGAAAGTGCTTTGTATGGACATGATGTAATATTTATGTAGTGTTTGTAGCTGTGCTGAAAAAAATCCGCCTTTTCGCTTGGATTTCTAAAATGATACATAAAACTTAATGCGGGTCTCATAATTTTAAGATACATTTATCTTTTTTCATTTTTAGGGGTTTTAAAAGTTTCAGTGTGTATACAATATGTGTATAAGCCTTCTTGAAACATCCATAAAAAATGTAGCTGTGTAATTAATTGACTGGTTAAGAACTGAAAAGTGCAAGAATCATTGGTAGTTTTGCAAGTTCTGGGCGTTTGATACAAATGGATTTTGATTAAATTGTTTCCTTATATAAATCAAACACTTAATTTACTCGAATCTTAATTGTGTACAAGACTCATCAATATCCGATACTTCAGAAATTATTTTAAAAAAAGTTTAAATGAAAAATAATAAGAAGTTAATAATTAATTTAGTGTGTACCAGTATTAAAAACATTCACAAATACATACTTGAACCTATAATTACTCTAACCGTCAGAATGATATCTCGAAAATGATTCGTCACTCACGGCTTGTCACCTGGTGTGGTGAGATAGTTAAGAGAGGGAGGTGCCAGCTCGGTGTCGTCCTCGTCACTTGACCACGGTTCAAAATTTCGTGGTCTGTCGCCAAAAGCATTCGTGTAGCCGAACAGTGCGACGTTAATATTCACTCACTCACTCACCCGGCTTGTCCCAGTTGATTTCGGAATGGGTTCCGGCGGCGTCATTTTCCTACACGGTGTCGTCTTCCGTGCCATTCAGTATATTTGTTATAAGACATTTTTTCAAAAGAATGCATTATAAAAAAATTTACAAGAATTATTAAAGACTGTTGAGAGAGAACACTTAAAAGCGAAAGTGATAGGATTTTGCATACGCCATCGACATATATTTTTTTTCATCCTGTGTGAAATTTTCAGTAGCCGCTGCTTTGTTTCCTTTTAGTACTGCATTTAAAATTGCTTTTCCCTTTTCATACTTGCGTGATAGCGAACTCGTTTTGATGCTATAACCGACATTTTTAATGTTAAGGTAAATAAAATAAAGCATATAAAAAAATTCTAAATATGTGCATAAAACGATGTTTGGGTAGAGAATACTGGAGATACACTGCGGAATGGGAAAAGTCATCCATTCATGAATGGGCGGTTACATTTTTCGTTTTAAAAGGGGTGTAAATTCAATTTCCCCCATCCAACAAACGTTTTACCTTCCCTTCTAAGCTGCCATAGATTTTCAGCAGCATTAACACTGGGATAAAATAGTGCGTCTTAGATTCGATTTATTATCGATTTGAAAATCATACAAAAATTAAAGTCTTAAATCAATGGAAACACATATAGAGTGATCCAAAAGTATTGCCCTGAATATAAAAATTCATTATAAAATGACCATTTAATATAATAATGTAACTTTTTTACATCAAAGGAAGGGTAAGTTTTAGTACTTTTTTTGTGCGCAAAATGGCGCTAATGCTCCTTCAAGAGTGATTCGGGGTAACATTTGGAAGAATGGCATCATTTTTTTTTATTGAAATGGCGTCGCGATTCAAGAGAAAGTCCAATATGTGTTTTGGTTTCACGATACGATATCACCCGATAATGTTCAGCGTAAGTTTCGACTTTGTAAAGGAAGCAAACCTGCTGGAGCAAAATCAGTAAAGCGATACTGTGAAATGTTTCAAGAAATAGGCAGCGTGAAGGATCTTAATAGAAGTGGCAGGCATGGCACGAGCGAAACCACTGCTGAATGCTTTCACCATCGTTTCAGCAGAATCCTTAAGCAACTTGTAAAGCATCACGTGAGCTTCAAATATCGAGAACAGTTTTGGTAAGAATTAACTATAAAATGTTTAGGTTTGCATGCTTATAAAGTGCAAGACATGTTAAAAAACACTTGGTGGGGATTGAAATACAAATTATACATTCTCTGATATACCAAGGGTTTTTACTATTTTTGATTTTGTCGATTTTCAGGAACAAAACGCAGTAAAAAACTAATTATTGAATAAATAAGTAGCATTAATTAATAAAATTAATCATTAATAACAAATATTTAATTAAATTTTACGTATTATATTCTTAGAATTATAACCAATCAGAAAAAAATCAAGGGCTTTGGGGGGGG
>BMAV01018609.1:481172-502396 GCA_019973955.1 Trichonephila inaurata madagascariensis | reverse complement strand
GTGTAAATATTGATCTATGTGTGTATTAAAATGTATCCTGTGTATGTGCAATGCACATATTCTTCACAGCCGGACCACTAACAAACTGACTTTGTTTACCTAATGTTGTGTGGTGGATTTGTGCATATATATATATATATATATATATATATACGTATTTCTAATTATGATGTTTTAAGCACACAATAATTATTTATAATTAGGTCAAAACTTTTGGTTCTCCTTATATTTTAGATTATGATTCTGAATTTAAGAGTGAATGATCCAATTTTAAAGGTATGTAATCACATATATTTTTAACTTTATACGATTTCATCCGGTGAATCTGATTTAATACATCATATGAATTTCACTAGAAAGAAACGTATATTTCCTACTGAGAAACTTTAAAGAAACAATATAGTTCTTTAAAATTTTTAGAAAATCAGTTTTGATATATAATATTACGTTATGGGTAAAGTAATTTTCGTTATCATTCTTCCATTTGATTGCAATGTAGATAGATATACAGGCACGGGAAAAATACAATATGAAGAGTTTTGCGAAATAATGTATCATATGATTCTTTTCGAAAACTGAGATTGAATCATTTCCTACTTCAAAAAAATAAATAATAATTCCAAATCCTCCGAATGGAAAATTTGAGTTTCATAAAATTATTTGACTACCAATCTTTTTCGATATGCTATACATTTTTATCTCTTATACTTGAAATATTTCCTACGTCCTTTTATTGTTGAAATAAACATACAAGAAAACTTAATACACAAAATTGCTTAACTAGATTATATAAAATCAATAGCCAGGCGATCAAGACGGTTCTACAAATGTGTCTGCAATATTTTTATAATATATCCTTAATAGAAAATTTTATGTTATGTGCTTGGGACTTGAGATTAATTAAATAAACCAAAAAATGTAGTAGTTTTTCTTGTTTTTTTTATCTGCTTCATATCTGGATTTAAATAAACCATTTCTTATACTGAATTTTCATACCTAGCACTGTTAATGCATCATAATAACGTTAAGTAACACTTTTAAGGTATCCGACTACGTTCGGAATCGTGATTTTAAAAAAAAGTATAAATGGATAAATTTCGTGGTATTTAGTGTCACTCAGATTAGAATACATGTATAAAATTGTTTTAAGGACATTTTTAACAAAAAAAAATAATTTAAATACAATATTTTGGCAAAAAAATTAACTTAGAATAATTTTTTTTTTCAAAATGTTCTACTTTAATAAAAAATGCTTCTACTATAATAATATTTTGCTTACATAAATTAAAGACTTTTCAAGAGAGTCTGTGAACTATTTTTTTTTTAAAAAAATTCACATTATTTTGAGAGTTACAACCCATTGAAATAATTATCAGCGTTTTTTTTCTTAACTTTTCTCTTCTCTGTTGTCTAAAAACATGGATAAACCAACTTCTAAGTTATATATTTGAAAAATTCTAGTTGAACGTCTGTACAGAGGTCTGAGGTATATACAGCAGTGCTTCTCAAACTTTCAATATTCGCGACCCAATATTCAATCATCATTTTCATCGCGCTCCCCTCCATACAGTAACAATGTATTGAATTAAATAATATTATACTTAGACATTAAAGCTACAATATTACTTTACCCTCTTATATCCCACAAACGTATATGAACGTCTCACTCTGCCAAAATATTAATTTTCTGGACGTATATAAACGTCTTTACGAAGTACGATATTTTCTGTGTACATCTATTCATAAAAAATTCCGAAGACTTTGGAATGCAATAAAAGTATTGACAGTATTTGCAAAGGATTCACTCATTTCAGAGGATTTGCTTATTTGTTCCTTTTCTCCTCCCTCCCCCCAAAAAAACATCAAAACACGCGCACCTACGTAGAAAACGGGGGCATTCGGGAGTGAATCGCGTAACTTAGGGAAGGAATTAATTATTAACCATACAAATTATCAAAATAAGTGTTAATACAAGCCCCTGGTGTCACTGATAATTATCAAAAAAAAAAAAAAAAAAATTTGCTCTAAACCTAATATTGTTGAACTAAAAATGAAATACATTGTACAATACTGATACATTTATAAGTGTATTATATCAGTGTAAATGTGCATTTTATAATTTATTATACCAGAAAGTATTTTGTTTGTTTACTTTTAGTAAATTTATAATTTTTAAATAATCTTTTGTTTTCGACTTTTCAATATGCTCGCGCCCTTCTCATAGAGTTATCACGCCCCCCAAGGGGGGTGCGCCCCACAGTTTGAGAAACTCTGATATACAGGCAAAATATAATTATAATAGAAGCATTTTTTCACAAAAGGAGAATATTTTGAAAATGGGTTTTTCCATGTTCATTTTTTGTCAAAATAGTGTACTTTAATAATTTTTTATTGTAATACTATTCTTAAAACAGTTTTATATACATTTTCTAATCTAAGTGACACCAAATATCATAAATATTATCCTTTTATACGCTTTTACAAAATCACGGTTCCGAGCGTAGTCGAATACTTTAAAGCAGTGGTTCTCAAACTTTCAATACTGGCGACTCAATATTCAAACATAATTTTCATTGCGCCCCCCTCCATACAATAACAATTTATTCAATTCAATAATACGATACTTTGATGCTAAATCTACAAACAATAGTATTTAAATCTCTTAAGTTTCACCTGCGCATAAAAACGTCTCGCTCAGCTAAAACGTTCTTTTCCCCGGACGTATATATACGTCTGTCAAAAGTACGATCTTTTTTGTGCACTTCTAATATTCCGCAGGCTTTGGAATACAGTAAAAGGACAGTGTTTGCGAAGGATGTATTTATATTTCAGGGGATTTGCTTATTTTTATCCCTCCCCCGTTTAATACATCATATAAGCACTCCTACGTGGAAAACGGAGGCATTGGAGAGCTAATCGCATAATTTTTAATCGGCAGTTAAGGGATTCATTATAAACCGCACAAATTATCAAGATAAGTATTAATTTTTGTATATAGTGACACAATCATGGAGGTAATTATTTACTTATTCTTAACTTAGTATTGCTAAATTAATTCAGAAATACATTATGCAGTTTGATACTTTTATATATAAGTATATTATATCAGTGTAAATGTGCGTATTCTATTTTTTATTATGTCAGAATGTATTTTTTGTTTGTTTACTTTCAGTAAATTAGCAATATTATTTTAAATAATATTTTGTTTTCGACTTTTCTATATGCTCGCGCCTTCCTTGTAGAGTTATCACGCCCCCCAAGGGGGGCGCACCCCACAGTTTGAGAAACGCTGCCTTAAAGGAATAAATACAATTCTAGGCTAAGACTATCTCTTGTAAGGCTGGCTGGTTGGTGTAGTTCATTGGTACCCAACCTCCGGGTCGTGTACCAAATGGTACCGGGTCACCTAAGGAACATTAAATTATTTCCATTTCAATTACTGTTTTTTTTCCCGCATATGTGATACTTTCCACGAAAGAGAGGATAACCGAGGGATGAGAAATGTAATAGCTGAGAGATGCTGTATGTAAAATAAAAGCAATCAACTTCCCCCTTCTAGTGGACCATGGTGAAATGATCAAATTTTTGTTGATTCGTGGCAGTTAAAAGGTTGGGAATTACTGGCGTAGTTGTGGTTCGGCACTGGCCTTGTCCTTCCAAGTTTGCGGGTTCGATTCCGACCCAAATCGGTGGGTTTATATGAGGCAAAACTTTAGCAGTGTTCATGTCGTGCTCTCGACAAAATTAAATTCCAACAAGTTCGCATCGTCAGAGCTCAATTCCCTCCCTCTGGGAAAGAAAATGGGTGTCTAAAATACACTGGGCTATTTAGTATCCATCTATATCAGGGGTTCTCAAACTTTTTTTCTGCTGGGCCGCATACATATGTCAGCTAATTCACGCCGTCCGCATACATATGTCAGTAATTTCACGTGGACAGCAACATGAAGATGAATGGGGGAGGGGAATGCTTTAAGACCAAGATAACATTGGAAACTTAAAATGCGGAAAATTGATCAAAATATTATAACTCCTGTTTTGCTTTTTTAATTACTAATTTCTATATTTTTTATTTTTGTCACTAACACTAAATTAGAAGCATTTAAGAAACACTCCTTCACAATTTCTGCATCAGTAAACGGTTCCAAATGATTACCAATAATATAACAAACTTCATAGAATGTCTTTGCAATCGCTGTGATATTACCACTGACAAAATATTTTGTTGATGTTGTAAAGATTATTCAAGAAAACCTATTTATCAATCTTAAAAGAGCTCTTCTAGAAAAAATATCATTGAGTGATTCCTGTTTATTGGTATTTTTTAAATACAGCACTTTCTTCATAAATCAAACAGTTACTGATTCATGTTTGTTTTTCACTACAATGTAGTCAACCTCTCAATCTTCTTAAAACAATATATTTTCTTCGAATATTTTCTTCTTGCAAGATACGAAAGATAATTAAAAACTAATTCCACCCATACCATTGTCACTACTCCACTGTTGTCTGTTATCTCTAGTCGAAACCGTTCCAAATAGAAAAAGAATATCAATTCGTACCCATACGTCACAGACAGTAAAAAGCAAAATTGATATATTTGATTTCTTGACAAAAAATTTCCCACCAAATATCTAATACAATGTTCTTAAATAAGTACATTTTTCAGAGCAATGGACCATGGCCGGGCCACTTTAAAAGGCTTGGTGGGCCACATGCGGCCCGCGGGTGGCAGGTTGAGTATCACTGATCTATATGGTGACGCACTAAAAAAAAGTAATAGCAGCTCCCAGGGAATGCACTAGGACAGCAATGGTAATTACCAATCCTCAGCCATTTGAATGAGAAAAAAAACATGCTGATTGATTGATTTTAATGATGCAAATATATTACATATATATGACGGAATTGCGTTAAACATGTCTTAATTTACTACAATAAGTAAATTGAGAAAGAGTAGGCTAAGTAAGTAAATATAATCTAGCTGTTAGCTTAAGTTGTTCAAACATAAAAAAAAATTAATTATTTTGAATAAACCACTGCATAACAATAATCTAAAACATGCACGCCATTGTTTAACTCTACTGTAATGTATATCAATATATCGGTTGATTCATAAATAGTGTGACTAATTTCGGAAGGTCGTAAATTTTTATTGAATAAAGTTATTTACATAGAATTTTCAATGTGGTTTCCTCTAGCACACTACACTTTGCGTAAGTGTTTCGGCTAAGCTAAAGTAGTTTTTTCGACCTTTTTGGGGTTATTTTTCCAACTTCCTCTTAAATAGCTTTTTGAAACCCTTGAAATGCTCTTACTTTACGTCTAATTGTTTTTTCAGTATCCCCCCCAAAAAGTAATCGCAAGAAACACATACAAGGGATAGCTATAGTCATTTATTAGGAGGAGAAATATTTATTTTCTTATATTTCAGTCATTTTACTCGTATAGTGGATTTTGAAGTTTGATTTGACGCACAATGTTGGTGAAAAACAAAGTTTCCTTGATTGTAAACAGACGTTTACTTTCTCTGGTCAAGTGTTTCAAAACTTTATGCTGATAGTTTTTGGCATCAGTTCCGGCTTTTGGTTAAAAAAAAAATGATTTTGTTAAGCCTTGAGAGGACATTCCCATCCAAACAGCACTTGACGGCCAACTTGTGTTTTGCAAAACAGCTGCTTCTTTTCGATGTTTTTTTGCGTTAAATATATTGTATTTTTTTTGTCAGTTGTAAATTGCAGATGAAACAGTCCTTCATTCGAAGTTGTCTATGTTTTGTATCTTCCTTTGAATAACATTAAATACAGAGAGGAATTTCTTCGTTTTTATAGGATGATAAATTGTCGATTGCTATGTCAGTACTTCTTTTTTTTTTTTTTAATTAAGGATTTTCTTTCGTGAATTTTTTCCCCTGGAGCTCTTGATTGCGAGCCAAATTTTATTATTCTTTTTTAAGTTTAGAAAGTATTACAACAGAAAAAATGTATTTTGATTTTTAAATGCTTTATTTTTTCAGAACTTTAACAACCATCCTTCAAAAAGCTGTAAAATTTCATTTCGGGTTTGAGGATCTAATTTTTCAGTACTATAACTTACTTCCACTAATAAAAAGGGTTAGATTAATAATTTAAATGTTTCATTTTTAAAATAAAACCAGTAGTAAAACGATAGAAATCCATCATAGTTACGTGCCTTTAAAATTGTTCACACTAATTTTGAATCTATAGGTATTTACTTGATTTTCCCTCGTATTTGCATCGCAGTATAGCTAAACTTATTCCTGTACGTCATCAAGTCCGACTAATACATGCAACCTCGGTTCATCTTAAGACGTTTAAACATGTCACAACTGTCAAATCACAGACTATTGATTCAGAGTGGTCAACAATAATTACCCCCGTTGTCTCATGGTTGAATAAGCTATAATTTACTAATACCTTGATCCGTAACTCAACGGTTAGCTTCCGAGATATACACGCTGTTTGATAATTGAGTGGATGCATCAAATGATGTGTAGCTTCTCGCATTAATTGTGATGTCTCGTTTGATCCTTAAGCGCGCATAGATAACTGAATAGCGGCATATATATCTGTAATTGTCAAAGGATGATTTGACTGCACATAGTGGTGTACTATAGGATGCAATGAGTAGATCTATCGAGATTTCTATGAGTGACTGAGTGATATGAATTACTAAACTTCATACCGAAATGCAGGTGTTAATTTGTTTGGGAATTCAGGTGTTGTATACCTAATTGGGGCTGTTGAGTTTAATGTTGGGAGGTTTGGCTTGTTCTGATTGAGGCACTGGTCATAATAATGATTAAGTACTTTAGTTATATATATTTAAGTTAAGCTTGTGTCATTAATGAAATGTATTGCATTTACAAAATGGATTATAAAGCAATATTCAGAAATTTTAATTTTATGTGATATTTTTAAGCTTGATGTAGATTTACGAAACAAATTCTATTTAAGAGAATTTATGTATGAATTATTTATATGTAAAGTGAAGCTTCTGAAATAGCATTAGATTTGTCAGTTATTAACGAGGATTCCAGCTCCCTGTATCCCCTTTTTATTCAATTTCTATTATTAGTTCACTCTCTCCCCATATATATATGTATGTAATAATTCCCTCTAACATACTTTTAATTTTAACTCTTTTTAATAATCTATAAATAATCTTTAATTCTTAGGTTCAAAACTAACGACCGAATCTTAATCGTAATCGACTAATATTATTACATCCTAAATACCTTTCGCACCCATTGTAACCAAAACAGAGCTGTTATTACAAAAATGTCACGTGGTCTTCCGTCGGGTATAAAAACCGAAAATCCCGTCTCTTCTTCGCTCGTTTCTCTGTAGTCATGTAACCGGCTGCTTTGTGTTGTGTGTTGTAGATTCTTTATCTGTGTTGTGCCGTCTATCTTTATATTTATGTGTTTCAAGTATTCAATAAATTGGATTTACCAATTTACAAGACTGCCTCATAATCCCATAATAGAAAAGCGCATCAACATACAAGAATCACACACCACAGGCCACGCCCTACAATTATTTTTACCACTCTCCAGAAATATTACAGAACCATTTCATATATATATATATATATATCTTGTTTAGATTTTCAATCGTTAATAACATACTTTTTATTCATACAATGAAGTTCAATTACACTTTTTATCCTTGTAGTGGATGACACTTGATGTTAATATAGTTTTTTCAAATATTAATTCATTAGTTAAATTTTATTCTTTAATTTTAAATTGATCCTGCGTTATGTCTGGCGAATTTAGAACTAGCACCAACAGATGGCGCCAATATGTTTTTCTAACGAATTTTTTCTTGGCTTCAGATATTTTTTTTAAAAAAATTGTAGTGGATGACATTTGATGTTCATACAGTTTCTCAAAAATTAATTCATTAACTAAATTTAATTGTTCATTAAATAAATCTTTCAAAAATTTTCTTTGTTGACCAAAGTAGGAATTGACTTTATTTTTTTTATACTACTTGTTTATACATGTGAACGTTTTTCTCCCTACTTTTGTTTTTGGCATAACCTTGTTTATAGTCGTATTGTAAACTACTGGAATTACATTTCAGCAAATATTTTCTCAAAAGCGCTTCATTTTGTTATTTGTTTTGAATTTCGTCAGGGCGTGAATTCAACCGATGTTTGGGGGGAAATTTTTATGTGAATGTAATATTGGTATTAATTTTGCAATAACTATACTAAATATAAACCAGGCATTTATAGAGAATATTATTAACGATCGAAAAAAGTAGTGTTGGTTTGAAAAATTTCGGTCTGGTGATTTGCAGTTCAAAAAATGAGCCAAGTAGGAAACCCAAAACATTTGTAAAAAATGAAAGGCTTTGTAGGAACGAATTCAACTGCGTCTATTACACTGTTTGTTACAATGGTAAAATACATTGAGAATTAAAAATTATACCCCCTCACTTGTTAATCGACATGGCCCAATAATTTACCTCGACAGCACTCTCGAATGTATCTCTAGTACAAAACAACTGCGAAATTAAATGAAATAAAATATGAAATTTTGCAACACCCAGTTTATTTACCCGAAGTTTTGCCAACCGGCTTTCATTTTTTAATCATTTAGAACAATTTATGCGGGATAAACATTACAAAAATGAAGGTGGAATGAAAAATTCCTAATCAGAGTTTATCGATTCTGAAGACCAAAATGTGTTTAAGACAGGCCTCTATGCCGTAATGTCTCTTATGGGAAAGGTGTGATAAAACAAATGGAGTATTGTTTGATGAAATATACATCATTTGAAAAAAGCTATGAAATTTTATACATTCACTTAAATATCCAACATTTTAACTCACTAACCTAATATTATAAGCAGACTTAGGGACATCTTTTTAGATAAACTCAACTTTAAAGTTATTTTTTAATCTATGTATACATACAGAGACACTCTTTCAACAATATATAATATAAATTCAACACAGTGAAATATTTTTCATATTCTTCAAGCCATTATCGTAGGATATATTTTCCTGTTGAAAGTACCATTACAAATGGGATAAATCATTAGTACATAATGTACTTGGTCAGAATGATAGATACAATGTCTTATTCGGACACCCATGTACTTGAAATAAAGAGCCCACACTACGACAAGAAAATATTCCTCACAGTCCCACTTTAATTCCATCTGCTTGAAATATAGTGGCAATGCATTTAAGGTCCATGTTTTTTCCTTGGCCACCTACGTCTAAATCACCCATATGGCGGATGTATCTTAAAATGGAACATACTATATACTAATGGAACTATATTACTTGTTTCTGGTCGTTCATCACAAACTTGTTTTTGTGCCTCTGTGAATAAGAGATATTTTACCTTATTTTCAGCAGACAATGGTGATTCTCACTGGCCTTCGGATTTCATAGTCTACACAATGCATGTGTGATAATCTCCGCACTCTAAGATTCATTAAATTCATCCTTGGTTATGATATGGTGCTATTTGCTACAGGGTTCCTATTCTTTCCCCCCGCCACCATATAGACGGATTGATGGAATTAATGTGCACTAAATCTATAAAGGTACAAAATCCTTACTTTGACATGATGTAGAAGACTGAAGAATCCTGTGACAGCTAATTTTTAAACCGTGGTTTAAAATTACAGGAGTCACACATTACCAGTAGTTTCGTGTTACTTTGAAGTGCGATATTAATAAGCTATCAACTACTGCACTTGATTCACCATTAAAGAATATCCGGTCAAGAACTGAGTCAACAATCACAGTAACGGCCATTCAAAAGCTAGTCAGTTTCTAAGCGCATAATGTTCTTTGTAGCGAATACTTATTGCATATCATCATAGAGTAATTGCATATCAACATTGCGCTTACTGTGATAATGATTAGGTGTGATTCGTCAACTCATTGGTTGATGTTGAACTGCTTACTACGTTGCGTGGTCTTTGAATAGCAAGGAGATGAACATCAAAAATATATCTGGAGATAATGGTGATAAATTAATTTTATTGATTCTTTACTGCCTGATCACTACGAGCTATAATATGTTGTACCGTTTAAAAAGTTAACTAGATTTTTGCGAAAGATTTGAACATTAAGCTCTTAGTATGTGGTCGAGTAAGTGACGGACCACGTAATTTTGAACCAAGGTCAAATGACGCGTGGACGACACCTGAGCTGGCATGCCCTCTCCTAACTACCACACCACACCAACGAGAAGATGTTTCGGCTCTCGACAGATTTAACATGTATCGCTGTCCTACACGGCGGGTCTTTAGTGGTACTGGACTCGAACTCATGACATGCCTGCCATGATCCGATACTTTGACCACTGGACTAACGAAGTCCCTTAGTATGTGGTGGAATGTGAACGATATTTTATATCTTTTTGTATCAAAATTTAGGACAATTCAAGCTTGTGTTTCGACAGAATAATAACCTCTAGCTTCTAGTGAATTTTTTTCACTAATTTCTTTGTTTTTATCGAGCACTTTTCTAACCTGATAGATCACGAGATCACTTTTATTAGCATAAGTTTTGAGTTTAATGAGAAATTCCTCCAGTATTCTAAATAATACGTCAATTTAATTAATAGGTTGGAAAGAGAGAAATTTATACTTCAGGAAAGTGCCAGTCAACTCTGCTAGTCTATGTCAAATCAGATTAGGGCTTGCATATATAAAGGCAGAGGTGGGTTACATTTTAAAGATTGGTTTATTATATGACAAATAATCGCCAGATATAACATTAAAATGTTAGGAAATTTTGTTCCTTTTTTTCTGCAGATATCTACAGATATTCTATTTTTTGTGTAGTATTTTGATAAATACTTCGTAGTGGGCTTAACTCATGAGTAAGAATGTTATGAAATCATATGTGCATGCTTTTGCATCAAGAAATGTCTTTATAAAAATCCTTTCAATGATAAAAGTGAATTTTGATTAATTTCTTAATTGTATCCATTCCATGGTATTTTATTTATCGATATTTCAAACAGGCTTTTCAGTCTATCGTGATCCCTTAGGACAAAAACAAGCAATACCAGAAACGAAATTTTATCCTATTTCCTCAAACACTTTAACCCTTTCATTCTTCACGTCCTACTAGTGAATCTTGACATTAAAGAATTGAACTAATCGCACCTTTTTCCCTTTTCCGAAACTTCTCCAAGGAAATCGTGCCGGAAAAGTAGCCGTCACTCAACGTAAGAGAAAAATGGAAAAGAGGCGGGGTTAGCCGGTAACGGGCGTACTTTTGTTTCGAAAATAGCATTTTCCATTTGAAAGGACTCTGCATTCGATCTTCCATTTCTGAAATATTTTTTCCATTCTTTAGGTTCAGAAGCACTGATGATTTGATTTAAAAACTCATTTCTAGGGTCTTTAATAATAAACTAGGATTTGAAGTTTGTGAAAGATAGTGCTTAGAATTTCTTCATTTTTAATGCGAAAGATGGAATAGTTTGTTACTTCTTTTGTTTGGAGTATGAAAATGTTTCGCGTGTGCTAAGTAAGTTATTGAAAAGTAGAATATTTTTTTGGATAATAGATTAGTTTCATCATTTCGTGACCGTAAGAAAAATATAGATTCGCAATACTTTTGTTTGTAGGAATTCTATTCATGTATTAAAACTTGATCTAAATGCATTATTGATTAAATGTTTCGTTATAAGTATGTGGATAATTACTTCGTTATTATCAAAGAGATGTAATAAAATCAATTTTGATGATAACTATGGATTTAAAAATGGTTTGTGTAATATTTACTATAAGTATTAAATATAATCTATGAAAAAATATGTACATTTCTACTTATATATGTAGTTCTTTTATCCAAATTGTATACAAATGTACAAAACAAAACCTTAAACTGAAAA
The DNA here is from genome assembly GCA_019973955.1 of Trichonephila inaurata madagascariensis. Taxonomy (NCBI): domain Eukaryota; kingdom Metazoa; phylum Arthropoda; class Arachnida; order Araneae; family Nephilidae; genus Trichonephila; species Trichonephila inaurata. Next base: position 490,494 of record BMAV01018609.1, on the reverse strand, counting down.
ATAATAACAGCTTATTGCGTATTACGTGTATATTAGTGTATAAGTATGAACTATTTAAAATCAATTTATGCACAAAAATTATACGATTTATCAAATTTTTCAAAAGAGCTCTTGTTATTTTTCATAATTCAATTTTATTGCCAATCATATCACATGTATCCATTTTGTCGGATCGGATAAGAGCCATTTGCAAATATTTAAATCCATCCATAAAAAATTCATATGTAATGGAATTAACTAACACCATATTTTATGAAATACAAAATAGACGTACTAGGTTATTTAAGTAAAATAAGTTTTTTTTTTTTTTTGCTGTACCTTCTTTATTTTTATTTCTGCTTATCCTATAAGTCATGCAACAAATAAGAGGCTAGCACTAAAAACGTTCTCTGTACACTAGACATGCCTTATTGATTCCAGACCGCAGTTGTTATCCCCCGAATTTATTTTTTTAAAATATACCACTGATTATGTATGATATTCAAGTCTAAACTGTTATCTAGCTAGTCATAGATTTTCTCTGCCGTCTTATAGTTCAGTGTGTCTCAAAGTTTCAATGTTCGAAACCCAATATTCAATCATAATTTTCATCGTCCCGTCCTCATACAATAACAATGTATTGAATTCAATAATACTATACTTTGACTCAAAAACTACGATATGACTTAAACCTCTTAAGTACCACCGGCGTACATCATTTCTTGTTCAGCCATAGCGTTAATTTAACGGGACGTATATATACGTATTTCCAAAGTACGAACTTTTCTATGCACTGCTATCCGTAAAATTATTCCGAAGGCTTTGGAATGAAATAAAAGGATCTTAACAGAGTGTTTGCGAAGGATTTTTTACTTATTTCAGATTATTTGCTTCTTTATTCCCCCCCCCCATTACATCACATACCCGCGCCTACGTGGAATACGGTTGGCATTGGGAAGCGAATCGCGTAACTTTTAATCGGCAGTTAAGGTATTAAATATAAACCGTACAAATTATCCAGATAAGTGTTAGTTTTTGTGAATAAGTTTATATATGACAATCCCATTGGGTCACGGTAATTCTTAAGTTTGTTCTTATCTTAGCATTGTTAAGTTAATTGTAAAATACATTGTGCAGCACTGATACATTTACAAGTGTAATATATCAATGTAAATGTGTGTTTTTTATTATGTCAGAATGTATTTTGTTTGTTTACTTTCAGTAAATTAATATTTTTTTTAAAAAATAATCTTTTGTTTTCGACTTTTCAATATGCTCGTGCCCTCCTCGTAGAGTTGTCATGCGCCCCACAGTTTGAGAAATGCTATTATAGTTCTTAAGTGTTCTTGACTTCTGCCCAATAGCGCTGAAAAACTGGATATCTATCAACATCAATGCGAAGCTTCAACTTCACACGTACTAAATTAAAGCACATAACTCGTAAAGTTACTGCAATTCGGAATAATTTTAAGTAACGGATACTACATAGAAGTATTACTAGACAAAGGCATTGGAAATGGGTAGTTTGACTCGGGGAGCGTTTCATAGCTAACTGTTTTACAACTTAGGCTGTACAAAGGTTAAAAAGTAATATAAACTTGACTCGTCGAAAAAAGACACTGGATTAAACTGATGTACTGTTCAATTCTAGTAGAGTCTGTTAAAAATCAGACGTTTATTTTTCTTTCATAGACTAAATGGAGATATCCTTAAGGTTTATAGGATTATAAGGCAGAATTCGTGGTTAATCTTTTGCAGTCAGAATAAGTCAAATATTATTGTAGGACGCTGCTGGAGATCGTTGTGCCACCTATCATATCACACGATCATCACGTGCATTTATTTTTCTTCGTAGATTGTTTCTCTAACTATCGTATTCATCACCGTTAACTTAACAGAGGTACTCAAGTGAAAAAAAAACCAGGTTTTTGACTGAGTTAATTTCACACCTTCGCATTTTCATATATTACTTCCAAGTTCAAGTTAATAAATGTTAATCGGTCAAACAACTGGGTTAGATTTAACAGCGTTTTCACAATAAGTGATTTGTTGTATATTTACAAACAATTTCGTGCTTGGATATATTTCAGCAGATAAATAAATTTAAGAAAATTTCATCAATTACTCAATTAGATAACTAAGACAAATTGGGGATCCAATTTGGTATCGTTACGCTCCTCGCCGCGCAATTTTGGCGTGTATCCGAATACGTTCGGAACCGTGATTTTAAAAAGGGCATGAGTGGATAATTTTCATGATATTTAGTGTCACTTAGATTAGAATACATGCATAAAATTGTTTTAGGGACATTTTGACAAAAAATTATTTAACTCACAATATTTCGGCTAAAAATTAACTTAGAATAACCTTTTTTTCAAAATGTTCTGCTTTCATGAAAAATGCTTCTATTATAATAATATTTTGCATGTATATAGCTAAGACCTCTGTACAGAGGCTCAACTATGATTTTGGAAAAACTCACATTATTTTCAGAGTTACAACCATTTGAAATAATTATCGGCGTTTTTTTCTTAAAATTTCTCCCCTCGGTTGTGTCGTAAAACACGGATAAACCCACTTCTAAGTTATATAATTCAAAAATTCTAGTTGAGCCTCTGTACAGAGGTCCGCGCTATATACAGGCAAAATATTATTATAATAGAGGCCTTTTTCACAAAAGGAGAACATTTTGAAAAAAAAGTTATTCTATAAATTAATATTTAGCCTAAATATAGTACTTAAATAATTTTTTATTGTAATACTATTCTTAAAAAAGTTTTATATACATTTTCTAATCTAAGTGATACTAAATTTCATAAATATTATCCTTTTATACGCTTTTGCATAATCAAGGTTCCGAACGTCGTCGGATACCTTAAAACCACGGCCAGTCTAATGTTATCCTATTGTAATATTGTCGCCTTAACTTGGCAAAATATTATAACTATTTTGAAGAAAAATCCATTGCGTACCGATATCAAATTCATATCAAATTTAGGATCTAGGAGAAAGAGAGAAAAGTAAGAAGAAATGCGATACATTTGTAGTAGTGCCGAGTTCAAAAAGTAATCAAATCAGTCGAAGTCATGGGATTTGCTTTGAATAAGCAGATTCAATCAGCAATCGAAACTCCCAATTGAGTAACAGAAGTTGGAAAAAGAGCGGCAAAATGAAATTTTAAGCGGACGATTTGTTTTTTTCTTAACCTCGGTTTAATAATTATGTGTTTCATAATCTGGTACAGTGTTAACGGGAAATACAACCGTTAAAGAACATGAATTTTTATGAAATTTAAATTTCCTGACAACTTGATGAGCAGATGACTTATATATATATATATATATATATATCCTCGAACCTATTTCACGTTGTGAAAATACAACTTTTTGCTGTATCTCTTTTTCTTCCGTATTTGCTGCAGTGAAGGAAGATTTTTGCTTGTTACAATAATTACAGAGCAATATTATTACAGCAAATTTCAAAGAAATTCGAATAAAAGAGACAAGCACATTTATTATTTAAAGTAGAATTCATTCAATGCAATGAACACATTAGATAATACATTAATCTACGAAAATGATTAAATGTGTTAAATGCCGAAAAACATCTAGTGGAGTTAAAATTTTGTAATCGACAGTAAACTATTGCTCTATTTTTCACCCTTAACTTTTTGTTTAAGGTATTTGTGTTTGCCATACTAATTTGGAAGGTTGCCCGAAACAAGTTTAAGAAGCCATTTCGGACATTAAACATCTTTTCAATGTATTTCAAAAGAATAAACATTATTTTTAAACAATGTTTTCCAGTTAGGACTTATTTTTCCAAAACTTTTAATAATTATGGAACAATGTAAAATAAAAATGTTTCTAATGTCTTCTTTGATTAAATATGCATATCAATAAAAAAGGCAAAAACAAAATTTGTTATTCTCCCGAAATTAATTTTTTTAATTAATTGTTCACACAAACAACTTTATGTGAGGTACATAGAATTTCAAAACATGAAAATGGTGCTTTTGTTGAATCTTGAAAATACTTATTACACACGTTTGACTTCAACCTGCAAAAGACTTTTTGACTATTGAAATAATTTAAAACAAAAAAAAAAAAAAAAAATCTCTCTCTTTTAATATAAAAAAAAGTATTTCGTGATGCGGTATAATAAACTTATTTATAAATAAGTTATAGTTAATGAGTCATAAAAAACTGAATTTAACTGAAGAGGAGCACCAAGAAGGATTTGTCTAGGGTCCCCCCTCCCCTAGCTTCCAACCCTTTTTTCGAAAAATCCGCTTACGTCATAGATTGTGATGTTATGAATTTCTAAAGTAATTTCTGGGAGCATCCATATGGTAGCCTAGTTGACAAAATTATGCCGGCAGGGCAGTATCGCCAATATTTCGGCAAGTCTCCATTGAAATGTCATTATAATGTAAAGGATGGCGTTGCTTGCGAAAATTGCAATTTTTATCATATGGAAAATACAATAGAAATTAATATTAACGTATTAATCTCATCCTGATTTAAGTTTTTTACAATATTTTAAAATGAAGCAATAATTACACAAGAAGGTAAAACATTAATTACACAAAATGTGCTCTCTATATGAAAAAAAAAAGTTTTTCGTGATGCTCTACTAAATTTATTTATATAAGGTATAGTTAGTAAAAATAGATTGTAAAAAGAACTACATAATACATGTAAAGAAAAATTACAGTATTATGAGTATGGACATTTATAGAGTTTGTGAAACGGAGGTTTGTCAGCCATTAGATGGACAGGGGTTAGCCCCCTAGTTTACATAAAACTAAACATTTTTACCCAATAGATAAAGACATATAACTTAAATTTTGCTTAGAGCTTTTATTACCATAAAATATGAGTAAAAAAAGTCGAAAATAAAATGACATTAAAGTGGTTTTTTAATCAATGTTGAAGAATTTCATTCTCTTATAAGATGAAATTTAAAGTATTGGGGAAATTTTCAGTTCCTTTTTGGTATAATTTAAGAATTGATTTAGGCTGAACAGTTTTGGTAAGACCATGAATTTATTTTTCTAAAAAAAAATAACTTAAGAAAAGGAAGGATAGAGAGGAAATTACCCTTGTCGGGAAAATCAATCAGAGTCCAAACTATTTTATATCTAGACATTATACATTTAGTTTTAAATGAAGTTTCTTTAATTTTTCCATATTGAGAATTTCCTAAGTTGATAAAGATAAGGAAACCAGAATATAATTAATTTTAAAAAACTTCCTTTGAATAATATATTCTGATATAAAGATATTTTGATTTAAAACTTTTTTCTCTTATAGCAAAATATTTAGCGAAATATTTTCTTTATCTTATAGTAAAATACTATACACAACAAGTAACATAAAAAAAAAAGTCTCAATTCCTACTTAGATCAAAAAAGAAAATTTTTATTTTGGCTACTTTTTATTAAATAGTTGCAATTAATACAAATATGTTTATACATATGGCAGAATCACAACATTAAGTGCTAATTAATTTTTATTCCTTATCATTAAAGTATCGTTATTGTCATCCAAAACAATCGTGTATATAAAATTTCAGTTCAACTGAATGCTTTAAAATGCGCGGAAAAAAACCTTTTCAAGTGTTGACACAAGTCGCCAAAAGGGTCGCTAATTTGCCAAAAATGATACCAACGTCGCTGTGTATTTGTAATTCTTTAAATAATTAGTTTTAACCAATAATTTTTATTAATTATAGTTATGTTATTGTATTGTCATGCAAAATGATCATGTATATAAAATTTCAGCTCAATGGAGCGCTTTAAATTGTATTTTATTAACGATTGTGAAAATTCCACCAAGATAAATAAATAAATATATAGAGAGTGTGAGCAAATAGTAGAAATCGTAAAATAATTAGTATAAGTTAACGCATTATTTCTTTTAAAGAATGGTTAATTTCAAAATTAAATAATTTAAACTTAATAACTCCTGATACTTTGAATGGAATCCTATATTAAGGGGGATGCCATGCATTTTTAATATTCGAAATTAATACATTTTTAATATTTTCATTTCTTCTTTATCGATTCGATTTAAAATTTTACGTTTCAAAAAGTAACATTGACGCAAAATTAATCTCAAAGTTTGTTTCAGCAATGTGATTTTCAAAAGCTCCACAAAAGCATATGAACCCGTGAATTTGAATGATCAATTTAGTCTCAATATTTCAAAAAGCTACATTCACCTTGACAACAGAACATTGCGACGTGCTCGGAAACAAAGACCCAATGGAAGAAGTCACGCATGAGTAAAAATCTGAGTTTCAACAAAAGATGCTGAGCAGATATTTTAAATAAACATTTTGTTTCATCGTTACTTGAATAACTCATTACAACATTCTGTTCAGTTTCAAAATATCAGGTAATTTGAATTAAATCTCAATCGGATTCTTGGGGCTTTTGTGGCTACAAGAAATGTCATTTAGATAATTAATTCAAATGAATACCGTATTAATATGGTCCGTTGAATATTCATAAAGATCCCTGCAAATATTTTCTTCCCTTGAATGAGCTCACTTTACACACTTGTTTAGAGCTTGATATTATCTGCCCGAGTGTTTCAATGTAGTTCGTTAATGGTAGAGATTGAATAGTAATCATCAGATCCTTTCATTAGGCTAATGTTTTAAAATTTCAATGAATATGCAAATTTGGTGTAGTATGATTCATAATGCTTGAAAGGTCATTTCTGTCTAATAAAACGTAGGTAGTTTAAAAGACTAATAATTATTATTTTTCCATGTTGCAGCAGTTCATCCTAAAAATAAACTATGGATTTTATCACGTATAAAATTGTATATTCAAGTGAAGATTTAGCTTCAAAAACATTTAATAAAAAAACCGCTTACTTCTTCAAATAAGCTACTTGAGACTTAAAATCATCGGTTACTCATTTTTTAATCTGCAACCTACTAAAGGACAGTAGCTAAACCTGATTGGTATTTATCAATGTAAGTTTAACTGCATTTTTTGCGTATTTTTCTTTTTTTTTGAGACATAGCTGAATGAAATATTTAGGTAATTGGAAATGTTACTCTATTAAAAATATCACAGGAAATCATAAAAATGTGATATGGATTCACAGATGTTGATGCATCATATCATAATTGGAACCATTATACAAATACAGTGTTGTGGTTTTGTTTTCCTGGAGGAAAAAAAACATTGGCTGATGCTAGAGAACAGTTACAATTTGCATGGCGGTAAAGCAGCATATTACTAGTACAAACAAATGACTCCACGAAGGCAAATCGGTGTATAGAACAAGCTTTAGAGTGGTCCAGAAACGGCTCTCTACAACAGTTCCTCTAGTAGTAACTCAGACAGTCAATGTCTCTCTCTGTTAATGCAGGCAATGCACAAAACTGAATTCTGGTCTTGACTTACTATTGTTTGAGCTCATCCGCCCTTTATATAGCCTCATCGAAATTTTTAGATTCTAGAGATTTCTCGATTAATCCTTGGCGAAATCCTATTTTTTTGTCAAATTTGTCATAAAAGGCGATAAAGTCGACAATTTGGTAATCCTGGATACATCTTCTATGGTTTCCATAACCTTATTGAAGTTTATGCTGGGAAATGTGCTTCGTCCGTAAGACTCCATTTTCCCACAAAGAGAGGGTTGTCGCAATTAAAAAAAACTTCAGTGCCGTGTTTCAATATAAAAAGCGTGACCGTGGTAGCCTAGAGGTCAAGGTATGGGATCACGGCTGGTATGACACGAGTTCGAGTCCAGTACCACTAAAGACCTGCCGTGTATCGGAGCGATGCACGTCAAATCTGTCGAGAGCTCAAGCATCCTCCCCTTTGGTGTGATGTGGTAGTTAGGGGACGGGATGCCAGCTCAGGTGTTGTCTCCGTCACTTGACCATGGTTCAAAATTACGAGTTCCGTCAAACAAAGCCCTCGTGTAGCTGAACAGTGCGACGTTAATATTCACTTTCTCACTCACTCTATATATAAAACACTCACATGCACTGCCATTGCACACGCAGAGTGATTGGAGATATAATAAAAAAAAACAATAAAAAACAAAAAAAAAAAGTAGCTTTAAAAAGTTTCGGAATTTTTAAGTGAGAGTTTGTTTTTTCGGTACTTTAATTACAACATGAAAAAAATATTTGAATATTATTTATAATTTTCTTCATTTTACAAGAACAATTTTAATATTTTTATATTAAAACAGTCCTTTCTAGAATTGTTTCTCGTTTTTAGTGCAATTTAAAAAAAAATATACAAGAAAATTTACAAATCATCCACAGCCCATTGTCACATTCGTATTTCTCAAAAATTAAAAATGCTTGCCAAAAAAAAATGGCATCCAAAAATTAATAAATGAAAAGCGTCTCTTCGTCTATCGACACATTGAATATAGCAATATATTGCCCACCTCCAGGATAATCACCCATTTTCTCTGATCTACAGATCGTAATCTGCAGTAATTGAATAGAGTCTACGTTCGGGCTTGCTTGACTGTTTGAAACTAACATCATTATGTGGATAGGAGTAACCGCTCCACGGCATGAAATTACCTCTTAATACTGTTATTACCTCCAGAGCAATGCTCAACAAACCACTGAAGAGCAATTGGTAGATTATATAAAGTGCCGCGCAAAATTCGCCTAATGCTTCTTGAGCGAAATAGATATAGATTTGTATCTTGGAGGTCTGTTCTGTTATATTCCGAGAAAAAAAATAGAAATATGAGTAAAATGTGCGAAATATTTTTTCTCTTAAGAAATTTGTAATTGTACAGAGTAGAATTATACTTAAATAATATATAATTTTCATTCTAAGAATATGAGTTACATGAAAAAATATACGAAAACAATGGCAAATACTGAAATATTATTTTTTCCCCTTTAGGTATCCGACTAAGTTCGGAACCGTGGTTTTAAAAAAGCGCATAAATGGATAGTTGTCATGATATATAGTGTCACTTAGATTAGAATACATGTATAAAATTGTTTTAAGGACAGTTTTACAAAAAAAAATATTTAAATACAATATTTTGGCAAAACATTAACTTAGAATAATCTTTTTTCCAAATGTTCTCCTTTTGTGAAAAATGCTTCTATTATAATAATATTTTTCCTGTATATAGCTCAGACCTCTCTACAGAGGCTCAATTAGAATTTTTGAAAAATTAACATTATTTACAGAGTTACCACCAATTTAAATAATTATTGGTGTTTTTTTTTTCTTAAAATTGCTCCCCTCTGTTGTCGTAAAATATGGATAAACCCACTTCTAAGTTATATATTTCAAAAATTCTAGTTGAGCCTTTGTACAAAGGTCTGAGCT
>BMAV01018609.1:440289-480558 GCA_019973955.1 Trichonephila inaurata madagascariensis | reverse complement strand
TAAATTTTTCCCCTCCTGTATGGAAATAGTATTGTTTATTTCGACCACTTTTTACATTAAAACGAAAGTTTTGTCAGATAGAAAGATAACAAAAAAAAAATGATATAGTTTTGCATGAAATCCATTTCAGGTTCTTTTTACTATGAATTAGAATTGGAAGAGGAGGAAGGAAATCGATAATATTTGTAGCAAATTTCAGAGTTTTAAATCGATTGACGAAAATTCTATTTCTTTCTTTTTAAAAGCTAAACTAAATTTGCAGTCATAAACGTGAAAATCCGCATGATAGTCTTAATAATGTCAAATATTGCTTCCGTCTCTTTTTGTTCTTTCTCATTCTTAAGGTATCCGACTACGTTCGGAACCGTGATTTTAAAAAGGCAAATAAATGGATAATTATCATAATATTTAGTGTTACTTAGTATAGAATACATGTATAAGATGGTTTTAAGGACATTTTGACAAAAAAAAATTATTTAAATAAAGTTTTTTGGTAAAAAATTAACTTAGAATAACCTTTTTTTCAAAATATTCTCCTTTTGTGAAAAATGCTTCTATTATAATAATATTTTGCCTGTATATAGATCAGACCTCTGTACAGAGGCTCAACTATGATTTTTGAAAAATTCACATTATTTTCAGAGTTGCAACTATTTGAAATAATTATCGGCGTTTTTTTTCTTAAAATTTCTCCCCTCTGTTGTCGTAAAACATGGATAAACCAATTTATAAGTTATATATTTCAAGAATTCTAGTTGATCCTCTGAACAGAGGTCTGATCTATATGCAGGCAAAATATTATTATAATAGAAGCATTTTTCACAAAAGGAGAATATTTTGAAAATGGGTCATTCTATGTTCATTTTTTCTCAAAAAATTGTACTTAAATAATTTTTTATTGTAATACTATTCTTGAAACAATTTTATATACTTTTTCTAATCTAAGTGATACTAAATATATTATCCATATATATGCTTTTGCAAAATCACGGTTCCGAACGTAGTCGAATACCTTATTTTTTCTTCAAAATTCGGTTTTTATTTCCAGCCATGTTTTCTTTACAATAACAAAAGCAATGTATTTGATTTTCAAACATAAACGCCATCCTGTTCTCTGTTTTTACGGATTTCAAATTTGAAGATCGTACTTAGGCACCAGCTTGACACAATTTTAAAATCGTCATCAAGTGTTAGACTAAAACAAGATACCATCAGTTTTTCTGACTCGAGTCTATGTGCAACCATTGGCTCATACGAGAGAAATAATAGGATTGTTTCTCATTCATAACGTTACATCTATATTTTGCCTTAGAGAAAAAGTTAGAAAACTAAAGAACCATCTAAAGAACTGAAACTCTGAGACTCATTAAAATTTATGAAGAATCTTGCCATAGTTCTCGGATAACTTAATATTTGAATATTTCTGAATATTTGAATGAAGGAATATTTTTCCTATTAATTTTAATATAAATTCAATATGTAAATAAGGGTTTTACTATAATAATTTACGTAATTACTCTACAGATTTCATGTATAGTCTCAAGTGTATAAATGTTTGTCAGTTCTACCTTTCGTAGAAGGAGCATTGATTTTAAACATTAGTAGAACACACAATTTAATTTGCATCGCTCTATAAAATTATCACGTGGAACGAAAATGAGAAATCATATATTTTTAAGATTGAGTCATATATTTTTAAGATTGAGGCAATGTTATTATATAAATATAAAAGTGGCTAAATAAAAAATAAAAATTAAAAATTAAGCTTTATTTTAATTATTTTATTGGGTTGACAAGAAAATAATTTCACTTTTTTAATACGGAATTTTTTTGCACAAAAAAATTAAATTTAATCCATCAAATATATTCCATTCTGTTTAATTTTCTGTTGTTATTTTTACGATAACTTTATGAATCCGCTCTCATTGAATTTCTGGTCATTATCAGCAAAAGACTCAACCAATGAGATTTTAAATCATCGTTTGTTATTATTTAAATACTCACCATTTTGAAAAAAGTTTTGTCTTAAAAGCAAATGATAATTAGATGGTGCTAAGTCGAGGCTATACGGAAGATGCGACGTTTCTTCCCAACAAAGTTCGAATAATTTCTTCAGTCTTCATAAAAATTTCGTTAAAGATGCATCAAGCTCGGACCATGATTTTTTTCGATTAATGTTACTGTAGACGATCCATTTTTTATCTTCGAAAATATTTAAACAGATTGTGATTTAAATTGAAATTTAGGAATCTGTTTAAATACTCAAATCTCACGGATAATGATGGCTTCAATTCACGCTTATTTGAGTTTTTTTGCTGATAAGGGCCAGAAGCCTTATAAGATCGGAATCATGAAGTTGCCAAAAAGTGGCATCAGGTAATCTAACAGAATGGAAGATAAATGACTGATTAGAGTTTTTTTTAGTATAGAAAAATTTAATACTAATAAACCGGAATTACTTTCTGCCCAACAAATTCATTTATTTTTTTAATGATGCATTAAAAATAATTAAAACGATCTTTTTGTTGTTAAAATATAAAGTTAACTAAAGAAAAAGATTATTATTTATTTTGCTAACATGTTTTTTTTTAATAGCGTTTAATGGTTTCCTTTTTTACTCGACTTTTTAGCTGCTTTTATTTCAGAACGTAGAATTATAGAAAAATGTTATGAATGTTAGAGCTTCTAATAAGTGTCTGCCAACGTTGTTTATGGCTGCGAATATACGTCTTGATTCCCTTATTTTCTTCCCTTCTAAACTCCCATACATTTCCCGAAGAATCTTCAAAAGGGCAAGAGAGGAAATTTCGATAATCGAAGTGACGAGTTAGTTCCTGTTGCTGGTGGAAATAACTGTGCTGTAATAACTATCACATCCTTTTATTCAATGTATCAGTTTGTCTCTAAACCAAGACATTTTGCCAAGGACAAAAACAACAACAACAACAAAAAATAAGAAGAAAAATAATTCTGCTTTATCTGTTAAAGGGCGCTAAGTTTCGTGTTTATTTATTTTCCGAACAATCAAAAATTGTTTTTCTATTTCGTCAAATTTGTGTACAGAATTGAGTTTTTACTTCAAACAATCTTAAAATTTAGGACTACTTGCGACAACTTTTTTTCTTAAATGGAGATTTTTTTTGTGATTTTAAGATTTGCTTATTACATTTTAAGATATGTATGCTAAAATTAAGAAGAAAAAAAATTATTATAACTAAAGTGGGAAAAAATAGTTAAAAATTTACAAAGAATTACGTAACAGTGGGGCACACTCTATACAAAAAGTTAATGAACAAATTTTCAATTTTTCATTTTTGATGTGGTGTTTTGCTATTAATTGTTTAAATGACCTTCAGGTTAAGAAATGTTCTAATTCTTACAAAAACTAGAGCACTTAATCTTTAGTTATTATATGAAATTGCTTAAGAAAATAGTGATTATATTCCAATAAGGGACTGTAAATTTTGTAATAAAACAGTGATTGATAAATATGAGGGTTAAAATACTTCTTCTATTATACAGAGCATATACAAACATTTACAGTTAATTATTTTCAAAACCTTTTGAGCAATCGCTGTCCCTGTTTGAGCATTTTTGAAATAAGAAACACATTTCGAGTAAAACGCATTTTAAAGTAATGGCACCTGATTTTACTAAAACACTTGTAGTTTTTGTTCTACTGAATCTAAAATAATGAACTTGCTATTTTTGTAATACTAATAAAATGACCTGTAAAATAAAATCATAAGCAAGTTGTCAATTTTAGGCAGAATTCATAATTTTAGGGTTTGAGCATTTTGAAATAAGAAACACTTTTCGAGTAAAACACATTTTTAAGTATGAAGTCTTGTTTAAAGTAATGGCACCTGCTTTTACTAAAACACTTGTAGTTTTTGTTCTACTGAATCTAAAATAATAAACTTGTTATTTTTGTAATACTAACAAAATGACCTGTAAAATAAAATCATAAGCAAGTTGTCAATTTTAGGCAGAATTCACAATTTTAGGGTGGTCGTATACCTTAAGGTGACTGACTACTTTTAGAACCATGCTCTTAAAAAACTGTATAAATGGATAATTTTCTGATATTTCATGTCAGTTGAACTTGAATACGTATAAAGTTATTTGAAAAATATTTTTACAAAAAAAAACTTCTTAACTGGAGTCTTCTGGAAAAAAAAAAGAAAATATATTTTCAAATCTTTTACCTTTCATGAAGAATGATTCTATAATAATATTTTGTCTATATATAACTAAGAATTTTTTTACAGAGCCTGGACAAGGAAATATGTTCCTTAGAAATGGATTTATTCGTATTTTAATATATCAGAGTAGATAAATTTTAACAAAAAACACCGATTATTTTTCACTTTATCATAACGTTAAAAATAATGAATATTTATCAAAACTTTTAGTTCAGCCTCTGTATAGAAGTACTAGCTATATATAGGCATTACATTATTATAATCGAAGCATTTTTCATAAAAGGAAAATGTTTTTTGTTCATCTATTTTCAAAAAATGACATTTAAATAATTTCTTTTTGAAATAATATTCTTAAAAAAAATTGAATGCAAATTCTAATTCAATTGATATTATATAAATAATTTAAAAGTACTCATTTATAAGTTTTCCAAAATCATGGTTTCGTTCGTAGTATTCCTAATCATGCGTTTTGAAATCACGTGAAAAACCGTAAGTTTTAGCGGTCAGTGTTCAAGTGGTAAAAATTGATATAAATAATATAAGAATTTTGTTCTGCGAGTTACTTATGCTCTTTTTAATTCGTTTTTATCAATACATTTACAGTGTGGCTTTCATAAAAGTTAAGGAAACAATTCAAACCCGAGTGTTAGCATTCGAATGCATAATTGAGTTCAATAAGAAGGGGTAACATTTACGGAAAATATATAAATTACCCATCATTATTCATTTTTGAGATCAGAAATATACTACATATTATATATTAAATCATGGAAATATTTTTAGCCACATAATTTCATACCCAAGTATTGAACTTTACATAATTTATCTTCAGTTTCATTACAGATTTAAAATGTTACTTATAGTTATTATAAAATCAAAAATAAATTCTAAGTCTGCATTTCTTTTTTTGTGATTTATCATTCAAATTCTTTGTGAAAGAAATTCAGTATAATTAAACGTTCTAACACACCGTTCTTTGAAGTTTCAGACTGAAAAAATATGGTTTATGATAGATAAATAACTTTTTTTTTCGAATTTATTAGCAATTAAGTCAAAAAATAATTTTACAAGAATTTAACTATTCCCTAGTTTTATTCTTTTAAATATATATTTATATTGCATTTTGTGAATGAAATGATGTACATACCGTTGTTTACCAAAAATTTAGAAGTCGGATAAGAAGATGAGTAATAAATGCAATATCCTTTTATTTTAGCTTTTTTTGAATTATAAAAAGACAAAAATTTGAATAATTTTCTTGCTTTTATTAAATAATAAAAACATTTTCAAAATTAATTTCATTCTACTTAAAAGTATTTTAGTTCAAATTTTGCATAGAACTGAATTTGGTAATTTTGTTTTCAAACAAAGCTGCTTTTTTATTACATATCTATTTTTTACTGTGTTCGGTACGTCAGAGAACAAATTTAATGAATTCCGATGATATTTCAAATAAATTTCTTTATTTTTTTTGTCATAATATGTGTTTTTATATACGTAGAAAAAACTAAAAGATTTTTCAACACTGCGATAGAAATCTGAAAACATTTTTTTTTTAAATTAAAAACTTATTACTAAATTATAAATAATATAAAAATATATATTACGTGGCTTAATTTTATCAATAACATCAGGTTTGCTCTATTTTTTCATACTATGTCTAATCTCTATTTTAATATTCCTTTTTATATTTTGTTTCTGGAAAGAACAGGGACTGAATACCCTAAATTACAACACTTTTTTTTAAAAAAGAATGTTTTCCGGAATTTTTTAACTAAATTACCTGACTTGTTTACATAAGAAGCTGCATAAGAATGAAAAAGACCGTCTAGCTATTAATCTCTTTATACTGAGAAAAATAATCAAGAATTTTATCGATAGAAAATTTTAATATAAGTCTTTCTAAAACAATATTGTTGTTTTTAATTGTTAATTAAAAAGATGTTTTCCATGGAATCAGTTTTAGACATTATAAAAAAAAAGTACTTAAATGTCAATATGAAAGCATCTGTGAAGATAATGAAAAATAAACATTTTTCTTCTTCTTTTTATCATTTACTGTCACTGACGATATAAATATTATTTTTAAAGTCATTTGATTCACATATTATTTTGCAAAACAATTAAGATTATAAGAATATTCTTGAATTTAGTATTCAATAACTGGAAGAAAATCCTTCTGTTTTTTTGTTTAAATTAACATGCACTTATGCACTGGTTATGTAAAACATATTTTAGATTATCTTTAGCATAATTATCGGCTATAAATACTAAATAATATATATTTAAAGTTTGCAATTATAATTCTTGTTTATTTTGTATAGACTGATTAGCAACCAGAAAATTGATTTCATAATGCAGAAAGTAATACATATCCAGGCAGTGAAGAAAATTGTAAAATAAAGTCATAAAATTTTGAATTTAAATCACTTGAATTTCTTGTTTGTTATCTTGAAAAGTAAGATATAATATAAAGAAGTAATAAATGAGATATTTAATTAAAAATATGGTTTATAGATTTTTGTGATTATATCAGATTTAGCAGCATTCGAAGCAATATGGGATTATAAAAGCAGTAATATTAAAAAAAATCAATAAATTAAAAATGTCGGTAACAAAATAAAAGTTCATAATATTAATAAGAGCTTATAAAATACAATGATTTTTTTTAAACTTTCATAACATTCAAGGATCAAATAACTAGATTAGCAAATAAGCTTGTTCTATTTAAGCAAACTTTAAATTTTGAAGTTACACGAATTCTACTTCCTCCTTTTGTAGAAAAAAAAAACCAACACAAACAGAAACAGGAAAAGAAAATACCAGTTAAAATTTGTAATAGAGATGAAGCAGAAAAACAATATTTAAATTAAAATCTGGCATGTATAATAAATTACATCTACTTCAGCTGGAGTGTAAAATGTGTAAATAAAACAGTCAATAACATCAAGCGCGCTATCTTATATAAATATATAAAAGACGCAATTATTTTTGTTTTATAACTCTTTATATAAAATAATACCAGGAAAGAATTATGGGAAGGGGTCTAAGAAAATAAAAATACATAAATAAAAGCATTTAACATAAAATCATCTTAATACAGTTAAAAGGAAACTCATACAATGAATGGAAAATATAAATTTTTTTTTTTATTTTTTTTATTAGTTATATAAGAATATAAAGTTTCAAACCCACAGATTCTTCTTTTAAATCTACCATTTATTCATTAAAATAATTTTTAAATTGTATTTATTTTATCAAATAAACTTATATTATAAGACAGTTTCGTGTAGTGTCATTATACGAGTAACTACTTAATATTTTACTCTAAGCTATTCCTATTTGATATATAATAGTGATTTCAAAATATTTCGCAATTACATTATTTACAAAACATTTCAACAAAGATTGAATATTATATGTAAGATTTGAAGCATAATTATATGTTTTCCTTCGAATGTCATTTAAAACAATAATCTATTTCTTTTTTGGAAGCTAATAAGAATTACTTTGCTTATACTAAAATATTTTTGTCTTGAGAAAAGCTGATTTTATTTCAAATCCTGGGAATCGATGGCATATTTCTCATAACAGCAAAATTTCCTAAAAAGTTTAAAAAAAAAAAATGAAGGTTTTTTCAGCGGCTAAATTGATAATTATTTGATATCATAAATATTTTTTTAAGGATTTTAATCCTAGCTGGGTTTTATCATCATATCTGGCAAGGCAAAATCTCGTGGGCCAGTGACTTCCTTTGAAGACTCCTCCATAATGACTTCTTGTTTACTTTGGTTCTCCAAGTGTTCTTATTTATATTCTCGAAATTTAATTCTTCTGTGTGTGCCCATTTCATCCCTGGTATTCCACATTTCCCATTCCCAGTAAATTTGAGTGCAGTACCTTTTTGACAACATTACCATCTGACATTCGAATTATGTGGGCTATTCAATTTATTTTTTTTATGTATTTAACGATGTGTCAGATTGTTTATAAATACTATATAATTCAAAATTGTATCTTCTTCTCCAGTAACTGTTTTCGTTTACACCTCTAAGTATACTTCGAAGTATTTTTCTCTGAAATTCTCAGATGCTCGTGTCAAAACTGGTCAATTAAGAGTATAGTAAATTAAGAATTTCATGTTTCTTGAAAGAAATTTAGATTTTATGAACCTCCTTAGTCCACAAAAGGCTTTATGTGTCCCGTATAATCGATTCTGGATTTCATGAGATATTCTGTTTTCAGACGTAATAATTGATCCTAACATAGCTAGGTTTTTAAACTCTAATTATCCCTTTATCCTAGTTAATGAAATTAAACTATACGAAAATTTGAAGATTAATGATATTATAATAATTTTCTTCCTTAATAAAGAGTAACAGATAAAAGTGTAGTAATGTACAATAGCCCTTTGCGACTCTGAAACCCTTATGCGATGCCAATCGTTGCTTTTACAGTAGAGTAAATGAACACAACTCTAAAGCAGTACAACATCTCAGTGAACTGTATAAACTCACTTCTTTCTTAAAACTTAATATAATGCTGCTAGATTTAAAAAAGTGTGTGTCTGGTACAATCACAAGTTGTTCTCTCCCTTCCAAACCGCTTTCATTCCTTTTGGTCAGTTATCTCACACTTTCTGTTGTGGGAGGGATTGTTCATTAGAAGCCCCCCCCCCCCGTTTTTGGAACGGAGAGGGCATTAAAAGAAAGTTTTAACCATCTACACTCCTTATGACTTAACACAGTGCTTCTCAAACTTTAAATACTTGCGATCCAATATTCACAACCACAATTTTCATCGCACCCCCTTCATACAATAACGATGTATTGAATTCGATAATACGATACTTTAACTCTAAAGCTACAAAACGACTTTAACCTCTTTGCCACCGGCATATATAAACGTCTCGCTCAGCCAGTGAGTAAATTGCCACGGACGTATATATACGTCTTTCCAAAATATGTTCACTAGTATCCATAAAATTATTCCGAAGACTTTGGAATGCAATAAAATAACCTTAACATTGTTTGAGAAGAGGATTTATTTACTTCAGAGGATTTTCTTATTTTCCCTTTCTTCCTCAGCCGAAATACACTACATATGCGTGCATACGTGCAAAATGGTGGCATTGGGGAGTGAATCGCATAATTTTTAATCTGAAGTTAAGTGATTAATAATAAACCGTACAAAAATGATCCAGATAAGTGTTGATTTTTTCATATAATTTTATATATGACCAACCGGTGTGGACACTGGTAATTATTAAACTTGTTCTTAACTTAGTATTGTTAAGATAATTACAAAGTCCACATTGTGCAATACCGAAACATTTATAAGTGTATTATATCAGTATAAATATATATTTTTTTCTTTCATTATGACAGAATATATTTTGTTTGTTTTACTTTCAAAAGATTAATAATTTTTGGAAATAATCTTTTGCTTTCGACTTTTCAGTATGCTAGCGCCCCCTTCTAGGGGTATCATGGCCCCCTAGGGGGCGCGCCCCACCGTTTGAGAAGCGCTGACAACATACTCATCTTATATTTAGCAACAAACGTTGTGTGCAGCTGTTGCCTAGTAGTTTAGTTCATTGATTCTTGGTTGGTGTGTCATGAGCTCGAGCCTAGTACAAGTGAAGATCTACATTGTAAACAGGGCCGAAGCGCGTGAAATAGATCGACGCTCAAATGTCCTCCCGTTGGTGTGGATGTTAGGAGAGGGATGTGTCAGCTCACACAGGTATGGTCTTCGCCATTTGACCAAAGTTCGAAATTACGAGGTCCATTGACAATAACCTTCGTGTAGCCTTATAGTGAGACGTTAATTTTTTTTCTTACTTGGCAGCAAACATCCTGAATATTGTAAGTCAACTAATTGAAAAAGAAATGCAAAGAAAACTTAGAATCATTTCATTCTGCATCTAAAAAAATCATTTATTATTTTTTAAAGTTAAAGCTATGTTTTTATTAATTCGAGGAATGAAAATATCGTAAAAAAAAAAATACTCTTAAAATTACTTCTTTACGTTCGGAACCATGATTTTGCAAAAGCGTATAAATGGATAATATTTATGATATTTAGTGTCACTTAGATTAGAAAATGTATATAAAATTGTTTTAAGAATAGTACTACAATAAAAAAATTATTTAAGTACAATATTTTGACAAAAAATGAACATAGAATGACCCATTTTCAAAATATTCTCCTTTTGTGAAAAATGCTTCTATTATAATAATATTCTGCCTGTCTATATATAGCTCTGACCTCTGTACCGAGACTCAACTAGAAATTTTGAAATATGTAACTGAGAAGTGGGTTTATCCATGTTTTAAGACAACAGAGGGGAGAAATTTTAAGAAAAATCGCCGATAATTATTTCAATGGGTTGTAACTCTGAAAAAAATGTTAATGTTTCAAAAATCATAGTTGAGCCTCTCTACAGAGATTTGAGCTATATACAGGCAAAATAGTATTATAATAGAAGCATTTTTCACAAAAGGAGAACATTTTGAAAAAAGGTTATTCTAAGTTAATTTTTTGCTGAAATATTGTATTTAAATAATTTTTTTGTCAAAATGTCCTTAAAACAATCTTATACATGTATTCTAATCTAAGTAATACTAAATATTATGAAAATTATCCATTTATTTACCTTTCTAAAATCACGTTTCCGAACATAGTCGGATACCTTAAGAATGAGAAAGAACAAAAAGAGACGGAAGCAATATTTGACATTATTAAGACCTCCTGCTATGCATGTGTGTGTTCCTCTTAAAATTCTAGAATGATATTATTTCATAACCAAACTAAAGAGATGTAAATATAATTCATTACGCATTCCGTTGTATGTAGCGTTATGCTTAAAAATTAAGAAAATTAATTAAAAAAACATGCGATTTTTCCTACTGGTAACTCAAAATAAGCTCTATGAGATTAAATTTCAAAAACAGCAAAGCGATGTACTTAAGCATATTTTACCATACTTTACGTTTCAAAACAGAATCCTTCCACTCCCTTTCTTACCTCTACTGTAATATCATTGAAGAATCAAGTTGAAACTTGCAGCGTATGTAAATTAGAGTGTACTAGTCAAGTACCCTTTTATATAGATGCTTTCAAGAAGAAAAGAAACACAAAAACAAGCGCTTAAAAACTTTCCTGGATGAGTCTTCTTGAATTAGAATAATGAATTATTCATTCGGCCGGTAACTATAGTGGCGAGTGAGGGGAGGAGGGAAAAATCTACATCGAGGAAATTTCATTCCATTGTTCAAAAATAATGAGTTCTAGCCTTCAGAAAATGCTGCTTATCCTTGCTTATATCTAAACTCTTTCCATGTCTGTTTTGCTTTTGATTTGCATACTGGTTCCCGGACGCTTATGTCTTACTCCTGGAAAAGTTGTCACTTTCCATTTTAGTTTCTGAAAAAGTGCCGAGTGTCCTGAAGGTATATCTAATAGGCAAGATATATGTGTGAAAAACCGTTTTGCTCCGTCCGATACATCTAGAGAAGAAAATGTTTTATAGAACCTTTTTTTTTCTTTTCTTTTATTCTACTTTTAGATTTCCAGAGAGCATGTAGCTGTTTGAATAAGAATTTTTCTTTACATTTCAAGCTCTCTTCGAAATAACTGACGTTTGGTGATTGGGAAAGAGTCGAACGCGTCTGAATGTTTAGAATTTCAAAAAAAAAAAGAACATTTCAGCTAAATGGTGAATATTTATCATCGTGATTGGTTACACACCCATACATTATTTATATTATTTTAATAAGAAAGACTTAATTTAAATTTGAAAGAAAAATATATGAAATGTTTACATAAGAGAAAAGTTATTCACTCATCATGAGATCTTAGGAACAAACAGACCTACAGACTTAACCCTTAACTTCGCACTGTTGCATTTCTGCAACATATGATTTATTTGAATTGAACAGACTCAAAAAAACTTTTTAATTACCTACAAATCACTTATCTGAGAAAAAAAAAAGATTTCTGCAATGAAATACATGCTAATTTTGTCACCAGATGGAAGTACATTTTTTCCAGAAATCACAACAATTATGAAAATCTCTGATGCCTCAAGAACTGTGTTCTGGCTATAAAAAGAATCCATTATATTTTATGCTTTCTCTTTTTTATTGACGAAATAAATTACCAGGTAAGAAATTTAAACATTTTTATGATGAATAATAAAATCCTCATATAAAAAGTTTTGTAATGTACAGCACTATGCGCAATGTAGCAATTCTGCAACAAACAAAAGAATAACTGAAATTCAATTTAAAACTGCTTAATTTTTTTCATTTTTTCTTTTATTATTACTTGAGAACTAGCTGGTATAATATTTCATAGAAATTTAAAAAAGTGCGAAGTTAAGGGTTAAGTTTGGCATAAGTAAAGTTTGTTGAGTAGAGATCCATAAAGCACGAGATAAGTGAAAATCTTTCAAGTGTCTGCCTTATCAACTGTCGACGGTAGGTGATGCGCCTACCGTGGTCGCCACGGGTAACGGGGAATCAGGGTTCGATTCCGAGAGGGAGCCTGAGAAACGGCTACCACATCTAAGGAAGGCAGCAGGCACGCAAATTACCCAATCCCGGCTCGGGGAGGTAGTGACGAAAAATAACGATGCTGGACTCTTCGAGACCCAGTCATCGGAATGAGTACGCTCTAAACCCTCTAACGAGGACCTACTGGAGGGCAAGACTAATGCCAGCCGCTGCGGTAATTTTAGCTCCAGTGGCGTATACTAAAATTGTTGCAGTTAAAAAGCTCGTAGTTGGATGTCTGCTCTGGACGTAGGGGGCCGCTCACGTGGTCCGCCATTCGCACCCGGCATTCTGCTTGCCACTCGGGGGTTGGTTTTCACCGGTCGGCCCTCGGTGGATGGCGGTTATCGGTATTATAGACTAAAATTGTGTGTGGGAGCTTTTTGAACTAATAGATCAACATAATAGAAATTTAGCACGCCTGTTTTGTGTTGAGTAAAGATCCGCTAGGAATCGGTCTTGGAGAAATCGAACATAAGGGCAGGAGGAAAGGGTCCTGAATGTATTGGACAAAATTCCAACCATTGAATTATTAGACAACAAATTAAGGCAGGTATGTCTTTTGTTAGAAAGTAGAGATTCCTTTTCTTTAAAACATTTTTGTTCTTTTTAAATCAAGAGGTGAAGGGTATAAGAATGTTTTGGATTTAAACTACTCGTACTTAACTTAATAATTTAAAAACTATTTAGTCATGCAAGGTCTTCAAATATCCTGCGAAGCAGGTGCTTAAAAGCTAACACACACACACATGCAGGTATAGGATGAAACAATAGGAACACACATTTAAAAGGGAGTCGTCCATCTACCGTCCAAGAAAAGGCAACCACGAATCACAATAGTGGGTCACCTAGTGGCAGCGAAAGGAGAAGTATCAGTCAAACTTCTGGCTGTGTAAGAGTTGAATGAGAAAATTCTGTTCCTAACAAAGCGTGATTATGTCCTACCTCTCCGACTTGAAAAGAGGCATGATAATTGGAACTCTACTCAATGGAGCGTCCATGTGCAGAAAAACCAACCTTGTGGGTAATTCAAGAACCACTTTGTCAAGAGTTATGAAAATTAACACAAACCTGGGAAAGGTGTCTTCTGTAAAGCCCAACAGTAAGCTTAAGTCAAAGTTGAAGGACAGAGAGAGAAGGGTGTTGAAGCGGATAGTGGCCCGAAAACACAAGACTACACTGGGGATCCAAAATGAATATCCACTTCCAGTACCCCATATTTATGAAAACTATTCAAAGGAGTCACTATTCGTGACAGAGTAGTTACTACAAACCCGTTAGTTTTGGCACGTAATACTACAAAGAAGTTACAGTGGTGCCAAGACCACCTAAACTGGATACAACTACAATTGGAACAAGTCATCTGGTCTGATGAATCCTCATTTACATTATTCCCGATATTTGTCTGGAGAACATTGGCCGACGAATTCCATGTTGACTTCCTGGTACCAACCGTGAGACATGGAGAGGGTTCTGTGTTGGTGTGAGGCGCAATATCTTCCCGTGAATTGGGATCTCTCGAAGCCTTGAGAGGGATTTTCATTGTGTGGTGACCATTATCGAAACATTCTCACAGATCTTCTTCACCCTATGCTTCAGACTCTCTTTCCAGGAGAACGACTTGTGATGTGTGATTCCAAGATGAGACAAATCCCTTGTTCACACATCCGTCTTTGTATTCAACCCTGGATATATGAGCATGATTATGAAAAGGGAACATTTAACGGGGGTGCCCCCATTCACCTGATTTGAACATTATTGGGTGTTTGTGTGGTGTTTTAGAGAACAAAGACCGTGCTCGGTTTCTTCCTCAACGCAAACGATCTGAACTGGATACAGCCCTGCACGAGGAATGGGGGCAATTTCCTATGAACTTTGTTTCAGACATGTAGTTGCCAAACCACGGCAAATGCATGAAGGGGGTCCAAGCCTTTACTAATAAAAAATGTCTTTTTTTCACAGGTATTTCTATTATTTTGTTCTATACCTGTATATATATATATATATATATATATATATATATAGCATAGTGATATTTTAATTGTACACAGTGATTTTATTTGTAATATTTAAATTTCTCCTAATTTATTCTTTCCTTTCCCCTTGGCACATTGTGTAGACAAACTACAGGTGAAGGTTGGCTAGCCCTTTTAAACCTGCAATCTTGGTTCTTAAGGCCAGGAGTTTGTTATTGTACTACTGTGTCTACCATTTCCTATCTTGAATAGTTATACTTAGGTTCTATAGCTATCTGTGTATATAGATTTATGGAATATATATATATATATATATACATATGCATATATTAGTACTAATAATATCTATCAAGATGCATTGATGATTTATTGGTTTTCGTAATATGAGGGAATATACCCAGAATTACATTTTGTCCTAGAGTTACTTAAACCGTTTTAAAATTAACAACAACCAACTTACTACATATTACCTTTGTGCAATATTGCATATTATCAATGGGTAATTAGAAATATTTTGATAAAATAGATGCTTTTTAATTGAATATTGTTAAATTACTTTTTCTATAACACTAATATTAATATGTATATTTATAGAAATATTTATGCTAATTACTTGTAGAAAAAAAACTATACATTTATTAAGAAATGATAAATTTATAGCACTAAAAATTTACAAGAAAATCAGATAAATTTCAATTTATAATATAATTTTTTTGATTGGTTTGATATAAGTTTTTCTTCAGTTGGATCCTGTTTTCCTTGAATTTTTCTCCTTTTCAATAAAAATAATTTTTTAAAAGATATTTATATTTTTGAAGTGCAATTTTATACAGGTTTTACTGAAGTATTTTTTATGAAAAATTTTAGCCTTAAGTGAATTCTTGAGGTTGCAGTTACTCTTGTGTTATTCATGGTAGGATGGTATACTGTTTTGTTTATTAACGATCATATATTTCAAATTAACTTATGCATTTTAAAACTGCCTACATAATGCCATTATTTAAGTAAGTAGAATGCTGATTTATACTAAAGTGGTAAAGGAGGCTTTATACATCTATAAATTAATTCTAATAAATATTTTATAAAAACAAGGCATTTTTTTTATTTTATCTCTGCAATATAAGTACATAATGAAGAAATTCAGTGCTTTAAACACTATGTTTAACATTGTCAGCTTAGTTCTATGCTAATGCTTTGCTGTTGCATTATCTCGACCATATTCCACTGTGCAATTCTATTACTGTACTATCTACCAAATTCCCACGTATAATTCAGCATTGAAATGGATTTACAGTAATTACAGCAATTTAATATGTGATTAACGACTATATATATATACATTACATATATATAGAGAGAGATAAGAAGATGGAGCAAAAGAGAGAGATATTTAATATATATAAATGTTAACAGTATATTTGAATTCTAAGAAAAGATTAGAACTATTATAGAAATAACATATAAAAATGTTTCACTTCTTAACTTGTTTTTAAAATTAAAACACAATGATATATATTTACAATGCATAATTTAGTCACGGGTAGTATTTTTACTTTTATTTGTCATCCGGGTTGAGTATCTTAAATTTTTTTTATTTAAGTATCTCTTACTTTGAAGTTATTTAGAATTAGCAACGTATTTTTTCGGTGATTTATAGCATATTTGTTAAGAAAATATTTTATTTCTTTTTTTCAACCTTCATTTCTTCTAGTTTTCTTCTTTCTCTTTAGCATAAAAGAATGATTTATAGAATATTAATAAAATAAAAATATTTTAAGCCTTAAGCGCAAAACATATATTTTAAAATATATTAATGAAATATCTTCCAGAATATACATAGCAGGCTTTTATTATTTCTATTCTCATTTCTCTTAGTACTTTTGATATGAATGTTCCTATTCTGGCGTTGATATCACCGCTTCTGAAATTGTCAAACTCTATTTAGTTTTTGTAACTGCACGAAGTTGCTTAAATAACTCAAATGGAAAAGACATCTGCTAAAATGTGTTACACATTTTTTGACGCACTTACAGAATGAGACATGGCATAAGTACTTTTTGATTCTTTGTTTAGATATTTATGTTGAATCTGTTAAGTTTCATAAATAAAAGCATGTTGAATTCTAGACATATTACAAAACTATTTAGAGTCATTACTACAAAAAGTTTACATAGATGAAAGGATCTGAATAAAAATATTTTTTTACGGTGAAGTTATGGTGTAATGTATTTTTGCATTTCATTTTATCAAAGTGGGTATACTTTTCTTACAAATATTTTTCATAACTAAAGATTTTTTCAATGATTGTATATATATATATAACTTACTGCTTAAAATATTTTTCTTGCTTCACCTTTACTTTATTAATGATTACAAGATATCAAAATAGAAAGATAAAGATGCAAAAACTTTTATTCATTAATTGCATTAATAAAATATTATTAAAATTTAAATTATTTTGCAAGTATCTCGATGAATATATGTTTAAGCGTATACATAATTATAAAGTTCTGCTCTAAATTCAGTTAGATACCTGAAGCTCTTTGCTTATGTATCATTAGTTTCTTGTTAGTGACACAAAAAAATTTAAAAATAGACTTTTGATAATAATTTTCTGATAAATTTTGAGAACTATTTGAATAAGAAAGGTACTTTTCAAAATTATGGAAGAGGTATGACACATAGAAAATCATGTATAACATACCATTAGAATTTCTTCTCTACTAATTTTTTTATTAATTTTAATATATATATATATATATATATATATATATATTAGGCCTCAGGCTTGGTGGTATAATGAGGAGGGCATCATCTCTAAATACGTCTTTATTTATTTTATAATCACATGAAATCCAACATGGAGGCCCTTTAGCTCGCAACTGAGTAAAACAATAAACAACACCTAGGCAAGGAGTCACCAGCCAAGCCTTTTAGAGTATGCGTTCATTCTCGTCAGCGCTCGCTTCACCTTCAAATAGGCTTATTTACCGTTAAATCCTTACGCGATGGCAAAGAGTTTTCTCTATTTTCATTTATTACTTACTTAATTTTGAAGCTAAACTTTTCAAACCTGACATATATATATACAGTCGAACCTCCATGTAACGAACCTCTATATTGCGACTTTTTCTACAAAGAAAACTTTTTCTGGAACCAAGAACATTTCAGGATTTTCTTTGTAAAACAACCTCCCAAAAGCGAAGTGCATTTTCTGTATAACGAACTTTTTTCTTGTGATTCAATTTTTTTCTCTCCTGATGTTTTAAGTGTATTTCTGGACATTTCAAGTTATTCTCTCTTATAGCGCATTTTATGGTGGCCATAAAGGGAGTTTTGGTACGTTGCAAAAAGTCGTGAGACGTATATATATTAAGAAACAGCATTTTTTCAATAAAAAAAAAACTAACTCAAACACAATTAACAGATTTTATGAGTAATTAAATTTAAGGACGTAGATGATAATGTATGTTTAGAATCTCTAGTTATAAAATAATGTATGTTTAAAATTACTTGCATGCCTTAATTTAGAAAATGTCCTTAAAATTCATAAATTTTATTTTACAATTATTTTCTTAATGTTGAAAATGGGGTACATTCCTCGACATTCTTTTTCTTGTGTTCCTTGCAGTTTTTCTTTCTTTCTCTCTTTTCGTAGGGTAAGATACATAAAATACATAAATATTAATTCACAAAAAAAACCAGTAAATAATTAATTTTTTAACATATAGTATTTATGAAATCAAACTTCTTTTATGTGCTTTATAAAAAATATCAAAAAATGAACCTGTATGTAATGAATTTTCCGTATAATGAACTTTTTGGGGGATATTTAGCGACTTCGTTAAATAGAGGTCCGGCTTTATATATACACTGCAAGCCACCGTAAATGCATCACCCTGAAGGAAGCATGAAAATAACATGAAATTTACAACATGTATTAGCGGAGGAGAGATATGCAAATGATTAGAATTTCAGCGCAGACACACATCACGCGCGCCTGTGGCGCCACCTCAAAGCGCTATTTAAGGCTGGGAGATTTCGACGATTTCAAATTTGGCGATTGTGTTTTTCTTGTGGTTTTTTCAAAAAATTATCAGTTATGTCTCGTAGAAAACAGCGATAAGCTTTTGATCAAGTATCAGAGCTCGACATAGGAAGGATAGTGGCCTACCGAAATTGTGGATTATCTTTCAGGGAAATTGGTAGTCGTATTGGACGAAACCAAACAACTGTAATGCGGATATGTGACCGTTGAAGGCAGGAGGGTACGACGGACCGACGTGGTCGATCGCATCCACCTCAGTGCCCCACTTCATGTGAGGACAGGCAAATTGTGAGCATGGCAGTGACGGATCGCTCAGTCACATCACGAACAATAGCACAGCACATTGAATCTGTAACGCATCATTCAGTGTCTGCGCGTACCATTCTACGCCATTTACAGCAGAGTTGTCTGTCCGCAAGACATGTATTGCTTGATCTACCCTTGACGCAGAACCACAGACGTCTCCGCTGTCAATGGTGCGATGAAAGAATGATGTGGGTGGCAGAATGGAATGAATTTGTCTTTACTGACGAGTCACGCAGCTGTCTGCAACATCACGATGGTCGGATTCGAGTCTGGAGACACCGTGGAGAAAGGATGTTGAACAGCTGCGTTATGCACCTAACACTGGTTCTGAACCAGGTATTGTGGTATGGGACGGTATTGGATATCACTTTTGCACTCCTCTAGTACGCATTGCCGGTACTTAAAACAGCCATTGCTACATCTCCAAGGTGCTGGAGCCAGTTGTCCTTCCTTACCTTCAGGGCTTGGCCACAGCCATATTTCAACAGGATAATGCACGACCACACATGGCACGCATTGTCCAAAGGTTCTTCGACAATCCTCAGATTGAATTGCTTCCCTGGCCAGCTCGCTCTCCAGATCTTTCGCCGATAGAAAACATGTGGTCCATGGTTGGTCAACGATTGACCCAGATTACACCCCCAGCCGCCACACCAGATCAACTTTGACAATGTGCGGAAGCTGCTTGGTCTGCTGTACCCCAAGAACACATCCAAAGTCTCTTTGAATCAATGCCGAGGCGTGTGGCAGCGGTGATTTACAACAATGGCGGCTACTCTGGCTACTGATTCTGGCAGGAACCACACTTTACAGAAGTCTACAAATTTAATCATTTGATACTTGGTCAACATGTTATCTACAAAATAAATTTTGTTGTGCTATATCTTGTCTTTCTTGGTGTTGCATTTACGGTGGCCAGCAGTATATATATATATATATATATATATATATATATGCATTTTCATTTGTTTTTATCACCTTGAAATATTTTGCTCTCTCTCATCACTTATTTCACATCATCTTACTCGTTTAAGCCTTTAATTTTTTTTAAACTTTTTCAAGCTTGTAATATATTCTAAATCAGGGATCGTCAAACTATGGCTTTTGTATAAGCCACCAGTTCTCAAATTGTGAGGCATCCCCACCCTAGGGAGTCATGATAACCCTACGTGGGGGGTGCGAGCATATCGAAAAGTCTAAAATAAAAGATAATTTTAAAAAAAATTCATTTATATTGAAAGGCAGCGAAATACAATGCATTCTGAAATATGAAAAGTAACATAATACTTATCTTATTACTTAATATAGTAACTTAAAATATTTATCACTTAAAAGTAACATACACAAAATGTAATACTTATATTGGTAATTTGTATGGTTTATAATTTAGGTCGAATTGTGTAGCTAAAGAGTCAAATTATTGTGTACATTATTATTAAAAACAAAGTTTTGTCATTTTATGGAGGGAGGGACAATGAAAACTATGATTGTGGAAATTAGGTCCTCAATATTGGAAGTTTGAGAAGCTCTTGTATAGGCACTTGAAGCTCTTTGGACTTCAGCCTATATATGACGAATAAAAAGATAACTATGTCATAAATGTATTTTTTGTTTCTTTTAATATTTTTTAATAATTATTTGTTGAAAACATTCATTTCATTTGTGCATATATTTAAGCATTAGACTTGTTAAACTAAATTGTTTTCCATTTATACAGTTTGCTTAGAATCAGTGAAACTGATGCCTTTAAAGGTATCTCACGTAGGAAATTAAACTCAACTGCTTTGTATTTAAACTAAAATTAATAAAATTTTGTAATATAACTACATGCCATATTTTTATATGATTCCCCTAATACAGCGCTTCTCAAACTGTGGGGTGCACTCCCCCTTAGGGGCACGATATCTATACAAGGGAGAAGCTCAAACATATTTAAAAATAAAAAATAAAAGATGATTTAAAGAAAAATTATTAATTTATTGAAAGTAAACAAACAAAATCAATTCTGGCATAATAAAAAGTAAAATACACATTTACACTGTTACAGTACACTTATAAATGTACCACTACTGTACAATGTATGTTATAGTTAATTTAACAATACTAAATTAAGAACAACATTAATAATTAGCAATGACCCGACTTGCTTGTGATAAAAAAAATTATATACAAAAATAAAACCATCTTGATAATTTGTACGGTTTATAACTATTCTCTTAACAGCTGAATTAAAGTTACGCGATTCACTCCCCAACACCCCATTTTTCACGTAGGTGCGCGTATGCGATGTATTGGAGGGAGGGGAAGATGAAAGGAATAATTAAGTATATACTCTGAAATAAGTAAATCTTTCTCAAATACAGTAAAGGTCATCTTACTGCATTCCAAAGTCTTCGGAATAATTTTATAGATAGGAGTTCACAGAAAAGATCGTAATTCAGAAAGACGTATATGTAAGTCTGGGCCAATTAACGCATTGGCTCAGTGATTTTTTTTATATTCGCCAGAAGCACTTATGAGGTTAACGTCATATTGTAGCTTTAGTCTCAAAGTGCATTATTGAATTAAAAACAACGTTATTATATGGAGGGGGATTGGGTGATGAAAATTATGATTGCATTCATTTTTGGGCGCAAATATTGAATCTTTGAAAAGAGCTGCCCTAATAGAACATTTCTAGTAAAATGATAAAAGTTTAGTTTAATACGTAAGCACCATTTACAGTAATACCCCGCTTAACGCTCTGTCTCGGTTTAACGCTCTTTTATTTGGATTGTGGCATTTCCCGAAATTGCGCACAGTGTAATGCTGCGTGCAATTTCGGGGAATCCCACAATTCAAATAAAAGAATGTTGAGCCGAAACAGTGCTAAACGAAGCAGCGTTAAGCGAGGTATTACTGTATAATTTTATACTTTAAGGTATCCAACTACGTTTTTTTTAATTAAAAAAAATGAAGTTGGATACCTTTAAGTATAAAATTATAAATTGTATCCATGGTATCCGACCACGTTCAGGACAATAAATTTGCAAAAGGCTTATAAATAAATCTTTTTTTTTAATATTTAGAATCACTTGAATTAGAATATAGGCATAAAAATTGTTTTAAGAATAATATTAAAATAAAAATAAAAATGTTTGAATACAATTTTGGGGGAAAATGTAGAAAAACGATATATTTTAAAACATTTTCCTTTTATGGAAAATGCTTCTATAACCATAATGTTTTACCTATATATAGATAAGACTTTTGAAGCTATCCCGCCTAGGGCTTTTGATATATATATGAGTTAGAAGTCGCTTTATTCCTATTTTAATATGCTATAGTATAGAGAAACTTTTACAAATAAAAAAAAGAAAGAAAAGAAATACGTTGGTTATTAGTTTAATAGATAATAACTGAAAACAATGTGAGTTTTTCAAAGCTTCATTCCCGACTCTAAAGAGAAGACTTAGATATTTTAAAATACAAAATAATTTTTTTTGTAATGATATTTTTTATACTTTATATTCGAAACCAAGATTTATAACATACATTTATATATAATTTATAAATATATTTTGTAAATTTATAGCCTCTAACATTGCCATTAAACTTAAGGTATTCAACTACTTCCGACAACTTTTTTTTTTTGAAAAAATAGACATATGGAGATTTTTTTGTGATTTTTAGATTTATTTAGTATATTTTATGGAAAAAATCCTAAAATTGGAAACAGAAATTTTTTTATTATTATTAAAATGGGAGAAAACAGGGGAAAAGGTACAAAACATTACGTGAATGGGGCCCACTCTGTACAAAAATTTTGCGAACAAATTTTCAATTTTTCAATTTTGGTGTTTTACTTTGTTATTCATGTTTGAAACGACCTTCAGGATAAGAGATATTTTAATTTTTACAAAGACTACAGCACTTTATTTTAGTGATTATATGAAATTTCTTAAACAAAACAGTGATTACATTCACATAAATGACTGTAAATTTTGAAATAAAACAGTGGTTGATAAACCTAAAGGTCAAAACACTTCCACTTTTATACAGAACCTACACAACAAATTTCAGCAAGCGATTTTCAAAACAGTTTGAGCAATCACTGTCCCCATTTGAGCTTTTCGAAAAAAAAAACATATTTCGAGTCAAACGCATTTTAAAGTTTGACATCTTGTGCTATGTTATAGCATCTGTTTTTTCTAAGCACTTGTAGTTTTTGTGCTAGTAAATGGAAAATAAAATAAAATAAAATAAAATAAAAACTTGGTATTTTTATTAAGCTAATAAGATGGCATATAAAATAAAATCATTAGAAAAATTGTTAACTTTCGAAAAAAAATCATGATTTTAAGGAAGTCGGATATCTTAAGAGAAGTATTTTAATAGTATAAACAATAAAAACCTCCAATAGTATAATTCTAAAAATATTCTCACAAAATATCCATAATCTAAATTCCTAAAAAAAGCAAAAGGAAAATGTTATTAAGATCTTGAATCGGTTGGTAAATGTCTCACAATCTGTGGGGGAGAAATAATAACATATAAAATAACGTCCAGTCCAACAACATATAAAAACTGAAGTCTCCATTGGTGAGGTTGTAAGGAAAACTAAAACTTTCAATGGCTAGCTTTCGATTCCAGATACCCCAACAATATCCATTCCATTCTGGAATCTTTAGACAGTAGAGAGCATTTGCGATCAATACCCGCAGTTCACATTTTATCTTGGTCTATCTCACATTACTAGAGGCCAGACAATTTAGCGTCCACCATTGAAAGACTACTATGAGATTCGCAAAATATAGCTCTGAGAAAAATCTGACTCTCTCAGAAAAGGCTGAAACAGATTTTTTTTTATATTCCCCTTTCTTCCCCCCTCTCTACTCTAGTGAATGTCGACATGCGAGCTATTGGTTGATTCTGAATGGTACGGATCTCTATGGCAAACAAAATCTTACTCCGGTTTTCGAGAAATTTCTCCTTTTTTTTGTGCGTGTATTTTTGAAATGGCTGATATAGAATTATTATCCTTGCCCACGGTGCTCTCGTACATAAAACTGCGCCTACCACTAAGGCCTCGTATAAAATGCTCAAATGCTTTTTTTAAGCTCGTATTGCCTACCAATATATTTCCAGATTTCTGACACTGGAGAATTCTTCTAACGTAGAAGAATGCGGAAAAATAAAGATACGCAAAGCTATAGAGAGATATAACCTATGCGCTTTAGTCTCAGCATATTTTGGAACACCTCCATTTATACAATTTTTTGTGATAATTTTACTTGATAATAATTTTTATTTATTTAAAGCAGTGGTGTTTAAACTTTGTCGACTAACGGAGCCCTTAACACTGCAAGGTATTTCCAGGAAACCTTATCCAGGCCCTGAGGAATATCTTAAAATAATATTTAAGGGGAGTAGGAAACCCTCATATGAACACTGTTAAATTGGCTGTTTTCGATGTACCTTTTCTCAAATTTTGTTATATGTATATGCTTGTAAATATTCACACACATACAATTAAAGTATACTTATCTCATTATACTGAAATAAGCCTTTAATTAATTTTTAATTTTTTCAAACTTTATAAAATAATTTAACAAACATAGTGAAATTTGACCCATTTTTAGCGTAAAAAATTGTGTAAAAAATAAACGTTTGAGTTTTTTACAGAAAGCTCATTTCAGTATGTATTAGCTATCATAAATATATCGTAAAAAATTTACATACCTGTGAACAGTAGTTTCTCAGAAAAGGTACATCAAACATCACAATTTACATTTTGAGATAAATTGATTTTAACGTATACAGTGAGGTTTCTAATCGGCTAGTAAATAAAAAAAAAATAAAAGGCTCAATTTGCAATTATTATGCATGTTTTGGAGTGTATCAGACTTTCAACTTTTAATCAAAAACGAAGTACTCTGTTTTCATTTTTCGCCATTCAAATGGGCGTGGCCCAATTTCAACGATTATTTAAAAATAGGTTTTAAAGTCTTTAAATTACCCAAGAGCTTAAAGTAAGGTATTTTTAGAAAGGTTAAAATCTGTACGATTTAAAAATGTAAAAATCTCAAATCTTCAAAAAAATAAGATTTTTGCTTTTCAACACCTCTTAAAAGTAAATCAATTTGTTATAAGTACTTTAAGTAAATACAATTTAAGAAAAACACTGTATTTTTCTTTAAAAAAAATTAGCATGATATTAATGCACCGTAATTACTTGAATTTAAACCGCACTATTTTTCCAGTGTTAATGCTACTGAAAATCGGGTGCTGATTAGAATCGAAGGCAAAACATTTGTTGGATGGGGGAAATTGAGTTTCAACCCCTTTCAAAAGGAAAAATGTAACCGTCCATTCTGGCCACTTGCATTGATGGCTTATCTCATTCCATATTGTGTCTTTAGTATTTCAATTTGTTCTAAATATCGTTGTCTACTCTTGTTTAGGAATTTTTTTTTTTTGCATACGCTTTCTTTGATCATATAACCATCAAGGATTTCGGATATAGCATTCAAAACAAGTACACTATGACGCAAGGATGAAACACCTGACAATGTTATATGTAGAAAAAAGTTCAAACAGAGTAGTGCACAGAAATCTTGATCCAGATGAAACAAATATATGTCGATGGCATAAGCAAAATGATATAATTTTTGCTTGCAAATGCTCAACAGTCTTTAATAATGCTTTTATATTCTTCTATAATACATTATTTTAAGAAAATATTCTTTAATAAATGTATTGGAGGATTTGGAAGACGACACCGTTTGAGAAAATGACGTAGCCAGCATCAATTCCGAAGTCAGCTGTGACAATGGGAGTGACGAATCATTTTCAAAACATAATAATGACGATTTGAGTAGTTATAGGTGCATGCATGTATTTAAAATATTTTAATACTGGTCAAATAAACAAATTAATTTTTTTTTAAATATCGGATATTTTATACATTGTTTTTTAATTTTTTCTCACAAACGAGTAGATAATTGCGGGTGCGGCTTAGAATTGATGATAACATTTTTCACAAAAAACATTTTTGAGAATTCGGGGATGACAGCTTTGATTCGAGTAAATACGGTAATTTATTCATTAATTCCCGTTTTAGGTGTCATCTACAAATATATTATATTTAATAACTGGGATATTTCTTTGCAGTTGTTGAATTTTAAGCATATTGTAGCTACT
The DNA here is from genome assembly GCA_019973955.1 of Trichonephila inaurata madagascariensis. Lineage (NCBI taxonomy): Eukaryota > Metazoa > Arthropoda > Arachnida > Araneae > Nephilidae > Trichonephila > Trichonephila inaurata. The sequence continues at coordinate 454,283 of BMAV01018609.1, read as the reverse complement.
TGCAGTCAAATTTCATATCCTGAGGTTCATTGGCTTCTTTTCTGTTGTCACAAACAGTGAGAAATATTTTAAACTTATACATTGTTCAGGATGACATTAAAATGCTTATAACTGTGTTAAAAACTTCTGGTATTCTGCAAATTTACAGCCTAAAAGTTAGAATGTGTTCCTGCTTAAATTTATATTTAACGTCAAACTGTTAATATGTAGATAAGTTGTTCATTTTCTTCCATTGGTAAGATTTCTGATTTATTCGTTTAAGTTTGTTTGTTTTTTCTCTGGGAAATATTATTTTTCAGGTATTAGTTGTATTTTTAAAAATACCCTCTAACAGATAGGGGTTTTTTTTTTTTTTTTTCTATTCTTTTTTTTTCTTCTTCTAAATCCTATTCCCCTTATTTCTTTGAGTTATGCAAAACATTACACTAACGAGAATAAAATTAGTTTGTGGAGCACACGATCATAAACAACAGACTATTCACAATCTAGGTAGTAAACATAAAGAAGAAAAAAAAATATTAATATTATTTTATTATGTTACAATAAAATTAACTGGAAATAACCAAAAAGAGGCTGACAGGAACTAAATTTATACTTTGAGTTTCCCCCATGGGATGCGGGATCCATGTCTGGAATATGGCTCTAAATACTTGTGGTCCTACAAACTCCATAGAGAACATGAATCTGTCTTGTATATGTCGCAGGGAAATGACGAAATTAAGAATATCATCAAATCTTTAAAGGATATGAGCAATTGACGAGAGAAGTTAAAATAACGTCTCTTCAAGGTCATTTTCCTGATGAAAGTAAGTTATTTTATCAAATCCCTGAACTATTTCAGTGAAATGATGAACTAATGAGGATTTGTATTGACAAAATGAGGTCCAGGCGGAGACACCTGAGGGGGGAGGGCGAGTCCTTGTACTTCCTAACCATACAGGTAGTACTATCGATCCCCTAAATATCAAGTCCATATTTTTTTTTTAAAAAAAATGCCACCATACGATTAACATAGGGATTGATATTTCAGTGTGTAAGCAAGAAGAAAGATGTTACACATAAAAAAAAATACCAGCCTAATTTTCTAATAATTTGTTAATTAGTTTCGAATAAATAATTTGTATTTCATATTTGATAAATAAACACTTTTAAACCCTTGACAATATCTCATTTCATCATTTCACCAACAGGGATTTGTTCAAATCCTTTACTTTTATCAGGGAAATGACCGTGAAGAGACGTTATTTTAACATCTCCCGTAGGGATTGGATGAAATTTCTAATTTCATTATTTTCCTGTTACATTTACATATTTATAGTAATTCCGGAGAAGATATGTATGTTTCTGTAAATGTATAGTGCCTTTGCGGCATGGGGGTACTCTAAATAGCCGTCGAGACGCAAGTCCTCTCGTGTGGTTGGTGGAAGGGGAAGAGAGGTGCGAGGCCCCTTACCACCCCCAGGGTTTTCTCCCTCTAAATTTGGGTGGAACCGAGCAAAATCGTACTGTCACCTGCATGGTGCTCAAAGCTAAGGCTAACGATAGGCGTAAAAATTCTAGCCCTTAGCCGCAATGAATTTCACAAGCCTTGATCTGACTTCGTCAGGCAGGTGGCATTAGTCACAACAACAACAACATATTTATAGTTTCCTTTTCGAACTTTATTTTGATTTGTGGAACCCCAGGGTTCAGTGGAAAACACTTTGAAGACCACTGATTGAAAGGAAATACACGCTACAGAAAGAGAAAAAAAATTCAATTAACAAAAAGTATAATAGAAAAACGAACAGCAAAACTAGAAAATCTTAAGAAACACAACGGAAGAAATATAAATGATTAAAAATCTAATATTAAAGAAAAATCACAAAACCGATACCATATAAAACATGGATAATAATAACGAAAACTAATGCATTTCAAGGGTTTGAAAGCCGTAAAACTTTTCATTTAAAACCATTAAAATACACATTCAAAATATCAAGCTCTTCAGAAAACTTGTCAAATAATTTATAAAACTTATATAGCGAGAAGTTATGCACATCATTATACCCTATATAAACCTATCCTCATACAAAGAATGGTTTCTCAAACTTCTCTCCGGTAAAGAAAAATGTATACTGCTTATAAAAGGCGAGAAAAAAGAAGTCAATCATATTTTAGACTTAATAGTCATAAAAAAAGAACACCAGAAATATCTTGTTCCGACTTTAAATTCGGAATATCAAAAACTGCGAAGATAAGAGTCGAATAAAAATGTTTTTTTTTCTACACAAGACAAGTAATTCTGGAGCATATTTTGTGTCTTTTCAAGCATTTCTCTGATATAGCTTTATGTTGTGTGCTACTTTTGTATGGTTACTGCCCCAGATGATAATATTAGAATTATGAATGAGCAAGAACACTGCAAGAAATATGCATAAGAAATGCATTAGTTATTAATAATGTGTACATTACTAGAGAGAGCGAATACAATTTATATTAATGTAGAACTATAAAGCTGCACGGGGGCTATTGCTGACGGATCTTGTGATTTTAAACCATGGTCAAGAGACGAGGAATCCACAACTGAACTGGCTACCCCCTCTTCCAACCTCCACACCAACAGGAGGCTTGAGCCTCGACAGGTTTAACGTGAATCGTCCCCCTCTGAGCTGTGGGTCTTCAGCGGTACTAGGCTCGAACTCATGACACACCACCTACGATTCCGTGACCTTGACACTAGGTTACCGTGGTTACGTGCATTACTAGGATTAAATATATTTACCAATGAATATATTTAATAGATTTTTTTGTATATACTGGGAAAAACCTTGAGTAAAATTGAGAAATTTTATCGGTTTTCTAAGCAAAATATGGTGACTTATTGCTTATTTAAAAATGCTTACTTATTTTAAACTGGTGCAATGTAATTAATAATTTTCAGGAGTGATTTAATATTTCTATGAAGCTTATAAACTCTGCTTCCTTCATCCATGGAATGTACACTATTAAATATTCTGAAAGTGTTCATGGTAAATTTGACTACGAAATGACAATTTTATGGAGCTGCGAGCATTTTATGGTAAAATGGCTTGAAAAATCTGATTAAATTGCTTTCGTTAAAAGAGCGTTTCCCATGGAAAACATTAGATTTTTACCCAACAATTGTAATTTTCGCTAGATTCAGCTGAGAAAACGGAATTGTGATATTCTTAGTTTCATTATTTACTTTTGTAACACTTAAAGGAATCTTAAGCAGCACAATAAAATGCTTTCAGAGTATATTATAATTAAAATATTTAAAGTAATTGGAAGATAAATAAGAATAAAGCTGTGTATCGTTATGCCTCATTTTTTTTCTTCCGAAAACACTAAAACATTCGTAAATCACGAGCTTACTTTTCGAATCAACTAACATCCAACTTCAATTTTTTGAAGCACCAGTTATCAAAAATACTTTTATTTTAGTCAAAATTATGAATTTTCTGTATCAAATGGCTAAAATATAAAAAAGGCTTAGGTGAGAATGTCTATTATCGTCGCACTATAAGCCAACACGAGGTTATTTTGAGGACATGCTTCGAAATGCTGAACCATGGTCAAGTGACGAGGATGAGACTCTCTCTCTCTCCGAACTTCCTCACCAAACCAATGAGAGGTCTTTCAGCCTTGTTAGATTTAATGGGAATCCACCTTTCTACAATTGGGTGTTTTTAGAGGCACTCTCGACACACCAAGTCACGATTTCGTGACCATGACCATTAGGTTAACACTGAAACATAAGCAAATTAAAACGTAATTCAAGATTAAAGATATGTGTAATTTATTTTGAATAAGTACATATATAACTTTTTGTAAAAGACTTCCTTATTTCAAAGGAATAAAATCAAACACAAGTTGTTATCTACAGAAACGTCTTAAGACTTCTTAAGGCCCTGGGCCTCTACGTAAAAGTAGGCCAAGGGCCTTTACACACCAGGACTTTTCAAACTTTCAATATTCGCGTCCCAAGATTCAATCATATAAGTTTTATTGCACTCCCCCTCCTCCATACAATAACAATGTATTTAATTAAATAATACTATAGCTTGGCACTAAAGCTACTATACGACTTTAGCCTCTTAAGTGGTACCGGCGTATATAAACGTTTCGCTCAGCCAAAGCATTAATTTTCTGGACTTATATATACGTCTTTCCGAAGTAGATCTTTCCTGTACACTACTGTCCATAAAATTATTCCGAAGGCTTTGGAATGCAATAAAAAGACTTTGACAGTGTTTGCGAAGGATTTACTTGTTTCAGAGGATTTGCTTATGTCTTCCTTTTCTCCACTCCGCCCCCCCCAAAAAAAAACACATGACATATGAGCATCTACGTGGAAAACGGTGCTATTGGGAAGCGAATCACGTAACTTTTTTTCGACAATTAAAGGGTTAATTATTAACAGTACAAACTATCAAGAAAAGTTTTAATACAAACTCATACGGTTGCTGGTAATTATCAAACTTGTTCTTAACTTAGTATTGTTAAATTAATTATAAATACATTGTATAGACTGATACATTTATAAGTGTATTGTATCAGTGTAAATGTGTATTTTATTTTTTATTATGTCAAAATATATTTTGCTTGTTACTTACAGTAAATTAATAATTTTTAAAAATATTTTTTTTCCCGACTTTTTGATATGCTTGCGCCCCCCTAGGGAGGCGCGCCCCACAGTTTGAGAAACGCTGCTCTACACAAATGCATGCCTCACCTATGACTCTTAAGACTAAACAGTGCATAGAATACTTTGTTGAAGACAATAAACTGGAACAAATAAATGTGCATGCCAGTGCCGGTTTATCTATTGGGTGCTAAGGGTGGGCGCACAGGCGCCCGGAATCGGAAAGGGTCCGGATAAGCTCGAAGTAACCAGATTCTCCGATTATAAACTTTGATCCAACAGTGCCAAGGAAGTTTCTAGATATTCTGCTTCCAGGGCCCGAAATGAGCTTAAATCAGCATTAATGCATGACTTATAACAGCAAAAACCGGCTGTACCAACCGCCACTTTTCGACTGAATGAACAATTATGGTGTATGGTCATAGCCTAGACCTATAAATGGACAACGGTTATCCCATGTATAGGTCCCAGTTCAGATTTCGGCAGAAATTCCAAGTTTTTCGGAGAATACAACCGAAAATAACATTTGTCTGTTGAAATTATTCGAATTGTGATCTTATTAATGCTGAGTCGAGAACGAGACGAGGCACCCATTGTGGTCGAGGCCATGGGCACGGGTCCAGTTGGACCATGTCATAAGACATCCCTACTATCTACTACTATTAAGTATAATCTATTATTTTAAGAGACGCAGCCTAAAATTTGTTGAGCTTTACCCCTTCTCGGAACTTTCAAACCACACCAATTGGAGGACTTTTGGTCAATGACAGATTTAATGTGCATCAGTCACTTTTTACAAGGTGGAACTTCAGTGGCATTAGAACTTAAGCTCATAACTCACCGAGCCACAAGTCTGTGACTATGACCACTAGGCTACCACTGCAGCATAGAAAATCCCGAAAAAATATTTTTAATTTAAATGAATGATTTGTTATTTTATTGTTGTAAAATTTTCATTTTATGTTTCTTTTTAAATAACAAAGGGAAAAAAACCCATCGAATTTGAATTTTTATATCTTAAGCAAATTATTTGTCAGAAGAATGAATTTGAAATGACATTATTTTTTCCTGTATAATTTGGTGGAGAAAAAAAATAGAAAACAAATTATATATACCGACTGAAAAAGGTTTTGTTTGAAAAAGTTATTACTTTACTTTGAAAATATTTTCAAGAAATGGACTAAGCATGTTTATTGTCTTTCATTGGAACATTTTTCTAAACTCTGAAAACTTTATATTCAACTTAAATTCATATTAAATACTGTAATAAAATTTAAAAAAAAGATATTAATCATTGCCTTTTAAAAAGGAACATTTTTTCTCATATGAATAACTTATTTTTAAAACAAAAATGCTTTTATTGTTAACATAATTCCTGAAAAATTGCTCTTCTGCAGTAAATCCCAAAAAAATGAATTAAAATAATCTATTATTAACTCTATGAATCTCCCAATCGCATCGTTCATTTTAAAAAGTTGCGATCAAATGCATTCCTCTTTAAAATTTTTCCATCATAACCGGATTAAATGTCGACAGAATTTAAAAGCGAAACATTTTTTTTCCCGAAAAAAATGGAAACTACAGAAAAAAAAGAGAGATTACCATCTTAAATGTCTTTTTCCGGATAAATCATATTATTTCTTAAACAAAAGAATTCCGAATTCTGTTTGATGAAACGGAACTCAGTACGTTTGCTCCCAATTCACTTGAACACTTTTCTAATGTATCCGAGGAACTCTGAATGAATTATGTATTATTCTAATTCGTATGGACGGGACGTGAATTTTTCTTTTAACTGTAACCGTTCACATTAAGTTTTTCATCCTTTGTTTCTTTTTTTCCTCTTTATTTATTTTCTGAAAGACACAGTTCTGCTTTTCTTGTGTGAACTTGATTCATGGTTGTAGTTGAAGAGGATGCTTTTAAACGCTTTACGATCGTGTTCTCTTTTGTTTGCCCTCTCACGTTTTTAGAAGATTAACACCCTATTCAGTCATAAAAATGTTCTTTTTTCCCTTCCTTTTTCATTCATTTTCTAACTGAAGAGTACTTGGAAAGATTAGCTCGATTAAACTCCCATGTCTTGTTCGCTGTTTCTTTAGCTATGAAAAGTGAGAAAAGTCATTATGGCCACTGTTGGCTTAACGATATATTTATATATATATATATATATATATATCTGACGTTAATACTCTCTTGCTTTTGGTAAGCTAAATTGTTTGAAAGATATATACTTAGTTTCTATTTTTAAGAATTTTATTAAAAACATACCATTTGTTGTATTTAAAATTGTTTCTTAAGAAAAACAAAGTATTTTATTTTAAGTAAAAGTTTGTTGCATCTTGTATAAAATATTTGTTTGCTTTATCAACTTGATATTTTATTAAAATACAGAGATAGAAATTAAGGGAAAAGAAAAGTGATTTACTCAATCATTACAAGGTCTCTGGAATTATTAGGTATGCCGACTTTGAATTTGACAGGTGTGTTTCTTTTGTTGACTAGAGATATGATAAGAGCGCGTTTACCAAGAATCAAGCCCCAAAGGGAGAGGGAAGGAATAGGGATCGTACAAAATAAATAAAGTTTCTGGTTTAGAAATTTTCCATTTAGGTCATAATGTGAAATATATAAAGAAGTGTTACAATGTAATCTACAACTTATTGCTAGAATTCTAATATGTATAATATAAAAAAAAGAGCTTATTTTTACTTTTCCCTACAATTTCCGCGTAAGTGAATGGAAAGAAAAATTAATTATCTTTATTTTCTCGGCGGTAATGCTAAGATATAATGCAACTCATGAGAAAGTGGTATTCGCTGAATAACTTCCACAATTTGATTTTGTTTCGGCATTACAAAATACAGTGGCAATACAATTTATGTGGGAAAGGTCATTCAAAATAATAGCAAACCCCAACTTTTTTTTTATTTTCTAATTTTTAGAATTTAAAGACATTTAACAAAATCTGGAACATAATGAAATGTTAGAGAATGATGCATTACTTCAATTTTTTCTACAAACTGTCATTATATTGTCATTTTTCAATTCATACTTTTATTTTACTATGTCCCTATATATATTTATTCATATATATATATATATCAAAAAACATGTTCAATCGCCCTTTTATAAAAAATATTTAATATATAAGCTGTCACACATGTCAGCAATGTTTATAATACTGCAGCATTCATTTGTTTAAATTTCAATTACTCATATACCCTTTAATGTATAGTTTTCTTACTATCTCTGTATGTTTGGGGTTTTAATTCATAAATGTTCTTCTCTCATTTGTATAGAATTTAGACTATATATATATATTAGCTAGACTATATTTTGCTTAATTGTGGAATTGTGAATGATTTATAAATGTATTTAAATATATATATATATATATATAAATTTTCAATTGCTAATAAAATACTTTCTATTCATCCATTCAAGTTCAAATACATTCTTTAAAAACTTGCTGTGGATGACACTTGATGTTTAAACAGCTTTTCAACTATTAATTCATTAATTATATTAAAAATGAATAAATAGTAACTAACAAAAATATTAGTCCAACAGCATATATAGAAAGAAAAATTGTTCGTTGTTTCTTAGTACAATGGATAGCCCATTGGACTTGTAATCTAAAGGTCTCGTGTTCGAATTCCACCAGGGATGGTCTAATTTCTGAGAATGTGGCTTCTTTTTTCACTATACTATTTTATTAGAATATTTAAGTTTAATTTTCGAATAAATACTAACAAACAAACAAACAAAAAATAGACCAACACCATATATAGAAAGGAAAATTGCTTTTTATTTTGTCACTTAATATTGTGATTTTGTCATATGTATATACATATTTATATTAATTGCAACTATTTAATAAGCAACTAAAATAAGTTTTTTTCTTTGTTGACTTAAGTAGGAATTGACTCATTTTTTTTATATCACTTGTATTTGTTTTTGAGTTAAATGAAAAATAAATAAGTACGAAATTAAGAAACATAATTAATTTTTTATGGGATATAATTTTCGTTCCAAGATGTAGCAAAAAGGGTATATTATTTGCATGAATTTATGGATAACAAAAACATGTAATAATCTTCCACTTTTTTCGTTTATATTACAACAAAAGTAGAACTTTAAAAGTCTGATGAATTGAAGAGATTAACTCTACTATTTTCTTGGAGAAAATAAACTCAACAAAAATTTGGAATAAGGGAAAAAACAAAAACAGAAATTTTCCCATGAGACGAAATTAAAGGCTTGTTAACTAATGTTCTTTCGAAAAATTTAGAATGTTTTTAGTAGTGGTGAGATTGTAAATGAAACAAGCTTGTTTATTTAATGAGTTAGGTATAACATTTTTCCCTTGTAAATTGGGCATTTTGAAATAAGTAATGCTCTTTGGATCGGTTCCAAATGGAAACTTTGCTGCGAAATTACTCTGGGCTTCAACTCAACTTAAGAACGAACCCAGATGCAATTTTTCCCTGACCTAAATATCAATAACATAAAACCGTTTTTGACCCTTCCATTCACCTCAATCCTGATTCATGTGGAGCGATATGATTCTTTTTTTATTTTTATCGTTTCATGAAAAAAAAAAATTAAGTCTTATTTATGAGATTCGTAAAAGCAAAGTGTTTGTCTACGTTATTATATTTCTATTTTATTGTGGCTCAGAGAAATGAATTTTTCTTTTCTTTTATTATTTTTTTGCAACTTACATTTATAGAAAACTCCGTTATATTTAGGAATGCATGCAATTGCTGTTATGTATATGTTACCGTTAAAGCTGGAAACTCTATAATGTGCAGATTAACTAATTTGCTCCGTTATCCAGAATCAAGGATTTTTCCCATTTTAACTAGCTGCTTCCTCAACGTTAAAATCTCTCTCATTTCTTTTATGTTAAGGTATCCGACTACATTCGGAGCCCTGATTTAAAAAAAAGCGCTTAAATGGATAATTTTCATGATATTCAGTGTCACTTAGATTAGAATACATGTATAAAATTGTTTTAAGGACATTTTGACAAAAAAAATTATTTAAATATAATATTTCGGCAAAAAATTAACTTAGAATAATCTTTTTTTAAAAATGTTTTCCTTCTGTGTGTCTTTTTTCTGCTTCTCTTATAATAATACTTTGCCTGTATACAGCTCAGACCTCTGTACAGAAGCTCAACTATGATTTTAGAAAAATTCACATTGTTTTCAGAGTTACAACACATTGAAATAATTATCAGGGATTTTTTCTTAAAATGTCTTCTCTCTGTTGTCGTAAAACATGGATAAACCCACTTCTAAGTTATATATTTCAAAAATTCTAGTTGAGCCTCTGTAGAGAGGTCCGAGCTATATACAGGCGAAATATTATTATAATAGACGCACTTTTCACAAAAGGAGACTATTTTGAAAATAGGTCATTCTATGTTCATTTTTTGTCAAAATATTGTACTTAAATAATTTTTTTTGTAATACTATTTTTAAAACAATTTTAGATATATTTTCTAATCTAAGTGACACTCAATATCATAAATAGTATCCAGTTATATGCTTTTGCAAAATCACGGTTCCGAACGTAGTCGGATACCTTAAGAATTTTGATTGAGCGCTTTGATTCATCCCATAATAATTTATCCTAAACATTTGGAAACAGTGTGGCAGAGGCAGAAAATGTATTCAATGAAATATTCCCTGAATTAATTTACAATAAATTTAATTATGACAACCAGAATCGACCTGGAAGCAAATTAAATTTTTAAAGTTCTAATACCAAACAGTATAGCTGCAAACATCGATAAATGAATCTCAATAATGGTAAAAAAGTGAGAGAAGTGCACTAATAATGAGCGTTACTTTATCAGCTGTCACGCAAATTCGTCTATAATTGTACTAACATGTTAAACCGTTTTTGATTCTTTGTATTGTAGTTTTTCAATTGGTGGATAATATTAGTTTTTTCAACAAATGTGCTGATTGTATGAATGTATGTACTTGATTCTTTAGATATTCAAAAATAAATAAACATCATGTAATTTAAGATTACAGAAACATTGCTGTTGTTCAACCAAAGATCTTGTTTTAATTTTATCGAGTGTTTAGTCTTTAAAGTGCAGATTAAAGAAATCCTTGTAGATAATGTGCATATTATCGGGACAGTTCGCAAATTACCTAGGGAAGATGAGAAATGAAACAATTTTCCTCGTTTTTACGGATAACTCTAGTTATTGTACAGATTTCCTAGCTAATCTGCACTGATTTCAGCATATTAAGCAGCAACATGCAGATAAGCTTTATTTGATACAATTCAATAAACCGTATTAAATATACTGTAATTAAGTTTATCTGCTTAAAATATACGGAGGTTTTCTCGTTAAAGCTTTTCAACTAAAAACTGTGTAGATGAATGCCCTAAACACTTACATATATATAGCTTTTATTAAAACATTAACTATCGTGATTTATAGCAACACTTTCTTTTATATTGATATCACACTTGCCTTTGTTTAAATACACATACACTAAAAAATCCATTCATTGCAAAAACAGTTACCGTATACTATGAATCATTTTTGTGAACAATATTTATTTCTCTAATGAAAAATATAATAATTGTTAAAATTTTCTTTTGAATATATATTTATGAAAATTTCTTTTTTAAAAATATATATATATATATATTTGATATATTATTCGATTATAAAAAATAAATTTTATTTTTTAAGGCATATATTACGTTATTAATGGGAAAATTCAAGAAATCTAACGTGTGTACGTTAGTAGAAAATTTGTAAATACTAAGTCCAGCTGAGTTTGAGATACAAATATCTCAAATTTCAAGATTAATTGGAAGAAAGCAACATATCTCAACTACGTCGAAGGCCTTAATTGAGTTTACTTTGATCTCAAAGTACATTAGTATTTTTAAATACATTAAATTCAGTCTCTACGGTGTAGAATGATTATGTGCGTTATCTAATCATTTTCAAATACATAATATCAGACTGTGCATTTGTTCGATAAGTGTTCTAGAATAGTAGACGTATTTGAAAAACAAATATTTCAAGAATTTTTATATCAAAAACTTATCACTTATTGCGTCACTACCTAGTACGTCAGGTGTAGTAATATTAATGCAAGTACGTATTTCTGTGAATACATAAAGCACTATGTAATGTTGAAGATGATTCTTGTATCCTAGTCATCTAATTGTTCTTCTCTCCTTCCCCGGACCTGAGAAGGGGGGGGGGAGGTTCAGCCCAGGAATCGTCCTTGTCACTTGACCAAGGTTCTAAATTATGAGGTCAGTTGCCAACATCCCTAGTGTAGCTTTATAGTTCGACGGTAATATAACTCTCACTCCCCGATACTAGCAATGTACTTAGTACAAAAACATATTTTTCAGATGGAAGTATTTGCTAAGATATTATCACAAAATAATAATAAAAAAAGGAATATCTGTTTTTATACGCTAGCACCTCAAATTATGAACCCCTTAATGTGTGATGTTATTGAGTTGTAGTATTTCTTACAGGGTTTAGCGTTTGTGGATATTGTTGTTGTTGTTATTTATTATAACTAATCGACAAATATATCAGGTCAAAGCCTTTTTGACAGTGACTACTAAATTGCGCCTGTCGTTCTGGCAACAACTTTGAACACCTTGCAGGTAACAGTACGATTCGGTGCGTTTCCACGCCGATTTTTGTGGGCCTAGTGTTCTGGGTGTCTCTCCAGTTGACGGCGTTTTCAGTGGATTGCGAAGATTGTCACTTTTGTTACGAAAGAAAAGTTAATTTCAACAGATGTTTTTTTTTCTGTTTGCTAATGAAGACCTTAGAAAACGATTTAACAGTTTATTTTAAGTGAACGGTGTATATAATTAATTTTACAGTTGAATATCTTTAATTAATCAATTAGCTCTAACGGATTCAATTTCTCAAAGTTGAGTGTTTTGCCTATGTATATCACTTAATTTTTAATGTTGTGATTCAAAAAAAAAAAAAAAAAAATGCATGAAAAAACGGCAGTAAATCATAATGCGGTTGATAAAGGGTTAAGAGAAAAAAAACGAATGCATAAAATACTTAATAATTTGTCGGGACCGTTGAATTTCGTGTTAACCGATCTTTCGTCTGAAGCGTTTTCGCGTTAAACGTATTTCACTGTATCTTAGAATTAATGTTTTATCCACGAATCTTCCTCCTCATTTAAACTGTTTTTAAGAACAATGCAATAATTTTTTGTCGACAAACTACAATCATAAAAAAAAAAATTTGAACTTAATATACAACATAAATGAAAGGTTGGAAATTATTTTTAAGCTCTATTTTTAGTGCTATAACCATAATAATAAATTTTCTAATAAATGCAAATTATCGTTCGCAAATTATTTTGTAATGGCTCTAAAGGCAATATCTCTTCTTAGATGAGCATCAAAAGAAAAAAAAATTGAAAAAAAGAGGACCATATTGATAATTATTAAGTATTTTGCTAATATGCTTATTAGAGTGGGATAAATTCTTAATGTAATAATTAAGAATGATTAGAAGAAAGGGACGTTAAAGGTGATGATTGTGAAATTAATTTTTTCACACATTAGCTATTGATCGATTTAACTGTAATGAGAGAAAGTAGCAAGCGAAGCAGAATTTCATAATTAAAGTTGTTCTGTTTATGGAAATAATGATATTAAGAGAAACCGATCGACCAAGTGTGTAATAACACCATTCTTAATTAAAACCCTTACCAGGAAATAATATTATTTTACTTGCATTTATGGGAACTGGTGAATTTTTTCCCCTTATTTGAAAGATAAGTAAATAGTTAAGAAGTTTAGGAATATGTTGCATGACATAATCTTGTTTTAATAGGAAATACCTCTATCAAAAAGAGTACTTTTTACAACATTTATTATAATTTGTATGTTTACTAATCATAATTCTTTGCATTTAGTATACTATGTAAATCAGAACTTTTTATTTAAAAATAAATTCTTAATTATCCATTAAGCTGGTTCGCAATTATATGGAGAAAAAAAAATTATTAATAATTGGAAACTACCTACAAGGAAAAGATACTCTATGGTAAGGAGATTAGGAGAAAATAATTTAAAAAGATCTTCGAAGTTTAGAATTGCTACAATGTGTTTGAACTTTGAAAAAAATTGGTAAGAAGACTTAATTTTGGTTAGAGAGATGCGTTTAACTCAAAATGAAATTATTTTTGTACAGCATAAATATCCAAAAACGGTGATTACTGATAAATGAAGGGACTTAATTTTTGTGTTGTTTTGAAAAAAATGTTTAGAAGTTACATAATATATATATATATATATATAT
>BMAV01018609.1:414334-440189 GCA_019973955.1 Trichonephila inaurata madagascariensis | reverse complement strand
TTTTTAAGTTCGTAAGTATCTGTAAATGATACAAAAGTAGTAACTATAAATAAAACTATAAATTTGCATTTTTGACCTCTGTTCTCTGAATCTTCATGCATTTTCGCGAAAATGGAATTGTTTCCAAATTGCCTTCTGTGTGGCACATTGTATCATATTGGTAGATTGATTTGGCTCACCACAGCTACAAGGTTGTCACGCGTGACCCTTGATGTAGGCGACAAACAGATCTAGGTGTACTTGTAAATATATAACGAGATGTGGAAACTAAGATTCATAAAGCCACAGAGAGTGAAATTTCGTGCTTCCAAAAGACTTTGTATCATGGTTGAGCTACAACTGCACTTGGTGTTTAATCACTTTTGATATTTGTTTCGGGTTCTTTGCCATACCAAATATTTATGTGCAAGAGATCATGCATCCAGTTGCAATGCTCCACCGGAATTATCAAAATTCAACCAATTTTCTTGTTAGGCTTTGTTGTAACATATTGCTTTCAATTTTAGAGTTTATTCTACAAAATGTCAATAACTTACAGTGGTCGGAATTTTCCTCCGATTTAACACCGACCGAGAATAACTGGTATGCCATGGGACGAGAAGTCATCTCTTCAACTTTACCCCATAATCTGTGAAAACTACGTCCTATGGTTCAAGTAGCATAGGGAGGAATTCACAGGATTTTATAAAGAACCTGTACAACTCGCTACCAAGACGCTTGGCTCGATATATTTTGAATATTGGCGGCCATTCATTATACAAAAGCATGCATCGACAAACTTTTTGTGAGAGGAGCCAAGTTGTAAGTGAAATAAGATAACCGAGGTGTCGAAGAGCAATTTTTTTACAAAAAGCTACATAAGCATACACAGGGGGGAAGCCTACGGTACCGGTTACGATCCCACTGTTGTACTCCAGTTAGCGGCGCACACAAAAATTTTTCAAGAAAGAGGTCAATATTTCGAAGTCCACTATTCTCGTATGAAACCTCAATACGCCACTAAATATATTCTTTTCATTTTGTCAATTTTGGAAACAAAAAACAGTAACAAGTAAATTATTTAATTAACGATTAGCACTAATTAATAAAATAAATTAGTAATAAAAATTAAATTTACGTACTATATAAATATAATTATCATCAATCAAAAAAAAAAACAGGGTCTATGAGGGGGTCTTGACCCATGAACCCCTACCCCAATGACTCTAATTAATATTTCTACAATATTTAAATAAAAGTTTATTCAAAATAAAGCTTTCCATTCCTTGCAAAAAAAGAAAAAAATAGATTTATTGAATATATTTTTAGTTCCATAGCTTCATACATGAACAACCATTGCCAAAATATCATTATGCTAGGAATTAAATTTTCACGTCTCGTGACCAAATGTTTATACCAAGAGAGATAAGAGCTTTATTTTGAGGTATTTGATGTTCAACTAATAATACAAATTTATTTCACTTAATCCTGAACATAAAGGTAATTTCCACTATTTTATTGACCTTTAAGCGTGTCACAAAATATTGAATTTGTTTTTGTCACTTCTGTTTGAAGTTTATAAGAATCTCTTGCTCACATTGAGAGAGAAGAGAGCTAAATAATCCATACAAATGAGTAAACGTTGTTTGAAATCACTTAATGATTTCAATAAATAATTATAAAGGAAAAAAACAAAAGACAAACGATGGATTTTAGTTGATATAATCTTTTTTGTAATAATTCTTACAGCTACAAATCTGATTTGTCACAATCTTCTATATAAAAATGTCGCATGGGGCTTGCGAGCTACGGTCTAAAGGTCCCTGTACTAAAGGATACAGTTGTTTTGCATTTCCTCAACTAATTTTTTTATATTCTAGTCTTAAAATTTATTTATTCTTACATCTATATTTCACCAGCATTTTAAACGTCCTTGCGTTCTGGCAATTCCTCCCGTGTGCAATTTTTTTTCTTAGAGTATAACAATTTATGAAGATTTGGAAACCTCTCTCTCTATATATACTTGCAATGTTAAGTTGGCTGTTTTCGATGTACCTTTTCTAATATATGTACATGCTTGTATGTATGTGCATGTTTGTATGCTATACGTACATGCTTAAAATTTTTCATACAATTAAAGTACACCTTTCTCATTATACAGAAATGAGCTTTTAGCAAATTTTGAATTTTTTAATAATTTATGAAATATTTTATAAAACATTGCGAAATTTGACCCATTTTACACATAAAAAATTTGTAAAAAATAAATTTTCATGTTTTTCTTTACAAAACGCTCATTTTAGTATATATTAGCCATCATTATAAATATATCATAAAAAATTTACATACCTGGGAACATTAGTTTCTCAGAAACCGTACATCGAATATCAGAATTGACATTTTGAGATAAATTGATTTTAATGTATACAGTGAGACTTCTATAATCGGCTAGGAAATAAAAAAAAATAAAAGGCTCAATTTATAATAAAAGATACATGTTTTGGTTTATATTAGACGTTCAACTTTTAAGCAAAAACGAAGTACTTTGTTTACATTTTTCACCTTTCAAATGGACGTGGCACAGTTTCAACGATTATTTAAAAATAGATTTTAAGGGTTTCTAATTACCCTAGAGGTAATTAAAAACCCTTAAAAAGTAAAGTAAGGTATTTTTAGAAAGGTTAGCATCTGTACAATTTAAAAATGCGAAAATCTCAAATTGTCAAAAAAATAAGATTTTAGCTTTCCAACACCTCTTAAAAACTAAACTTTAATCGAACAACGCAACAAATTAAGAAAAAAAAAATAAGAAAGTTTCTTAGTTACCAAAAGTAAAAAAAAAAAAATGAAAATAAGAAACAATTAGAGCTATTGTAATCATCACTGTTCTTTTATTAGATGCTCGCTAATTATTTAAATGAAACAGAATGAAGTTAGAATGAAAGTTAGTACATGTATATTTTAATGTATTTACATTTATAATGATAAAATCATAGTGCAGAAGATAGAAACACGATACATCCATAAATGTTTACCTTACTCATGGTAATTAATGGCTTTATATTTGCTTCTTTAATTAAAACAAATAAGCCTTGCTTTATATATTTGAATGTATCACTACTGTTTATTCATATGACAATTGAATAAACATAATAATTAAATTTGTGACTAAGTACTTAAAGTATTTAGATAAATTGCAACTAAATACAAAAAAATAATAACTAAGTGTAAATATTTAAACGATATTTAGGTACTTATTTAGCAAATAATCTCCTTTGTCAACACAATTCATAGATAGAAGTCAATTACTTTCATTTTACGAAAGTACAAAAGTTGAAATTAGAATGGCCTAAATCACAGAACCATTATTAAGCAAATACTCTTAACAGAAAAATAATCAATTTCAAAAACTCTCTCTCCTTTTAACATCGGAAACAAACTCAAAGAATAAGTGGATTATTTTATTCACCACGGCAATTAGAGAATCATTTTGTCCTCCAATTTTCACACGGGAATGGTAAGATGTTCAGTTTGGGCCTATTTGATTGGCAAAAAGATTTTTCCAAGAGTCTTTCAATTCTTCGTTTTAAATTAAAGCGGGAAGTGGAAAGTTATAAGCAGACACTTCAAAGAGTCAATAAAATTAAGCGATGTGCACAAAAGACTGCAAAGAAGGAGTTGTCGATGCAAATTAAAGTTTTAAGAAATTTTTGCTGAATCAGTAAGCTAAGCAGAAAGTTTAGGCAAAATCTTATTTTCCGCCTTAAAATAAGGGAAAATTTGTATGGGGATAGAATAATTTTAAATAACAGATTTTTTTTTTAATTCTTCCAAAAACTTTAACTATTAGATTTGATTTAGATTACTGCTTTATAATGAGAAATTATATAAATATTCAGTTTGATTTTGAGTTTCTTTTAGATTTTATAATTTTTTCATGGTTATTTAAAAGTAAATCCTTTTCCCGTAAAATTATTACCATCTATATGAGATTTTAATAGAAAATTCTTTGATTTGATTTGTAATTTAAGGAATGATAACACATGAGCATTAACCAGGCACCAAACTCCGTTTGAAGTACCTAAATAAAATACTAATCTTATAGAGGAAGGTTTGTTAAACTTATATGGAAGGTGACTCCATTTTTTTATACAAATATTTTATGCGACCCCATTTTTTTGTGCAAAAATTATGTGTGATCCCATTTTTTGTGACTCCGTAAGATTTTCGCAGTTTACACTCATTTGAATACTTCTAAATGTGTTTTATTTGTAATATATTATTTTTTTGCAGTAAAAAACACCCACAACAAGTTTTCACTTTGAATTTTAGGGTATAGGAGTTTTAACTAATAAAATATATAAAATAACGATACACATAATGCAATTATACGGTAAATTATACATAAACAGTAATATGTATGTTACATGTAGGCATTTTGAGTTCATATCTCAGATCACCACTTTCTATTAATACCAGTATTTGCAAGATTTAAGTATCAATGGGAAGGATGTGCTTGATTATTTTTGATTGTTATTAGATCTCGGAACAATAGTCGACACTGCCGAACGAAGTACTTGCTCAAAATTCTATAGATTTGATCGATACTCCAATAAGGATTTAAATAAACATTTAAACTATCTATTCGCGTTCTCCTATAAGAATCTAACAAAACATTTAAATTATTACTATTATCATTAATAGCGAACAAGGGATAACTGGCAAAAGGAGCTAGAAAACTTAATAATGACAACTTTGTCAACATTACCTTAAGGCTGAATTCGGTAAGTACGAGAGCTCTAACTAAACGCGAAGCACATTTTCAGACAGAAAAATGACCCAATTTCCATGGAAATTGGCAATATTATAACTCGCACCTCTGTTAACAATATAGTGCAGCGTTTTTCAAACTGTGGGGCGCGCCCCCCTTGGGGGGCTTGACAACTCTACAAAGGAGGTGCGAGAATATTAAAAAGTCAAAAACAAAAGATTATTTAAAAAAAATTATTAATTTAAGGAAAGTAAACAAACAAAATACGTTTTGACATAATAAAACACACATTTGCACTGATATATTGCACTTATAATTGTATCAGTGCTACACAATGTATTTTATAATTAATTTAACAATACTAAGTTAAGAATATATTTAATAACTACCAGTGACTCTATGGAATTCTCATATATAAAATTATATATTCAAAGATTATCACTTATCTTGATAATATGTACGGTTTAGAATTAAACTCTGAATTGCCAATTAAATGTTACGCGATTTGATTCCAAATGCCAACTGTTTTCCATGTAGGCATGCATATGTGATGTATTGTGGTGGAGGAAGGAATAAAAAAGCAAATAGTCTGAAATAAGTAAATCCTTCGCAGACATTGTCAAGGTCCTTTTATTGCAATCCAAAGCCTTCGGAATAATTTTATGGATAGCAGTGCACAGAAAAGACCGTACTTCGGAAAGACGTATATATACGTGTGGGGAAATTAATGCTTTGTGAGCGAGACGTTTATATATGCCTGTAGCACTTAAAAGGTTAAAGTCGTGTCGTAGTTTTAGCATCAAAGTATAGTATAATTGAGTTCAATACATTGCTATTGTATGAGGGGGGCGTGATGAAAATTATGATTGGATATTGGGTCGTGAATATTGAAACTTTGAGTATCACTGATATAGTGTTTCTAAAAATTTCTATTCCATGAATACTTTCTTTTATGTTTTAATACGTGAAGGCAAAGCCCATTTAACATTACGGTGTACGATAAAAATTGCGAAACACGTTTTATACCAGAAAAAAATGAATCAATTCGGTTAAAAATGGGAAGTATGATAAAAGTGCTGCTCTCTAAAGGATAGTGAAGCCAAAATATCATATTAATTTTTCATTCCTTTTATATCTGAAGAAATGTTCCGAATTCAGATCCTATTCTTTAACATTAACCGAAAACAGCCTTAATAGACTCAAATGCTGTCGCAAATTTCAAATTGAGAGAGAAGTCAAGTCCAGTGACGAATCAACTCTGTAATATTCGGTATTTGGAGACCGCCTTATAACAAAGACTATTGATAGGCTAAGGACAGGTCATTACAGAGGAATGAAGATTGATATGATTGGTAGAAGAACTTATGGGGATAGTGATAACTGTCTAGATATAGACCTAAAACCTGCTCATATTTTGACTGTCCAGCTATTCTTGCTGTCCTACAAGAAATAGGAGTCCTGCTTTCGTCAACAAACCTCTATGTAGATAACATTGAACAGACTGATAGAACAGTCATCTTTGCCCATGGTATTGTGTGGTTTTGGACAGGTAATGGACATGATATCATCACCATCATCATCACCAAAAGCGAACAAATTATTTTATACCAAAGAATGTATAAAAAATTTCTAACATTTGTGGCAACAAAAGCTGCGCGTCACGTGAACTCATTTGAGATCGTGGCTCCTAGTTTAAGAAATACTACTATTGAGCATAGTTTCCATTCCGGTTCATTGGATCCCAGAGAATCTTTTTGACTGTAAAAGGGGTCCATGGCAAATTGTGTGTGGACAACGTTAATGGTTCTAGGAAAGTTTTGATATAAAGTAAAATATTTCTCACCCATTTTCATTACTAAGAAAGTTAAAATAAAATTAGTACTGATTTTTATATGTTAAGGTACCCGACTAAGTTCGGAGCTATGATATTGCAAAAGCGTATAAATGGATAATATTTATTATATTTAGTGTCACTTAGATTAGAAAATTCATATAAAATTGTTTTAAGAATAGTATTACAATAAAGAATTATTTAGGTACAATATTTTGACAAACAATGAACATAGAATGACCCATTTTCAAAATAGTCTCCTTTTGTGAAAAAATGCTTCTATTATAATAATATTATGTCTGTACATAGATGAGACCTCTGTACAGAGGCTCAACTAGAATTTTTGAAATATATAACTTAGAACTGGGGTTTATTCATGTTTTACGACATCATAGGGGAGGAATTTCAAGAAAAAAAGGCCGATAATTATTGCAATGGGTTGTAACTCTGAAATTAATGTGAATTTTTCAAACATCATAGTTGAACCCTCCGTAGAGAGGTCTGAGCTATATACACTCAAAATATTATTGTAACAGAATCATTTTTTACAAAAGGAGAACATTTGGAAAAAAGGTTATTCTAAGTTAACTTTCTGCCGAAATATTGTATTTAAATATTTTTTTTTGTCATAATGTCTTTAAAACAATTTTATACATGTGTTCTAATCTAAGTGACACTAAATATCATGAAAATTATCCATTTATGCGCTTTTTTAAAATCATGGTTCCGAACGTAGTTGGATCCCTCAAAGAAAATTCTGGTGTAAAATATTTATAGATAGTACATAAAGTGACAGTAATGACAAGCTTAACTCGTTGAAACCTTGAGCAGTTGATAGGTGATGCCATCTATACAGGTATTCAATAGGAAAGGAATATCGTGGCTACATGCATCAACTTGTCAAAAATATTGTAGCATGAGAATGGTGTATCTAGTCAACAGTTTAGTTTTATTGTATACATAATCCCGACGTATGAGTTGAATGCAACAAGTTTTACTTATTTTTGAACCGAAAACAGTATTATTATTTGTATTGTTACGGAGGTAATGTACGAAGTAAGATTCAAAAGTTCCCAGACTGAGACTATGACTTAAAAAATATTATTAATTAAGGTATCCGACTACTTTCGGACCGTGATTTAAAAAAAAGAACATAAATGGATAAATTTCATGATATTTAGTGTCACTTAGATTAGAATAGATGTATAAAATTGTTTTAAGGACATTTTGACAAAAAAAATATTTAAATACAATATTTTGGCAAAAAATTAACTTAGAATAATCTTTATTCAAAACGTTCTCTCTTTGTGAAAAATGCTTCTATTATAAAAATACTTTGCCTGTATATAGCTCAAACATCTCTACAGAGGCTCAATTAGAATTGTTGAAAAATTCACATTATTTTCAGTTACCACCAATTGAAATAATTATCGGCGTTTTTTTCCTTAAAATTGCTCCCTTCTGTTGTCGTAAAATATACATAAACCCACTTCTAAGTTATACATTTCAAAAGTTCCAGTTGAGCCTCTGCTCAGAGGCCTGAGCTATATACAGGCAAAATATTATTATAATAGAAGCATTTTTCACAAAAGGAGAATATTATGAAAGTGGGTCATTCTATGTTCATTTTTTGTCAAAATATTGCACTTAAATATTTTTTTTACTGTAATACTATTCTTAAAACAATTTTGCATACATTTTCTAATCTAAGTGACACTAAATATCATTTATTTATATTATATATATAATTATATTTATATATATAATTTATTTATACGCTTTTGCAAAATCACGGTTACCAACGTAGTCGGATATCTTAAACTGCTAAAACCCACCCTCCTTTGAAATAAGGCCCTTGAGCAACGATACATTTTCCCCATCGCTTGTAAAGGTCATCGAAACTTTTCTGGGATCCATTTTTAGCCATGTCTTTTAATTCAGCCTGCGATGCACTTTTAGCTCCTTTTGTAGACTGAAATTGACGACATTGCAAGCCACGTGGCTGTTTAGAAAAAAAGCTGAAATGTCCGAGGGTAAGATCAGGGCAGTAAGGAGGTTGCGGTGAAATAATAATTTTTTTATTTTCGCAAGAAAGTGAGTGACGAGGAGGAATCCGTGTGCGAGAGCATTGTTTTACATATAAAAGCACCCATGACTGCTTAACCCATAATTTTGGTCTCTTCTTTCGGATCTACTTAAGCAAACAACACAGGATTTCTACATAGGGTTCTTTGTATATAGTGTGTCCTAAGTCTTCATAGCACTTTTTCCCAAGCGAACACAGAATTTGATATTCATTCACTGCTGAACAAACGCCATTTCTTTCAATCGCCGTTTAGTTAATGCATTCTCCTACAAAATACGACACCATGTCAAGCCATTGACCCCGAGATTTTTGACAAAATACTTTAGAACAAGAATAGGATGCACTAACACATGTACGTTATTGTAGTCACTATATTATTCACGTAATAGTCTCAGTCCGGGAACTTTTGAATCCTACCTAGTACAAATTTACTAACCAAAGTTTATAGTTTACTAAAGCTAATTTATTATAATTGTTTTATTACACACTATTTATCAATATCATTCATTTCAGATTATTAAAATTAAATTTGTAACTTTTCTAATATGCAATAAAATATAGTTATTACACTTAGGGAACGGTGGATCTTGCTCCAATTTTTGGTATAAAAAGGGAAAAAGCAATATGATGAAATAATAAAGAGATATTATCTAAATGTTAGAATGAAAAAAATAACGAAAAAGAGAAAATAAACACTATTTATTTTTATTTACAATGTTTTATACTTTTGAAAAGTGAATGAGAATTAACAAGTCAATTTAGGAAGACAAAAGCTTAATTTTCTTCACACTTTGCATATATTAAAACATAACAAACTTTAATAATATAATACTCACATTCTACATATACTCTGTACAGTATTTTAATTATTTTTAAATTACCTCTAAAATCATTCTAACACAAAAAAACAAGGTCAAAATTTTCGGGTGAGCTTTATAACCCAGATATAAAAATGAGATAATTAAAAATACAAAAAGAGATGAGCATAAAAAAATTAAACTTCTAACTAGATCGGAATACTGTTTTTTTTTTAAAAGAAATTATATACTTTATGAAAATGAGTTATAGTTCTAAAGGTGTACAATTTTTTTCAAAATCCTGGGATAATACTTCAAATAAATGACTTCAAATCATAGAAGAATTGAATCGAATACATTACAAGTTTCTTTACAAAAATGGGTGCACGTTATACGGCGAATATATCTCAAACTTAAAAAATGTAGCTTGAAAGTATAGCTGCGCGTTATACGCCGGATTTTACGGTACTTGTATCTTTATAATGCAGTCATTGATTTCCATAAATTTATTTTATTTTATTTATTACTCCCTGTATTTGAAAACATTGGAAAAATATTACTATAATTTTAAAGGCCTTACTTTGAATTTAGGTAGCCAAAATTAGTTTGAAAGCTGTCAAAAGTTATTAGCCGATCTTGGAAGTAATTTCAAGGAGATAAAAATAAACTTTTTTTTCCATGAAACCTGAATATTCCCAAGAAAGTGTGGTTTCTCAAATAGAACTTTGAAAAACATTTTCTGCTGAAAGCTAGAGAATATTACAGGAAATATTTATTAAAAACCTTCAATTCCTACCACAATGCTGTTTTTCATTATTTCAAAACAGTTATACTCAAAAATGTAATTTATTCATTATATATATATATTTTTTTGTTTCATTATAATTAATATATTTTATTGCTTGAAAGCATCTTAATCAATAGTTCCTGCATATATCTACCAGATATTTTTTAAAATATACCTTAAAAAAAGTCGTACATTTAGTTAAAATGAAAGAAACTCGAAGAAAAAAAAGCAATGAACAATTAATGAATAAATGAAAAATTCAAATTATTTTATGAAATAAAAGAAAGAACTGACATTATGTTTTTTTTGTATTACATGTCATAATTCAATAGAGTTTTTAATGTAATATTCAGCCTCGAATACTGAAAAAGACATGTTTTACAAAATAAATAATATGAAATTTTTAAATTTCTTTTTTACCAAAAAGTTCTGAATTAATTTCAATACGTAATAGAATTATTGCTATATAATCATTGTAGCCAAAGAAATCATCTTTACCCAGATACCCAACACAAATATTATACCCCAAAAATAACTTCCTCAAAATGAGAGTAACTGAAGTCCACTAAATCAGTGATTCTCAAACTTTCAATATTTGCAATCCTATTTTCAATCATAATTTTCATCGTCAACCAGGCAATAGCATTGTAATAGTAACAATATCAATGTACTTTGACGCTGAATCTACAATACACGACCTTTATTATAAACCGTAAAAATTATCAAGATAAGTATTAAATTTTGTATAAATTTCTTATAAGTAATATTTATTTTAAAAAGTGAATTTTCAGTATAATTTTAAGCATAATGTGAATTTTCCTAACTAATTTTTAAATTGGAATTTATTTCAAACTAATTTGTAATTAAATTAAATATTTACTGCCTCAAAACTCCTCATTCGTTTAAGTACAAAAGTCATTAGAAAAATTGTCTAGTCTTTTTTGCTTTCTATCTTATATCCACCACATCTTGTATTCCAACGAACATATTTATAGATTTCTCGTTATGTAGCAAAATCAAAAGGCCACAATAAATCACTATTAGAATTTTGAAAAGAGAGTGAATTTTCTGCGCTAATAACAAAAGCCTTTCGGGTACTATTACCATTTCCAGCATATCCTACCTTTGCGAAATCGGATTTTATGCAGTGGCTGCTTTGAAGACAAAATATATTATAGATCTCAGCTAAATATAGAAAAAAAATTAGTATGTCATTTTGATATATTAAAATTTCCTTTGATAAACTTTGTTCTTCAAGAAAAGCCCATGGGAATCACTAGTAATTATTAAACTTGTTCTTAACTTAGTATTGAGAAATTAATTATTATTGTAAAATTCTGTTGCATTTATATGTAAATTATATCAGTGCAAATGTGAACTTTATTTCTTATTGTCAGAATAAATTTTGTTTCACTTCCTTTCAATAAATTAATATTTTTTGAATAATCTTTTAATATTGACTTTTCGATATGTTTGCGCCCCCACGATTAGAAAATGGCTGCACTAAATACATACGATTCTCAAAAAAGCTCATTTTTTTTAAATGTGAACTTACATATTAAAATAGATGATGAAAATGAAAAAAAAAATTAAAATATAATTTTAAAAAAATATTGTAATGAAATGTACACTTAGGAATTTTTGAAGCTGTGAAATATGTGTGAAAATACATAGATTTTTTTTTTAATTTTGTAAATTGATTGGAATAGTTACAAAACTATAAAGACATTGCCCTGTTTCATTGCGTTTTTGTTTAATAGTCGGATTAGGCATTTTGGGGGGTCTTATTATTTATTTATTTACACATTCTAAGAGAATGCGTCATTCTCTTTTCAAATTAAATATTTAGCATGAACTGTGGAGTTTTTTTATATATGTATACAGGGGAAATCTTAAATATCAGTTATACCGAGCTCATTTTGTTTAAAAAACAAGACGATATAATTCTTATTTCTTTAAAGAAACTACAGCTAAGCTGAAGTTATTTATTGAAACACATATACGCCATTTGATGCTTTAAACTCCCCCGAGTCCAATAAAGTTAAAAAAATTTTACGAACTTTCAGTACTTTTGAAAGTTTCTTCCCAAGAATAAAGTACAGAAAAGCTACTATGTTAATAAGCCATATTTTCCGAAACTTTTCCCCTAAAATAAATCATTTCAGCGCATAGAAGTGACCATTTTATGTTTTAAAGTGCGGCAGAAGTTTGAAAATAATTATTCTGTACTAATTAAATGTTTCCACAAATCATTAATCTCAGACAAAATTTTTCCTCTTCAAAACTCAGATAGTAGAATCATTCAGTGCTCGAAAAGGTGGAAAAAAATAATCATTAAAATAATTCCGCGCACACAAAGCTTCTCATTAATTATATTTTAGAACAAAATTTAAATTATTTGCAATTAAATCTTCGGAAAAGCTTCAGGAAATTTTTAAAATAGTTATGTATGAAGCGCAATGCTTATAAAACTTATAGATAGGATTAATTAAAGTATTCTTTTCACAAAATTCGCAGTAAAATTTTTAATTTTTGATAATGTTATACTGAAACTGATACCATACATTTTATTGTGAAGAATTTCAAGATTTAAATATAATGAGGTTTAAAATTAGGAAAAAAAATACAGAAATTCTATAAAAAATTTAAAATAAACTACCGTAAGACGCGGGGTATACGTGTCATCAAAGTTGAGCGTAATATGAAACAGCGTTAAACGAGGTTATCTCATCATGTAAATAATAGGGTTAGGGAAAGATGGGTAGAAAATTGGTCAGGTATTTTACCATTAAATTTATTAATTATGTTTTTTATCACAATGAAACAAAACTTTATTTCTTACAAATATAGAAACATGGTTAATGAATATGCATATAAAAATAAATAAAATTCTAAGTCAGTATGTTTACATTTCATAGATCATTGTCTCTTCTGTATTTCCAATTTTCTGTCTTTTTATAAAGAAGGTAGATTGGCTTAAAGGCATATTACGTTCAATTTCGTCGTCAATCCATATAGAAAGTCATTTTTTCTATTTCTTCTACTGTATTATTTCTAGAAAGGGTAATTCTAGTTACAAAGCTTGTCGTAGTTGCAGTTGCCGATGACAATTTTTTTTTTGTTTATTCTTAAGAATGGTCCTTATTGTTCAAGCAGCCAAATTAAATGCAGCACCTATTTGAGATTGACGTTCACTAGTATCTGATCTTCTAATCACTTGCATTCTAGTTTCTAGTGAAATGCTTTTTCTTGCTGCTTTATTTTCGTGTTTTTTTTTATTATCAGTCATGATAAAAACTAAAAATCATAATATTTGTCACCATAGAAATCATTATACTATATAAATTTATACTTACAATAACGTCAACAAATATTTGAAACGATAAAAATACGTTCATATAACACCGCACGAAAGAAGAAACACAGATAAACTGCTTCTGATATCGGGAAGCCTAACGCTGCGTGCAATTTTGGGGAATCCCACAATTCAAATAAAAGAGCGTTAAGCCGAAACAGCATTAAGCGGGGTCTTACTGTATATTAAATTATAAAGAAATGGGAAATAAGTCATAAAACTACATATTATTTTCACGTGACAAAATAGCAAGTATACAAATCATTGAGAACGTTTTTCATCAATGGTAGATCAAATTTTTTTGTGTGTGTTTTGTGTTTGATTATTGACCTTCTACAGTTGTAGGTAATTTTGCTGGCAATATCCAAAACTGTCTAACAATGTCCAGAAGTAGGCATTAACTCTATTCATTAAGATGGCAGGTGTTTATATGAGGCTAAATGGCACTGATACAAGCTGAAGCTACTAAACCTTTTAAGGTATCCGACTACGTTCGGAACCGTGATTTTGCAAAAGTGCATAAATGGATAACTTTCATGATATTTAGTGTCACTTAGATAAGAATAGATGTATAAAAGTGATTTTAGGACATTTAGACAAAAATAATTATTTAAATACAATATTTTGGCTAAAAATTAACTTAGAACAACCTTTATTCCAAATGTTCTCCTTTTGTGAAAAATGCTTCTATTATAATAATATTTTGCCTGTATATAGCTCAGACCTCTCTACAGAGGCTCAACTAGAATTTTTGAAATATATAACTTAGAAGTGGGTTTATCCATATTTTACGACAACAGAGGGGAGCAATTTTAAGAAAAAAACGCCAAAAATTATTTCACTGGGTGGTAACTATGAAAATAATGTGAATCTTTCAAAAATCATAGTTGAGCCTCTGTACAGAGATCTGAGTTATAGACAGGCAAATTATTATTATATAATAGAAGCATTTTTTTCACAAAAGGAGAGCATTTTGAAAAAAGATTATTCAAAGTTAATTTTTTGCCAAAATATTGTATTTAAATAATTGTTTTTGGTAAAAATGTCCTTAAAACAATTTTATGCATGTATTATAATTCTAGTGACACTAAATATCATGAAAAGTATCCATTTATGTACTTTTGCAAAATCACGGTTCCGAACGCAGTTGGATACCTTAATGTGTTTCGCAGTGTGGTACAAAACTTTGAAAATCAGTTTCAGCCTGAAGATTATGTGTCTAGCAGACATGTTTAAAGTCAACCACGAGTTACTTCACTTGCGGAGGACCGTTTTTCGGAAGACTAATAAGGACAAGCACTTTTGTGTCTCAGCTCATTGAAAATCATTTCGTCGTATCAGGAACAAGAATTTGTACTATTACGGTTCGAGAGCACTTTCATACTGCAAAGCTACATACAGGACGACAAGTTTTATGTGTTCCCTTGAAAAATGAACGAACATTTGTCTCATTATGTTGGACAAAGGAACACATTTCCAGGACCAGACGGAAAAGAATTTCTATGCTCACGCTGAAGAGAAATTTTGGTCATCTGTTAATATGGAAAGAACATCGCTCCTGATGTAACCAATCGCACTGTGGTAACAAAGACTGCTAGACATTGCATTACGAAACAATTTGAAATTTGGAGATTCTGTGTTTAAAAGATATGTTCCAGTTCGACCATGAATTACAACGCATACAGCAGACATTTTCTTGCTTTTTCGGTTCGAAATAGGAAGAGCATTGCTTGTCTCAGTTGGTAGCAGTTCATGTTAATGCATCGGAAGCAAGAATCTCCGTTACGACGCCTTCACAGTGCAGGTCAATGCGCAAAATATAGGTTGTGTATCCTCTCCTGAACCGATGACAGAGATTAGTCAGCTAGTGTTGGACGAGAGAACACATTTTCTGGATCAAAGAGCAACGATTTTCTGTGTAGGACAAGTCCAGGCTTACAATAGAGAGTGATTGAAAATATATGTCCCCCTGAAGAGAATAAACACACCAGATGCAAACAAAGCAGTGTTGTTGAAAAACATAATTGCAGAGAGATCTTGGAATCATGGTTTGGATAGGGATTTCTCTCAGTGGTCGCGTTGATCTGCATGTCTTCTATAGAGGAAACCTGGCATCTAGACATTACCTTCTATAAATATGTCCTCCCATATATCTATGTTATTAGTTGTTAATTAATTTTATTGGAGCATAATTTGTAACTTCACCGAGCTGTGCTTCTTCAAGATTATCTTGAAGATCACTGTTTTGAGCCCATGAAAGTGTCAGTTAAATCTGCAGGACTGAATCTGATGAAAGTATAAAAAACACTACATTGGCAGATGTATTGCTGGTTTAAGTTCTCCTCCAAGGTGAGGAGAGATAGAACAAGTTTTAATCCGTACCTGATTTTCATTTCCCATTTCAGTGTTCCACAATTTAAAGAACCGTATCTAAAGTAGATAACTCCAACCCGCCTTACAGTTAGGTAGGAGTGGGGGGGGGGTCACATTCCGTATAAGAGCCCATTTTTGTAATGTTTCCATGACATTTTCCCACGAAATCTGTGATGTTTTATTTTCTCCAACATAGGATTTTTCAGTCAAAAGTTCTTTTTTATTGTTTCAAACAATTATTTTTGGTATAAAAATAAATATTTCCGTGTTGAATTAAAAGAAGAAACCGTGTAACACACATTTCTTCCAAACTTCTTGTTTCTATGTTCATTCATATTCTATGGAAATTCATATAACAGTTATTGCACCTTAACCTTTGGAGTCTCTGGTATAATTGCTGCTTTGAATACATTTATAAGGCAAGAAATATTTTCATCAAAGGCTTAACAAATGTCTATACCCTAAGGATTAGAAGAAATTAGCATAGATTAAGAGAAATAGCTATAATATTTTAGAAAGATAAAATAAATTTCCTTTCTTTGTCTATAACTTAAGTAAATTAAAAACCAGAAAACACACGCGCGAGTCGAAAAAAAGAACTATGATACATTTTATAAAAGTTGGATACATGACAAAACAAAATAAATGAAAAATATGAAGCCCACATTTTTTTCCCCTCCTTTCATAAAAATAAGTGTTTTCAGAATACGTAAAAAAGTACACTTCATTTTTATGATCCTCTTCGATATTATGTGCAAGCGTTTTAACCACAGACCCCTCTTAAAATCTCAAATTAACGATAATCATAATATCTAATTTTAGCGAAAAAAAGTTGATAGGTTATGTTCGTTAAGAGGATTTTCAGAAACTTATGCTAGTTTTATTGAATAATTTAACGTCTGTTAAGTTTCTGAGGGAAATTTTATTAAATATTTAATTTTTGATCACTAAGAAAGATAAACTGTTTTGCTTTAAAGTGAATTATGTACATTAGTCTGAATTGTTTTAAAATAAATTTCTAGAAATATGTGTACATTATACAATTAGTAAATAATGAAAGTTTGGTAATCAAATTTATAGTAGCTTATTATGATATTTTATAATCAATACACCTCTTTTTTAAATTTTAGTGCCTTATTTAAATAAAAAACATTAACTGTATAATATTAACTAGAGTTATATGATGTTCTGTACTATTACCTTGTTAGCAGAATATGAAAATATGAATAAGTTATTTTCGCGGAGAATTTAAAACAAGAATGTAGGAATTTATGTACAGGAAGACTTGTATTTATGAATGTTGTATCTGTATGTCAGAAATTCAATTTAAAAGTTCCGTACTAGTGTCACAAACACATATCTTTTTACTCTAGAAAATAAACAGCATATGTCTAAAATTTCGACAGAATAATATTTCATTCGGAATGTCTTTTATTTACTCTAAGATTCAAATTTAATACATAAAATAATTTTTTATTTACCATTGCCAGATTCTCAAAGGAAAAGGAATTCATTTTAACTTTCATTGGGTTAAATAGACTCTTCGGATAACAAAAACTGATGAAAAACGTAAAGCAAAAAGATAACTTTTTATTAAACAGATGAAATGATTATTTATATAATATTTAATAGCTGATTAACTTTAGATAAAGTAATTGAAATAAAATTTGCAAAAAAACTAATTTAAGTCATAAATAGTTAGAAATATATGGCGATCCTTGGCTTTTTTCATATTAACTACATAATTTAGTATAAAGTATTAGGAAAATGTATTCCTCAAAAATCTAGTAATATATTCTATCATAAATATAAATAGACAGATCTATAGAGGTAGATTATAAGTCATTAAAATATATTTAAATTAAAATTTTCATTTTCATTAAAATTATCTTACAATTTATACCTTTTTTAATAAAATATTTTATACTTTCAGTGATGAAACAGCACTTTAACCCTCAAGTATTTGACGATTTTGTGGTGAGGGGAAACACAGCTGTCTTGAAATGCCATTTGCCATCGTTCGTTCGAGAGTATGTAGTGGTTGATTCCTGGATCCGAAACGATGGGCATATTCTAAAAATAACAGAAAATAAAGGTAAGTGCATTTGAACAATTGTTTTGAATTAGTTGAAATCGTACCATTATGTTTGCTTGGATAAAGCAGAAATTTAAGTTGGTAAATTCACTATGCTAGGGATATTCTGTGTGTGTGAAAGCAAGTTTCATCAACTTTTTAAAGGGAAGATAGTTCACCAGAGGTGAAAAAGTAACCTCCATTAGAAACCACATCCGTTTCCGACTCAACGTTGGGAGAGGTGTTAGCGTAGGACAATGATGCCGAAGGCAAACACTTGTGTCTGTCTACTAGGATTTATTTAGAATTTTTAATTTGTGTGGAATATTTATATTCTATTTGAAAATTTTCAAGCACATTGGCACAAAAGCAATTTAAATGCTGTTTATAACCTTCAGTTTGATCATTAACAGTTCAAAAGTTACGCAAATGATAACAGATGTATATGAAGGTGTGTATATAGTATTTAAAATAAAGCAAAAGTGTTTACATAATATCAAACAAAGTGTATAATTTTACTCACATTTTGTTTGTTGAAAAAAAAAATCTAAAACCAAAGCAAATAACAATATTTAAAGCACTTCTTTCAGATAAAATACACTTTTGTAAGGTTATGTTCAGTTATGTTTGTAGAAAGAAACTTCAATAGAGCTCCCTTTTTTACCCGTTAAGCCAATTGAATTTTCATGATTTCTTACGTTTATCACACTCGTAAACAACTGATTCCTATTGCTTAGTGATGATACGCTTCGAAAATATATCGTTCTTGAAGTTTCAGAAGCAAATTATAGACGTCAATGTGCCAAATTTTTCTACAAGAACTTATGAAGCACATTTGCCGAGTTTTGAAATTAAACTAAGGCAGCAATTCTCAAACTGCGGGGAGTGCCTCTCAAGAGGGACGTGATAACCCTAAGTAAGGGGCGCGAGCGTATCGAAAAGTCGAAAGTAAAAGATTATTTAAAAAGTTATTAATTTACTGAAAAAGGAAGCAAAACAAAATACATAATTTGGCATATTAAAAAATAAGATTTACATTTATCTTGATATAATATACTTATAAGTGTATCAGAACTGCACAATGTTTTGGTAATAAATCAATACTAATATAAGAACGAGCTTAAGGCATCCGACTACGTTCGGAACCATTATTTTAAAAAAGCGCATAAATATATAATTTTCATGATATTTAGTGTTACTTAGATTAGAATACATGTATAAAATTATTTTAAGGACATTTTGACAAAAAAAATTTATTTAAATACAATATTTTGGCAAAAAATTTACTTAGAATAACCTTTTTTCAAAATGTTCTCCTTTTATAAAAAATACTTCCAAAATAATAATATTTTGTGTGTGTGCTTTTATAAAGTAAAGAGACTTCTTCAGAGAGTCTGAACTATTTTTTTAAAAAAATCACTTTAATTCAGAGTTACAACCCATTGAAATAATTATAGTTTTTTCCCAAAATGTCCCCCATCTGTTGTCGTAAAACATGGATAAACTCACTTCTAAGGTATATATTTCAAAAATTCTAGCTCAGCCTCTGTACAGAGGTCGGAGCTATATACAGGCAAAATAATATTATAATAGAAGCATTTTTCGCAAAAGGAGAATATTCTGAAAATTGTTCATTCTATGTTCATTTTTTGTCAAATTAGTGTACTTAAATAATTTTTTATTGTAATACTATTTTTAAAACAATTTTTTATACATTTTGTAATCGAAGTGACACTAAATTTCATAAATATTATCCATTTATACGTTTTTGCTAAATCACGGTTCCGAACGTAGTCGGATACCTTAATTTACTGAGAAGGGAAGCAAAACAAAATACACAATCTGACATAATAAAAAATACGATACACATTTACCTCGATATAATATACGAGGGTGAGTCGGAAAATAAGTTTCCCTTGTCGACTATGGTCAGAGTTGTGAATGGAAGTCAAAACATAGAATGAGACATTAAAGAAAAGACATAAATTTAATTTTCCACATAAGTACCAAGTACATTGAGACATTTGCCATATCGCCTGATAAACTTAAAAAAACCCTCCAGAAAAAACTCAGGGCTTTGCATACTGAAGAAGAATTTAACGGCTATGGGCGAATGACAAAACAGCAGGTGTGTGAACGTGCAAGATACCGATACACCATTGGGTAGAGGTCGAACGTGATCAATTAAATTGATTCGGAAAAAAGTGGTCTGGGCTTCTCAGATCTGGCGTTCTGTTGTTGAAGGACAATGTGAGACCACACTCGGCGACGGCAATGAAAAACCATATTGCAACTCTTGGTTGGAGAGCCTACACTATCCTCCGTACAGTCCTGATCTCGCACCAAGGGACTTTCTTCTATTTCCTACTTTGAAGAAGAATCTCGCCTGAAGGCGCTTTGGAAGCAACGCTGAAATCAAACAAGCAATTAAACGCTTCTTCCGTGTACAAAGCCCTGAATTTTTCCTGAAGGGTTTTTTGAAGCTAATCAAGCGGTATGACAAATGCCTCAATGTACTTGGTACTTATGTGGAAAAATAAAGTTATGTCTTATCTTTGATGCCTCATAATCTGACAACAGTCGATAGGGGAAACTTATTTTCCGACTCACCCTCGTACTTTTAAGTGTATCAATACTGCACAATGTTTTTCGTAATTAATCAGAACTGAATTAAGAACAAGCTAAATAATTACTCATAAATCTCATGACTTGTCTTGCTGTACTAAATTTTTCAAAGGAAGTTTTATTGTTAGAAACTGGCACTCTAAATTGCTCTTCTATATTTAGCTGAGAATTGAACAAGATACAGCAGTCATACACATTTTACACTGACGTCCGATAAGTTGCCCAATCGTTTAAAATAATGTCGACGAGAATACAAGATGTGATGAATATAAAATAGAGAACAACAAAGACTAGACTATTTTTTCTAATGCCATTTGTACTTTTAGAAATGGATGAGTGAGGAAATGGATATTTTACTTAATTAAAAGTTGCTTTGCCATGTGTTCTACTTTAAGGTATCCGACTACGTTCGTGACCATGATTTTGGAAAAGCGTATAACTGGGTAATATTTATGATAATTAGTGTCTCTTAGATTAGAAAATGTATATAAAATTGTCTTAAGAATATTATTACAATAAAAAAATATTTAAGTACAATATTTTGACCAAAAATGTACATAGAATGATAAATTTTCAAAATATTCTCCTTTTGTGAAAAATGCTTCTATAATAATATTTTGCCTGTATATAGGTTAGACCTCTGCACAGGGGCTCAACTAGAATTTTAGAAATATATAATTTAGAAGTGGGTTTATCCGTGTTTTACGACAACAGAGGGGAGAAATTTTAAGAAAAAAAATGCCCATAATTATTTCAATTGGTTGTAACTCTGAAAATAATGTGAATTTTTCAAAAATCGTAGCTCAGACTCTCCGGAGAAGTCTTTACTTTATCTAAGCACACAAAATATCATTACTATAGAAGCCTTTTTTTTTATAAAAGAACAGTTTGAAAAAAGGCTGTTCTAAGTTACTTTTTTGCCAAAATATTGCATTTAAATAATTTCTTTTGTCAAAATGTCCTTAAAACAATTTTATACATGTCTTCTAATCTAAGTGACACTAAATATCATGAAAATTATATATTTATGCAATTTTAAAATCACGGTTCCGTACATAGTCGGATATCTTAAGGTATTCCGACTACGTTCGGAATCGTGATTTAAAAAAATGCATATAAATGGATAATCCTCATGATATTTAGTGTCACTTGGATTAGAATACTATAAAATTGTTTTAAGAATATTATTAGAATAAAAAATTATTTAAATGCAATATTTTAGCAAAAAACTAACTTAATAAATTACCTATTTTCAAAACATTCCTTTTTGATGAAAAATGCTTCTACAATGATATTATTTTGCTCGTATAAAGTAAAGATTATTCCAGAGGGCCTAAACTAGGATTTTTGAAAAATTCACATTATTTTCAGAGTTACTACCCATTGAAATAATTATCGGTGTATTTTCTGCACTCCCTTGTATATTAAAATATGGATAAATCCACTTTTAAGTTATATACTTCAAAAATCCTAGTTCAGGCTGTGTACAGAGGTCTGATAAAAGAATGTTTTGAAAATATGTAATTGTATGTTAATCTTTTGCCAAAATATTGCATTTAAATAATTTTTTTACTGTAGTAATATTCTTAACAATTTTATACATGTATTCTAATCTAAGTGACACCAAACATCGTAAAAATTATCTTATTATAAGATTTTGCAAAATAACAGTTCCGAACTTAGTCAGATACCTTAAACATTAGAAAAGAAAAGTAACACTGTACTTATCCTATTATTTAAAAGTAAACTGCTTGTAATATATAGTTTACTTTATTGTACTATATACGAAACTTAATACTAATCTTGAAAATTTGTACGGTTTATAATTCAAGTCGTGTATTATCGTTTTAGCGTCAAAGTACAGCATTATTGCATTCAATATATTATTATTGTATGGGGTGGGGAGGTGCGATATAAATTATGATTGAAAACTAGGTCGTCAATATTGAAAGTTTGAGAAGCACTGAAGTAATGTGTTTAACGTGAGCAATTACGGTAGAATTCGAAAAATTTAATATCTCACTAGTTGCTATTCAGTAATTCTTTTTTATAAGCCCTTATCAGCAATAACCGTCCTTACAGAATGTAGTGCATCTTCAAAATAACAATTGCTGGAACGAAATTTTTCAAACTAGTTTTGAAACTGGTGCTTTGTCAACACATTTTCTCCATACACGTCGAATAATTTTTGTTCTTGCTTGAACAACATTTTTACCTTTTTGATAGGAAAAAATGTAAAATGCGTCAAAAGGGCTGTTTTTGACACTTCAACAAACAAAAACTATTGCTCAGAATCAAACAAACCTTTTCACAAATAAGCCTTGGCATATCAACTGTGAAAACATAATATTTTATGGTAACGCAGATTAGTGGTGAGTTTTTTCTTAGCATAAAATACCGACAAGTCTGCTTAAGACTTTTAATTTTGAAGATATAAGTGTTTTCTAATACCTAAGGCAATTTTTTTTCTATTCAAGATAGAGTCTTGAAATTTTTTGTACATACTTCAAAAAGTACATTCTATAAAAGGTTGCATGGTCTTATGGCTGAGATCTCTAGTTTATTTTTAAGAAAATGCTAAATTTAATTTTTAAAAATATTTCGTGTTTTTTTTCAAGTTTAGCTAGAAAACTATTTATTAAAAATCAACAAGGGAACAGATTACTAACTTTTGTTAGCAATAACCTAAGAAATATAAATAACTTAAAATGATTAAAATTTTTTAAAAGTTTAGCCTTTTAATAGATTGAGTTTAATAGTTGAGCCTTTTTTTTTAAATAAAATTTTGAAAAGACTTAAAAAATTCTTCATTTTTAAAATTGTTAAAAAATAATCGCCATTGTCAAACTGACTTTGTATTTTCAGAATCAACTTAGTTATATGTAATCTGAACATAAAACATAAATTATTTTTACTGTTACTGTTTCACAAAATATTTTTTTTTAAAAGAGTTCTGTTTTTTAAAAAGAGTACTTTACATAACTCATTTTCTATGCTCTCTTACTGAACAAATAAAATAATGTTTACTTGAAAATTATTTCTATCCTCCCCACTAGTAGATTCAACTAAAATGATATTGTGGAAGCTAAGCTGTTCAGACGAGGCTAGTTGTCTTATGCAAAAGCAAAAAGATTTTAATAGCTTCTTCATTCTGTGGAAAAGTACGCGCGGTAGACCCTTTTTAGTCAACTTGTGTCCACGTGTGAAATGAACTTTCTCTCCTCTTCATACTAGTGATGTGGTGACAGAAAATGAGTTGACTGGCACAAATAACCCTAGTGTAAAATCAGATTTGTGGGGAGTGCTAAATTTTGAATGTAAACTAAACTCAAGAGTAGCCAGTAAATGATTAAACACATTGATATTTTATAACATTTTTAATTTAATCAATTTAATTCAATGAAAATATTTTAAAAAAGTCCTTTGATAGAATTTATTTCTAGAATAATATTTTCTTCACATAATTCAAACAAAAGGAAATATTTAAATCCTTTATCTTAATTTCGAAATTGTTTTATATCCAAAACTGGAAGCGGCAGCCTGGTGGTCAAGGTAATGGACTCGTGACTGGTGTGTCATCAGTTCGAGCCAAGTGCCGCTGAAGACCCACCGTGTAGAGAGGCCAGTGCATGTCCAAATCCGTCAAGGCTCAAACGTTCTTCCATTAGTATGGTGTGGAAGTTAAGAAAGGGATTGCTAGCTCAGGTGTCATTCTCGAAAGTTGATCATGGTTCAAAATTATGAGGTCCGCCGCCAATAGCTCTCGCACAACTTCACACAGCGACGTTAATATAACTCTCTCTCTCTCTGTTCACACACACTTACATATTGAGAGTGCGTTTATATAAACAAATTAAAAAATATAATTTGAGGTTTTTTTGTAAGAAGTTCGTGCAAAAAAATAGCTATTGAACATTAAAAAATGTTTTTCTTCTTTTACGAAATACTGCGAATACATTTTGAGCAGACGATTTCATTTCCAAAAATGTAAAAGGAAAGATATATTTTTTTTCTACTTTTCCTCGAGAATAAATATTTTCCAACTTGTTCAAAGAAAATTCGAAGGAAGAAAGATTTTACTTGATTTTTTTATATATAAAAAAAGAAAAACATGAACTGGTCATTTTTGAGGCGTGCAGTTAAACAATGACATTATAAATTTTTTTCAAAAACAATTTCTCCCTGAAAAATAATGTGAATGTTTTTTAAATTTATTTTAATATATAAAAACCATTTTTTTCCTTTTTTTTAAAAAAAAAGATTATTACATTGTTTTTAAATTTGAGAGCAAGTATTTTGTTCAATAATATTATAAAACATTCAAAATTCATGTTATTATTATATTATTAATATTATAAATACAACTATTGACGATTGATGAAAACAGTTTGGAAACAAATATTAATTTTACTATAAATAAATGCATATTGTTTTTTCTTAATGATTATGTTTTTTAAAATAATCGTAATATAGTTCATTTAATCTGTTTAATTGACCTTGTATTAGATTTTTTTAAGAAGCAGTGAAAATTTAAGCTCCTGTCTCATTAATCCTTAAGTTTGGATGATCTTGAAACAGAAGCAGTTAAATATTCAAAAGGATGAATAACTGCCTAAATTAAATACCTAAAAAGCATTTTTTAAATGAATGTTTCTTATGGTTGCTTAACAATAATTAATATTCCTCATGCATAACACATTAAGGAAAATTTTCTTTAATAACTGCCAGCCTCTTAAAAGAGCGTAAATAAATGTTACAATAAATAATGGAATTTTTCAAAACGTTTTTAAAAAATATCATTTAAACAGAAATATTTGCAGAATAAATTTTCAGAAGTATTTTTTTTTAATTTTGACCATTAACGTTGATCAATGCAAAAAAAACAAAACAAAAAAATTTTTAAAAAAAAGACAAGAAACTATATACTTAAGTAGAAAAATTGTTTCCAATATATTTTTAAAAAAATAATTAAACAATGGAAATCCTGATTTTTAAATTTAACTTAAAATCAGAGCATCAGATATTTTTCAAGTTAACGAATATTCGAAACATTTAAAATAATAATAATAATAAAATTTTGTATCAGTTTTTAATGTGAATGACGTATTTTGCAATAAAGACACAATTCTTAAAAATGTATTTAAAAGCAGATCGCGTATGAACATTTTTTTTTTTTT
>BMAV01018609.1:389833-410778 GCA_019973955.1 Trichonephila inaurata madagascariensis | reverse complement strand
TTGATTTTGTCGATTTTCGGGGGAACAAAACACAGTAAAAAACTAATTTTTGAATAAATAATTAGCATTCATTAATAAAATTATTCATTAATAACAAATACTTTATTAAATTTTACGTACCATATACTTAGAATTATAATCAATCGGAAAAAAAATCAAGGACTTTAGGGGAGTCCAGACCTCCAGGACCCCCCTCTTGTGTCCGCCACTGATTTATATATATATATATATATAGTCTAATTCTCTACAAACGAGAGATGAATATCCATCAATATCAAAATCGAAAAATACAGAGACAGTAAGAAAACCATAAAGTGAAGGACACATGAGCAATCAAAATTTAAAAAATAGATGCTGCAGTATGATAAACATTGCTGACTTACGATAGCTTATACATAAAATAATTTATATAAAAGTGGAGTTGAACGTGTTTTGTGGCCAGCCATCCTTCCCCCTTTATGTTAATAATACTGAGCAAAAACCTGTTGAAAATGATGGATAGGAATGTAGGAATGTCTAAATTCCATTACAAGATAGAGGTAACTTACCTAAAAATTGCCCTTAAAAATGCAGAGCCAGTGCTAAATCCGTGTGTAATATATATATATATATATATATATATATATATATATATATATATATTAGGAGCACCAATGGATTTTATGCTTGCTTAAAAACTATTTCGAATTGGTACAAAT
This sequence comes from Trichonephila inaurata madagascariensis, assembly GCA_019973955.1. Classification (NCBI taxonomy): domain Eukaryota; kingdom Metazoa; phylum Arthropoda; class Arachnida; order Araneae; family Nephilidae; genus Trichonephila; species Trichonephila inaurata. Next base: position 410,080 of record BMAV01018609.1, on the reverse strand, counting down.
GTCTCACAATGAAAACTGAAGCATTATTTTATTTCTTCAGACGTATTGGGAAAAAAAATATAAAAAGCAAACTTTTTCTTGAAAAAGGAGAAAGTAACTAAATGAAAATAAGTAAATAATAAGATGTTACAATAATTTAAATGTAAATATATCATTCAGCTTACTGCTAACAGCAACTGTTCAGAAGATTTTTTTTTCATTATGTGAACATAAAAGTTCAATCATTCAATCACGCCTATCTTGTCTAATTTGTTATCTTTCTTTTCAACAGCTGAAACGGAACGTTTATAAAAAGAAACAATTGTATTCTCTCTGTTGATGAAAGTAAATATTTTTTTCTATCAGCAAAGTGTTTTTATTGACAGATATTGAAGCCACCTAAATCGAATTTTTAAAGTATTTTTTAAATTCAGGTTATTTGCTTTTTGAAATAAAAAAAATGGATTGTGTTTATGAGAAATCTATTTCCCCCTCACATAATTCGAAACTGCTTTTAAGAATGAGCATTTTACACTTCTCCACTAAAATTAATTTGTGTGTGTTTGGTCATAAGGAAAAAATTTATAACTTTTTCGTTTTAAAATTCATAGTTTTACTTACGATTTTTTTGTAAGATTTCAAGGAATATGTTACCTCATGAATTTTTGAATTGTTGTTGTCGTGTACGACAAAATGCAGATGTTGTAATAATAAAACGTAAGGATAAAGTAAAATATTGCCAAAGGCGTGAATCACTGCCATGGCAACATCCATGTCTCGATCCGAGTATAGAATGTCCATGCTGCAGTCATTGTCTATTTTAAAAAGGGCACCAACAATAGCAGGACAGCTAAAGCTAAAGCCAGGTTGCGTGCCTGGGCAGTGCCTGCATTCCACATATGATCTGGAACCATCGGAAATAATCTTCCTGCCCTTAAAATGATTTGTCCTTAGTCTAGTTATTGTTGCCCCAATTTTTCGGCTATAATTTAATTCTGGCAGCGATAATTTTATTCTTGGGTTTGAGCATAGCTTTTGGTTTGCGACTGCGTTGGCATCAACAACTGTAGTACATGAAGTTACAAGCTCAAGTCTTCTGGCTTCATTGGCAAGAAAATCGTCCATTTCGTTCCCTTCAATGTCAACATGGGCAGGGATCCACTGGAGGGTACATGATTTGCCCAATGTACCAATTGAGAATAGAAGTGAATTGATTTCTTGGGTGAACCCAATTTTTCCATTCTTCATGGCGTCAAGAGTAGATCTACAATCCGAGAGCACAATGATGCCGTTGTAATTAGCGATATTTATCCGTGTAAGGTAAATATTTAGGGCTGTCCTATTTGCTATAAGCTCCCACGTGAAGTTGGAAACAATTTGCCTTGTAGAGACCTTATGTTCTGAAGTTGTATTATCTGGATAATTTAGAAAGACACCAAATCTACCCATATTGCACTCTGAGTCTAAGGAACCATCGGTATACGCAGTTACTAAATAAGGCCTCAATTTTTGAATTAATGCAATGCAATTCAATAAGCTTTAAATTGTTACCAATAGACAAGGAAGAAAGCATTCCTTTTCAAATTTGCTTCAAAGCTAGTTTTTTAAAAAATATAACAAATAAATATCATTTTATAAATTTGCTGTATATCTTTTTGAAAAGAGAAGTCTTTACTATTTATTTAACAGTAGTTTCGAAATTGAAATATTTACATTTATGCCAATACAAATATTTTTGAATAAATTATAAATTTACTTTAGATTTATATAAAATTTATAAACATTGAGAAAATTTAATGAATTTTAAAACAAATTAAACTTTTATGAGACAAGTTTTTTAAGTTAATTTTGTCACATTTTTTATGTTTATCATGTATATTACATTGTATAAAAATTACTTTATTATAAAAATGAGAGAATTTGTGTACCTTTCATCTCATTTGATGCAATCTTTTTTTTTAAAGTATGGTTCCTTAAATGTAGTACTTTTTTAAAAGTAGGTATGGTATTTCAGACATCTACATCTCTTTCTTTTATAATTTACTATGCAAAAAGTACATTATAGTAAAATTGTGCGAATGCCTTTTCTGAAAAGCAGTTTTCTTTCTTTTGTTCTTCAGTATCAACTTTAAAGATTGAAAAAGATAAAAAAAAATAAATAAACATTATACGTATATAAATCTCAGAATAAAGAAAGTTCAGCTTAATATCTCTCTTAAAGAAAGTGTTTAAATATATTTATTTCCTTTAGCATTTATATAAATCATGCTTTTGTAACTTTTAACTTCAGTATGTTTAATTGCAAATTTAGTAGATTTTAAAAGACCTTACATAAAATGTGTTAGAATGTATATTTGAATAGATGTTTGTATTTCTTTTACTAATATGCAAGTAAATTAAAAATAAACATCAAAAGTGAAAAAAAATTAGCTTGAGTTATGTTCATCTTATAAAGGTAAAGTACAAATTAACCTTATTTAATGTTACATAGATAGGTTTTTTTTTCATTTACTTATTTCTAGCTTTTATTTAAGAGTACAAATTCCAAATAGCTAACACAAAGGGAATTTATAAGCAGATGGATTATAACAAATGATAGATAATTCTATTAACTATAAAATAATTTTTGAAACAGATAATGTTTCACTTATGTATTTTGAGTTAGGAAAAATAAAGATGGTATCGAAAAATAGATGTTTTCGGAAAAACGCTTAAAATTTAGAATCTCTCTCGAGAAAACACTTCATGAAATATTTATCGGCTTAAACGACAAGTAAATTTCAGAATATGCATTACATTTGATTGCTCTTACATTCAGTATTTTAAAATATGAAGAAAATATGTTTCAAACTGAAATAGTTTGGGAATAAATATGAAAATATTTATGTTCTTATATATATATGTTCTTTTTCCTGTTCATTCAGAACTGGTTTTCGTTATGTATTTGTCTTTTCTTAAGAAAAAAATTAAGTATAATAAATGATGCTTCTATACAAAACTAAATTTGAATTGCATTTAAAAATGGATTTGACTCTATTAGAAATAAATATGTAGTTTAATTCAAGTATAAACGTAATAATTAGTTGCTTGATATAACATTGCTAATATCTAGCAACTAAATCTCTATAATTAAAACTAATGATCATAACATAATAAATTTAACTTCAGTCAGTTGTTAAATATGCATTATTAAATAATACTATGCAATAATTAAAGGGAATTATTTTCAGTAAACTATTTATATTTGGTAAATGAAATAGGAATGCATAGATATATGAATGAAAAAAAAATATTAAATATACTAAAAATGTAAGAGAATATGTAATTAAAAATAAAATAAGAAGTCACAAAAACAATGTATTAAATATTTAAAAGGAAGACAAATAATACAATTAAACAAAATTTGAAAAGGAAGCTCATTGAGTCAAAAAACAATTTTTGTCTTACGACCGAATAAGTTGGGTTAAACTAGTTTGATTGTACCAACCTTTCCTTACCTCTTTGGAAATTTGGTTGTTCAAAAAGGAAAAATAAAATCCGAAAAGAAAGACAGCACATCAAGTTGAAACTCCCCAATCAAATTAATGTATTATAAATTCTGTAAAAAGGAATTTGAAAAATTGTACTCGTAGCATTTTTCAAAGAAATGAAGATTCTTTAACTGAATCTCTTATCTAAATAAACATCCAAAGAAAAAGAATATATTAAGTACGATATACAACATGGACAAAAAAATTAGCGCACCAAGAAATAATTGCGGGATCGTCACGAAACTTGGCATGAAGGTACACGTCAGGGAGATATGCAAATGATTAGAAATGCAGCGTGATTGAGCATTACGTATAGCCGGTAGAGGGCGTTTAACGTCGTTCTCTGTGGAGTATAAAACAGGTAACAAAAGCTTGTTTGAGGGTGCTGAATCATTTACAAAGGAAGAGATGGGGTTGACATTCCATTACGCCGTTTTCGAAGACAAAATTAGTAGCTGTCACAGTTTGAGAGGGGGAGAACCATCCGCATGATGGAAGCTGGGTGGTCAGCTAGGCAAGTTGCTCGTCAACTAGGCCGTTCTGATTGTGTTGTGGGGAGTTTGGGGGTCCAGTGGATCTGAGAGATCTCATTTACACGAATACCGGGCTCAGGACGCCCTCGACAGACCAGTCGTCGAGAAGACGGCCAATCGTAATAAATGCACGCGTACAGCCAACTACTTCATCGGCCGCCATCTAGGCACAGGTAGCATCTTCACTAGGGTCCTATGTGTCTTCTCGAACCATACGAAGGCGCCTGGCTGAAGGGCATTTGGGATCGCGGGGCTCATAACGTGTGCTGCCCTTGACGTCCAACCGTTTGGAGTGGTGCAGCGCACGAGAAAACTGGCCTGCAGGGGAATGGAATCAGGTCGTCTTTAGTGACGAATCCAGATTCAATCTCAGCAGTGATGACAATCGTGTTTGTGTGTGGAGACCTCGTGGTGAACGCCTCAATCCTGCCTTTGCTTTACAGTGACGCACCGCTCCCATAGCTGGTGTGATGGTATTGGGTGTCATTGCCTACAATACGCTGTCACACCTAGTATTGATCCATGGCACCATGACAGCCCTGCGGTATATCCATGACATCCTGCAACCACATGTGTTGCCACTCATGCAACGGCTCCCAGGAACCATTTTTTAACAATACAATGCTCTTTTGTCTCTACACTGTTACTACCCTTCCTTGGCCTGCCCGATCCTCAGATTTGTCTCCAATAGAGCATATATGGGATCATTTGGGACGGCGAGTTGTGCATCCCACGAGTTTGAATGAACTAGAGGCAAGGTTACAGCAAATATGGAACGAAATGGCTCAAGGCATCATACAGAACTTGTATGCTTCAATGCCCGGTCATATCGCATCGTCTCATGCTAGAGGGGTTTCACAACAGGGTATAAAATCCTTCATTCTTTTGCCTTTTCCTATGAAATAAATGAGCATTTTTCTTTGATTTTCTAATCATTTACTTATATCAAAGTAGTCATTACGTATGTAAAATTTCGTTTCATTTTGATGACAACTTCTTGGTGCGCTAATTTTTTTTGTCCATGATTGTATATACGATATTTCAATTTACTATGGGTGATTGAAATTTTTTTTAACAAATAAATTTTCGAATATGAGTTAAATTTGACGTTATGTTAAATACTTTATTTTTTTCCCAAATCATACCAACACATTGAATGTTATGCCAAAATTAAAAATATTTATTTAAACATAATGAATAATTATAAGCAGAAATATCTTTTTCCCCCTGAATGTTAACAAAATTTTTGTTATACTTTCTACATTTGTAAACGGTTAGGCACAAAAAAATGTTTCGAAAATTAAAGAAGAAATAACCGTTTATTTGGCTGAAAACTATTTTGCATAAAATATATTTGCTATATATAACAAAAATGACCGGTATTTAGCATCAGCTAAGATACAATTTACTATATTATATCGTAATAAAAATGTTAAACTTTGGTAAATCATTATATTCAACAACGCAAATAAAATAGGATTATTTAACATTAAACGCATTTTTAATGCAAAATCTTTTTTTTTCTGTATAATTTGTGATAAGTCCATCCTTCTTTAAAATAACTTTCTCACAGTAATAATAAGAGACATTTTAATTAAAAAGGTAAAATATTTTTAAAAGAATAAAATAATTAACCATTTACGAATAAAATCTCTTTTTAAGGTGATATACATGCTTATGCTATATTTAAAATTAATAGTTTTTTATCCGTATTTCGGAGAAGTTACATCTATCATGCATTTTTAAATAAGCCATCGAATTATTATATCAATTTCTTTTATGTTATACCTCCTAATTGAAATCGATAGCTACCAGGTTACTTAAACATTAGAAAAATGTATCCCAATTAATAAGTTAACAGTACATCGAAAAAATATTTAAACCACAACCATGTAGCTCATTAATGTTACTATATTATAAAATATCTTCACAAAAATTGCTAAATGTTCCAATCAACACTTGCTAAGAAACATATCCAATGTTTAAAAGAGCAAACTTAATTGATTTTCTATCCTTTTTCCTCCACTTACGAAGTAGATGATGAAAATTGACAAATGATGTTTAATTCCCCAATTCAGTAACTGAATAAACACTAAGTGGAGTAAACAAAAACATTTTCCTCGAATAAATTAATTCTTCACCACATGGGATACCTCAGCCAATCAAGAGAGCCTGCAACAATTCAGTGATTTAATAACAATCACTTCGGCTAGAAAAATGTAACCACGTATTATTCTCTTGAGGATGATCACATGGTAAATCGATTTAAACTGTTTCCAGGATAGTCTTACCCAACAAAAAGTAATAATAACTAGAAAAATCTGCAGCATTCACTTTACCTTTCTTTTCAGTTAATTACAAATTAGTGCACGTTAATTGCTTTGCGTGAGTTGTCAATTCTTCTTTATTTCTACCTCACTGAAGCAATTGAACTATTCCTTCAGGTATACAACCAAAAGATTTTCTCTTTCGATTTGTTGTCGCTGGTACCAGAACGCGAAGTGGTTTCCAAGTTTTTGCAAAGTGCATAATGCAGAAGGAGTAGCATTTAATTTAGTTTCCAAGAGAGATACGAAATAATTGCTTTGTACCAACTGATTTATTGTCTAAGAGGCCCATGCAACTTGATCGATGGATACATTAAGAGCGCTCGCTGTTTATTTTACTGCTCTTCTTTCAGGTAACAATGTATGAATGCAGTGATTAGATACTTTCAGCAAGGGAACGCTGTATCTGTTCTGAATATTTTGTTACGTATTTTCTTCTGTGTTTTTTTTAAATTCCTTTCGATATGCATAGATGCAAAATTATGATCACAAATTTGATTTCGTACAGTAATTAAATTAAAGACAAAGTAATAAAAATTGGTTTAACTCGAATGAAATGATTTTATTAGATTTAAAGGACAGAAATGTCCTGAAAGTCGAATTAATTGCTGTTTGGCTTTCTATCGAATGTGCTTTCCTTCGATAAGCCAGGAGTTAATTAAAGTTTAACATACTGATGGAAAAGGAACAGAATGCGTAGGATTCCCTGTTAAATGAAATAATTTATTTAAGTCACTGGATTAAAAGTACATTCATTGGAAGTGAAATAGCTTTCTTAAAGATACTTTTAATTTTTACATTGAGGCTGAACATTTAAAAAAATTATTTGCGAAAAAAGCATACAATACCAAAGAGAAATATTTGTAAAAATACAATAATCCATTATTAGAATTAAAACAGCAGCCCATACCCACATTATACACAAGCGCTTTACATGTTGACGAAGACAAACACAAAAAGGAAGAGACGCGGTAGCTACATGTCGAACGAAAAAGAGCAAGAGAGGGAATTATTCAAATATCAAGTTTCTATGTACAGGGAAGAACAGGGAAAAACGCATTATAAATATGCAGTCGCGTATTTATGCGAAGGGAATAACGAATATATAGAAATGGCATCATTGCTTAGGGAATATTAATCCCGGTTAGTAAGGCACTTGAAAACAATTAATGATCTTGTATTTCTTAGAATTGCTGGTAAATCTTTCAAAAATTCAAGGTCCAAAGAATCAGTTATATATATACCAACATAAAGTTTTGAATGCTTTAGAAAAAGATGCATTCAGAAGTGTTTCGAAACAGGGTATTAAAATTTATGTGAATTCAGTATTATAAACAAAGGATATTCGAATTATGAGTTGATATCAATTTAAGTTACCATATATATATATATATATATATATATATATATGTTTTATGTGAAATTAAGGATTTGAATCGGTATTTAAATATTTTTGGTTTGTATGCGATTGTGGAAAGGAAGAGAAAGCTCTTAAACGTTAAACATCCATATTTTTTGTTGAAAAAACAGCTACAGCAGTGGCATGAAAAATACAATAGACAAGCACAAGAACATTTAAGACATTCACAAAAGCATTCTTCATCGCTTTGGAAATCGCGTCTATTTATAGTCATGGTCAACCGGAAGCTATTACAATGATATGATTTGGGGTAAAGTCTTTTCTTTTTTTCTTTCACGTACGCGGGTGATGTAAGATTGCATCATCCTGTTTTAAAAACGCTAGCATTTTAATTTTTGTGAGATAAAGTCGAGGTTAGCTCGTGTTAGGTGGGTAAAATAAAAATTTATTATCATGCAACGTCTTAGAGGGCTTAAGACCATTATGAATTAAAATCTCTCGAGAGCAAATTTACGTAATTATTACACATACATATTTTTTCATACACATATATATATTTATATCACTGGCCTAATTCAGTGACAGCTCTAGAATTCATAATAGGTCTCCATTTTAGTCCAAATACTCATTTTGTATCTACATTTCTAGTCTCTTTGAACTTCATTTTCTTTCTTCTTTGGCATTGTAGGTTATACAATTTTTTCCCTTGGTATGTTATTTTATTTTATATTATATTTATATATATATAGATTAAAGTAATATAGAATTCGATACTTGGATAAAATGACAACAACTCTTCCTAGACACAACTCAAGACTTCATTCCACAAATTGAATATTTCCTTTCCTTATATACACCGATCGAAAGTTCCAGAAATTTCCATAATTATAATTACAGTTACATTTATAAAAACAAATACAATAAAAATAAGAAATAATGACAATTAGTTAAAAAAAATAAGCGTGTGACACAAAAATGAAATTTAATGCAAAGAAAACAAAAGAAGTTATTTTTGCCTAGTCGCCAGAGACCGGACGCTTGAGTCCGTGTCCATGGCAACTGAAGTGAACTATTTTTTTCGCTACATTAAATATACATATATATATATAAAAGAGAGGTATAAATGTTTTAATTTTCAAGATCGTAAGAATTTGATTTAGTTTAAAACATTAGGGGTCAACATTTTAGCGGTGAAATTTTTACCAGAATTTGAATGTTTCTTATAAAAAGATAATGACGCTTTTTTCACAAAAATTGAAATTAGGACTTTCTTTTACGAGAAAATGTATTTGGCTTCAAAAAGGCATATGTATATTATAAAAAAGCAAAGGCTTCAATATGTATTTATAGATGCATGTGTGTTTTTAATTAAGTTCCTTATAACAAATCATCCTTACAATGTAAAGATACAAATAACAAAAAGTAAATTCCAAAATGCGATTTCGTTTCGTAAAATTTGCAGAATTTCGAAGAAGAAATTACTGTATAATTTTTCAATGCACAAAAGCTTTAGAGTTATCTTTGTCCTTTTGGCAAAAATGTTAAAACTGAGTGAATGAAAACAAATTGTACTTGGGTGGAAACAAAGACTAAGCTTTCCATTTATATGAGACAATTTGATTTAATTTCAATTTTACTTTTCTTTCAAAGCAAAAACAATTTTAAAAAAATACATTGAAGATAAAATGCACGGCGATTGATGGACGAAGCTTAAATAACCATTATCGAATGATTATTTTTTCATGTATGCTAGAAATTGGTTTTCCTTACAATTTATCTTTAATCAATTCTCCGGCAACGGGGAACTATTTGAATTAAATCTTGAATTCAAAAAACGCGAGTACTTTTCCCGTTTTTCTATTAAAATATTTCTGGAGAGGGCACATTTGTAGTACTTTTGCTTAGGAGACACAATTACAAGAATTATATATTTCACTTGTCAATGGCGCATGAATGAATTTTTCAAGAGGTAGGAGGGTGCGTTAAAGGGGGGGGGGAACTTCACCACTCTAGTATAATTTCCCAATATGCTTCCAAACATATTCTTTTGAGTTTATCGACTATCGGGAACTAAAAACAGTAAAAAATAAATTATTAAATAAATAATTAACCCTATTTAATAAAATAAATTAATAACAAATCCTTAATTAAATTAGCAAAAACCACAAGAATTTATGTGTTTACTTTTCTTATAAGTCGAAAATAAGGTCAACAAATCAAATTCATCTTTACAGAAGCCCTTTACCATTGAAGAAGAAAAATTTTACTTTAAGTCTACATTAAAAATACTCAAAAAATGCTCATTATAGTGCCTTAATTAACAGTCATCAGCTTCTCATATAAATTGTCTCATAAGTAAACAGCGCATAAGAATAGGCTTGATAATATTACATTATGATTTTATCATAGGTAAAACAGCGTACTTTCTTATACTATGCATTTGTATTTGAATAATTTTCTCTTATATAAGAAATATTGCATATTTCCTTTACTCGAATCCATAACTTTTTTAACAATCTGCTTAAGTTGAGAAAATAGGCCATTTATACAATACTAACCGTTACCCGCTCTCTTCTCTGGGTATTTCGTGACATTGTAAAAAACAATCTATTTTTTTCTTAGGTTATTGTAATTAAAATCCTAGCATTACGCTTTCGAGTGTATTGAAAAGTATTCTTACAGCGATCATCTCTTGATTTTACACAGAGAGGAATTAAATTTCTAAAAAATAAGTACAGTGACTTTGTTACCCCCTTGTAGTCTATTTCCTCAAATACCATTTTTAGCGGATCTCTCTACTCATTCCAAATTCGTAAGTCTAATTTATCAAAAACGAGAGATATTTTATTTATAATGCCTCCCGTAATCCCCTGCAAGGAGGCTTGTGAGTCAATTTCTGCGAATCCGGTTTTTAGCGGATCTCTATTCAACAAAAGAAACATACTTTCCAAATTTCACATATATAGGTGTAATAGTTCAAAAACGGGTGCTTGTAACGACCCCCTAACCTCCCTTGGGGATCGATTTTCTAAAAAACGGCTCTCAGTGGATCTCTACTTTTTAAAGAGTGTCAATTATACTTATTATAATAGTAAAAAGTATATTCCTGCAAAATTTCAAGGTTGTAGGTCTAATTGTTCCGGAGATCTCGTGATGAGTGATTGAGTGAGGGAGATTGACTGAGGGAATGAGTGAATGATGGAGTCTTTATTTTTATATAAGTATATATTCAAAATTTTAAGTACACTGTTTGATAAATATATATGCAGAGTTGTAGTAGTTCAGATCTACTATTAATATTAAAATAGTTTTTGATAACTAAAATTATTTTCCTGTTCTGAATTACTGCATGAAAACAATCATTAGAGAGGAAATTGTAAACAATGTGTTCAGTTCACACAAATATTAACTTTATAATTACAACCAAAACAATAAATAAATCAAATAAGTAGTCAGAATAGAATAAATTTCGTAGGTACTTTATGCTTTTTTTTCTTTATTCTACTAGTTAATTATACATCACACATTTTAATTAATTATGCAAACAAACTCTTCACGTGAAGAAACTCAACTCGGATAACTATCTCTGTGATTGTATACAAGAGAAAATTGTTGCTCTTGAGAGTAATTAAAATTTTAAAAAAAAGAATCATGTAATTTAATTTAAAGTTTAATACGAAACAACTATTGTTAAACAGCTGGTTTGTGTCTACACAGCCTGGAAATTAAATTAGTTGCTTTACATAAATGAACTTTTTTTTATTTAAAAACTATTCTATTTGATCGATGGGTGTTTCAAAATATTTCTGGGTATAGCAAATAATCTTTGTTCAAGGAACAATGCATGCAACTTGAAACTTGATACAAAATTACATTTGAGAACAATCAACCGTTTGTTAATGCAATTTATAGACTAATATTTCATAATATGGCGTGAGAGAATAATGTGTACTGTGTGTGTTTTCCAGAAGATTAAACTCATGCAATAAATCCTAAATATAATATTTGCATGAAACATCCGTCAATAATACATAAACAATGCTAGTATTAGTATTATATAACTAGTACTTTTACTATTATTTTATTTCGCTTGAATTACGCTTCTTAATTGTAAGAAAATCGGACAAAAATTATTCATCACTATCCAACAAAACAGAAAATTCGTGAATTAAGTTAAGGTATCCGAGTACGTTCGGAACCGTGATTTTAAAAAGGCGCATAAATGGATAACTTTCATGATATTTAGTGTCACTTAGATAAGAATACATGTATAAAATGGTTTTAAGGACATTTTGACAAAATAAAAATGATTTAAATAAAATGAACTTAGAGTAATTTTTTTTCAAAATGTTCTCCTTTTGTGAAAAAAATGCACTTAGATTAAAAAATTTATATAAAATTGTTTTAAGAATAGTATTACAATAAAAAATTTTTTAAGTGCAATATTTTGACAAAGAATGAACATAGAATGACCCATTTTCAAAATGTTCTCCTTTAGTGAAAATTGCTTCTGTTATAATAATATTTTCCCTGTAAACACCTCAGACCTCTGTACAGAGGCTGAAATAGAATCTTTGAGATATATAACTTAGAAGTGGACTTATCCATGTATTACGACAACAGAGAGGAGACATTTTAAGAAAAAAACGTCGATAATTATTTCAAATGGTTGTAACTCTGAAAACAATGTGAGTTTTCCAAAAATTATAGTTGGGCCTCTGTACAGAGGTCTGAGCTATATACAGGCAAAATATTATTATAATAGAAGCATTTTTCACAAAAGGAGAACATTTTGAAAAAAAAGTTATTCTAAATTAATTTTTTGCCCAAAATATTGTATTTAAATAATTTTTTTTGTCAAAATGAGACCTTAAAACAATTTTATACATATATTCTAATCTAAGTGATACTGAATATCATGAAAGTTATCTATTTATGCGCCTTTTTTAAAATCACGGTAGTGAACGTAGTCGGATACCTCTTAATGTCGTCTGGGATATGTTCTAATAAAATAGATATAGGATAGATGATAATTAAACTCAATACACTATTTTAACTATTTGAAACTACCTATGAGTTATTAAACTATACGTATACATTCATTTTCTTTCCAAAATAAAAGCAATTTTTTACTAGTTTTTCCGTAAAAAACTCATGCTATAAAGGATTAATAATACCTACGTGAGAAAAGCTTTTAATTTATTTTACATAGATTGGATTAAAAACCCATCACACATTTTTATGGGAAAAAATATTATGTTGGAATGAATATTCACTTAAAGACCTTTACACATTTATAGAATACTTAAATCGTGAATTTTATTACAGTTATACTTGATGTACTTTTATAAAACCCATTCTCTCTGTCCGTACTGATAATATTTAAATTATTTAGGGGGAAAAGTGACATACTACGTAAAACTGATACATCATCATTAACCTTACAATTAATTCTTACCCTTGCGTCAAGGATCATTAGGCCCTCTACTGATGTCAAGAATCCGAAATGAAAAATGATCAGTCAACATAAGCAGGTCGTAAACAAGCCAAAGCCAGACAAAGGTGCGGCGATAATTATTGCATAAGTTTTATGCATAGAATTAATCTCTGACATTTATAAATAATAGTACATCAATTAATGTAAGGGAGGCTGAGACGTCATATTTTCACTTTAAAACTGGTTTCATTGGTCTTTTATACATGGAAACGGATTATTGCAATGGAAATCAAACTAAGGGAGTTTCGGTATATCGTTACCACCTGATACACACACCCGTTCTTCACACGGGTGAATTGAAAAATTAAACATTACAGATTGAAGGATAAAGAAGTTTTTAAATAATTAATTTTATCCAAATTTCAAATTAAACAAAAAAATAAATAAATAAAATAAAGCCTTTGCATACCTCAGCTGAACAAAAAAACCCATATTTCTTAAATTTTAAGTTTGTAGATCTAATAACTGATAAAAAGGATTTTTTTTATTTATAACGTCCCGTAACTCTCTTGTGGATCGATTTTTGTGAAAGCGCCTTCCTAGGCTGACTTCTGGTCAGCAAAAGTAATATATTATTACAAATTTTGTGTAATGAACGCCTAAAATAGTGTAAAAAGTTTATATCTGAATGTTTAATACGTTAATATTACTTTCTGTTGCATTTATTTTATGTTAAAATTGTAATATCTGCAAGCTATACCGTTCCTTACATTATAATGGCGATTCAATGAAAACATAGCGAAATGTTAATGATAGAGTCAAGTTGGCATTATTTTCAGCGACCACATTGGCAATTTGGCTGTTTATTGAACGGTGCAGAAGTTGATATGCTGTAGTGCCACCCACCTGGTGGATAGTTACAAAAAAATGATAGCACAAAAACCTTCTCCACAAAAAAATACATATGCATGCCAATTTTTATAGTGAGCGGTTGAGCGATGTTGGTATGAAGCGATTTCATATATACAAACATCCCTTTATATGTATATATATATATAGAGAGAGAGAGAGAGAGAGAGAGAGGAGTACAACAAGATACTTTTCTTTTGTTTATTTATTTATTTATTTATTTTTGTAATGTATGTTTTCAATATTAACAAAATAATATATTTCTACGTATCATTATCATATACTTTTTATTTAATGCAGGTTGGGTGAAATCAATGAATAACATAATGAAATAATTATATTACTAGGTGCTTCGTTTTGTTTGTTTATGAATTATTAATCACTTTATGTGCAAATTTTCAATATGAATATTAATCATGTAAATTATTAAGACTTCTTTATGGATTAAGTTACCAATTATAAATTTTAAGTATATCTATCAGAAATACGAAAAAGTTTGATGAAAATATCAATTTTTTACTAGAATTTAATCAATTAACACATATGCACTTCCGTAACAGAACATAATGTTATTTCCTATTTTAATTGAGATGATCGTGAAAAAACCTTTACGCAGTGGAATTATTAGTCCAGCAAAAAATGGTTCGTTGAATTGTTGAACAGAATCTGGAATGAAAATCTGAGGATGTATGTACTATAGATGAATAAATTGTACTATGCATACATATTTGTTCAATGGCCTTTTCATACTCATAGCATGAATTTCTTTAAAGGATTTCAAATAGTCTCTCAGATAAACTAGTAAAAGAAACTTGCGTCTTAATAAGGAATTTAGACATTTATCCCTCTAACTGACGATGATTACATATACATACCATTTCCAAATTTCGATGATCTTGCAGCAGGCCTTAGCCATATCACCAGGATGAAATTGTTTCGTAGCTTATAAGGAATAGTCTAAATCATATGTATACTTATATATAGATCAGGATAGGTTGGATTCTAAAATTACCTAAGAAAGAGACTAATTGAGAGAGAATCAGCAAGTTGTATCTACTATGTGGTTTGTAATTTTTTTTCTAGACCAGCGTTTCTCAAACTGTGGGGTGCTCCTAGAGTGGGGGGCGTGATAACTGTACGAGGGATGTCTATCGAAATCGAAAACAAAAGATTATTCAAAAAATTATTAATTTACTGAAAGTAAACAAACAAAATGCTTTCTGATATAATAAAATATAAAATACACATTTATACGGATATAATACAATTATAAATATATCAGTACTGTACAATGTATTTTATTATTAATTTAACAATACTAAGTTAAGAACATGTGTGATAATTACCATTGACCCCATCAGCTTGTATTAACACTTATCTTGATAATTTGTACGGTTTATACTTAAATTCCTTAACTGCCGATTAAAAGTTACGTGATTCGCTCCCCAATTCCACCGTTTAACACGTAGACGCTCGTAATGTGATGTTTTTTTTGGGGGGGAGGGAGGGGAAAAGAGGAATAAAAAAGCAAATCCTCTGAAATTCGTAAATCCTTCTCAAACACTGTTAAGGTCTTTTTATTGCATTTCAAAGCCTTCGAAAGTCATCGAAACATTAGTGGAATTCATTTTTAGACATGTCCTTTAAGTAAGCCTGCAATTCACTTTTAATTTAATCTGCAAATTAAATTCGTTGATCCTGCAAGCGACGTGATGGTTCTGGAAATATTCGGAAGTTGCAGGAGAAAGGAACGGAAAATGTAGTAAAAGCATTGTTCTTGTTTTCACTCGTAGTTGTTTGATGCGTTCCAGAACGTTCGATGACCTTCGACCCCCTGCTTTGAAATGTCGATGACATTCAAAAGCTAGCGTTCGCGATAATGTATCACTTGTACATAAGCTTCACCGTTTCGTAAGTCTCTGTAGCAAACTACAAAACCAAAACATACTTTCTACAAAATTTGATATTCATTCTCTGCTCTACAAATGTCATTTATTTCAATCGCTGGTTACTAATTACATCCGCATACAAAACATAACCCCTTGACGAGCTACCGATACGTGATTTAGGACAAATCATTTTTAGAATAAAGGAAGAAACTATACCACTAAAAATTTAACTCTACTGCAAATTTTTTTCACGTTATAAGCTCGGTCCGGAAACTTTTAAATCTCTTACCTCGGAAAAATGCCCGTTAGATACCAAAAGATTTATTTAATTTTTATATTTTATATTCATTTTTCTTCGCCAGAACTATTCATAGTTTGACCATTTATTAATTATTACAAGGAACTAAAAATAAATTTTCTTCTATTGAAAGTGTGGCGGCGTATATATAGATTCTTTCATGGAGAATAAAGCAAAAATGGAAGAATTGGCTCGAATTTATTAACATCAAAGAAGTTAGAAGGAAAATATTTTTTTTTCGAACGAAAATATATCCTTCCTTATTTCCTATGAATATCCTTTCCCATTTCCTACAAGATCAGACACACAAAGATTTCTGCAGGAATTCTGTTCGATCTGGATAGAACATCTTCGACAAAAAGGCGAATATAATATCTTAGGAGCACAAAATGAATTTTCTTAAAAGTTGAAAGAACATAAGAAAAGCAAAAAGGAACATTCATGATTAATGATCCCCAAAATATGATTTCTTTCTTTTTTTTTTTTTTTTTTTTAAAAAAAAAAGTAACTCGGAGAAAACGACATTCAATTCGTATTCTTTGAAAGGAATTCAAGTTAGATCGGATCATCTATTTTGGTTATAGAAAGCTGAAAAACTCAATCGATTGAATTTTTTTTTCAAAGCAAAAAAAAATATTCTTTGGTATATAGAAAAATAGTATTTTTTCCCTCATTTCTTATCGTGTAAATTGATAAAGGGAAAGTTTTTTTACTATACAAAACCATTTTATTTTAAATGATAAAAGAAAAATGGTATAATACAGAATAAAATTTTGCAAACTATATAACCACTGCATTTTTTAATGTTTCAATTTTTCTTATCAATGAAAAGGATATTTTCTTTTTTGCTGAGAACCAAACGTTTTCTAAAATTTAACGCTCAGTATCCTAGCTAAAGTTTTAACATGTATAGTTCCTAGCATTCATTAAGAATAGGTTGTCTGCATTAGTGTAAAATGCAGGCAATGAAAATGCGGATAAACTTGTAGAAGAGACTAACAAACAACATTAATGACAAATTTGTCAATGTTATTAGACACAAATATTGCCACCAATTTCCTATTCGGAAATATGCCAGTTCTGGTAAACCATCAACTCTATAATATAAATGGCGATCACTTTATAAAATGTGTGTGTGAATGATGCTAGGCTAAGAGCAAGTTATTACAGAAGAATTAAGATTGACAGTTATTGTGTAAGAGTATATAGAAATTGGTATAACTGTCCAGAGATACAGAACTAACACCTGATCATATTTTTGTCGGTGCAGCTATTTTTGATGCTTTTCAAGAAATAAAGGTGATGTTTCCGTCAACAAACTCTATAAGGATAATATTGAATAGATTTCCAGAACAGTCATCTGTGTCCATAGTACTGTTTGATTTGGTCTTGTCATGGACACGACGTTCATTATTATTAAGAAAGCAAAAAATTGTATGCCGTCACAAACGACACGTATAGAAGTTTCAAAATTTGTTTTATTGTACTACGTAACACATTAAACACCCAAACCTGATTCTCGTTTCCTTACCGTTCCAAATAATGTTGATCAAAGATTTCATAAATAAATATATTGTTCTTGAAAATGCTGTTTAGATTTATTAATACTTGTATTTACAGTTTAAAGTATTAAAATTTGGGATAATGAATGTCATTTTTAAGGAATTTTTTACGAAGTAAAAATTATTGCTTGACATATGTTTACTTATATACATTTAATAACATTATAAGAAACTTTTAATTCCGATTATTCGGTAGATCTCTCGTAGCTGCAGTATTCTTGTATATACGGTCACTAATTCGTTGCCGACGTGTGTCAAATCACGGTTTCAAACCCTGCTGCCAGTGAAGTCATGCAACATCGAAAGACCGATACATGTTAAATCAACCGTGGCTTGGTATGGAAGTTGGCAGTGTAGGGTCCCAGCTCATGTGTCGACCTCGTGATTAGAATATGATTCAAAATATGAGGTCCGTCATGAATAGCTCTTGTCTTACTCTAGAATGCAAGGATAATAAACGCTCACTATATGTCTACGTATTTCTCAAACATAGACCAAAGAAATATGAAGAATGATTCTATTACTTACTAAAAATATTACCCTATGTTATTATTGCACATAATCACAAAAAGAAATATGCGTAAAAAATGTGGGACATATGAGTACGTTTTAATGTATCCGTCAGCAGTCCCAACCCTTTTATCGATTGAAACTATGCTATATCCAACCAATGAATTCCATACTTTTGTCTGTCTAATTAGACTTTGTATAACAAAAGCATTGGATTCCCAAATTGATGGATTTACGGTTTAATAACGCCATAGTTTGGAACTGCTTTGAGCTATTGGCGACGAACCTCGCAATCCTGAGCCTCGTTCAAGTGACAAAAACGTTGGATTCTAAAAAGAACAAACAATTTCTTTCTATGTTTAATTAAAATGCATTCTAAGATGTATATCTGATATAAAATGTAAAAGACGTGTTATTAATCGAAAAAATCATACCATTTGGAAAACTCCTGCTACAGATTCTTGGTAATCCCTACGGAATGGAACTTTAAGCGTAATTTCCCTATCCTATGCGGAAATTCAAATAGTTGGTACAAGTAAGTAATTATTTCAAACGAGATTGTGACAACGATGATTCTTGCTCCAATTTATTTTTATTCAACCGATAGTTGTATGTAACGTTATCTTCTGATTTTATATTGTTATTCTTCAAATTGTTCTGTATGAGACATGATTTTTGTTGTTAATACAATGATGGGAAAAAAGATTTTTGCAATGTTTGCTTAGAACTAACTGAGTAACACTTACTGTAGAATAAGGAAATATACGATTGACGCTCGGAAAAAAAGAGTCCTCATTTTTTTGGACAGATACAATAGTACACCAGAGGTGAAATAAGCAATCACCATGAAAAGCTACGTTCTTTGCTGACTGAACTCCGGAAGTAGTGTCATCCATCGTAGGAAAAATAACGCATGCGCATTGCACCGAAGGAGACATTAAAACTGCAGACTGGCATGCCCGAGGTTATTTGAATATGAAACACGATGGCAGACAGACGAATACTGACAACGTGATCATAAATGGCAATGGTGCCGGCAAGAATGGACACGCACTAGTAGTGTGTCCTTTATCTTTATAGTGTAATGTCAAGAAATAATGTTTCGTCCTATGGTTGGTCGCTGGTGTTGAACGTCCAATATAGGAATATAGAAAGAGAGAATGTCTATGTGGGTGACCCTTCCCATTCATAAATGAAAATAACATTTCTAGAGTACAGAACATGGTGTTCAGAGAGACGTCCACACTGCGCATTGATTGTATGAGCATTGCTATGATGTTTTGGATTACCGAAATATTAGAGAAAGAAAGAGTACCAAAAGAAATGAGTTCCTGTTTAGAATGCTCACAGACTATGAGACACCGGTGCACCGCATTAATCCAGAAACAAAGTCTATCTTAATGACATAGAATTCTTTTTTACCAGTAAGAAAAATCTTTATAGATCAATGCTGAAGTGGAGTCGGTTGTGCGACACCAAATTTTACCAGAGTGGTTCCTTCAAGCTGATTGCACGTTGTTGGTGGATACTATGATAAAAAAACAGTGTTAAGAGTATGGCTCATGCGGCTATGGTGTATTCTTTTGCCAGAAAAATTTCCTTCCGAAAAAAAAAAAGACTTTCGAAACGTGCCTCGTATTGCAAAATCATAAAATTCATAAATATATTACCTATGTGTGATAATATATTATATTTAACTATCTTGCTAATTTTTTTCTAAGTATAAAAATAATGATAAGAGTAGGAAACATACACATTTTACATTGTATAATGCCTCTGTTCTTCACAGAAAAGTCTGAAATTTTCCGTAGGTGTGTGTAGTCGTTATATATGTATACTTATATAATATTATATTCCTTAAATGTATATATTGTAGTCTTTATATGTTTATTTATATTGTAGTCTTTATATGT
>BMAV01018609.1:370501-382814 GCA_019973955.1 Trichonephila inaurata madagascariensis | reverse complement strand
AGGCTGGTGAGGCAAGATTGCATCATCCTGAGTTAAAAAAATCTAAGCATTTTTTACAATGTTTATTTAGTGATAACGGTCATTGCCATCCATAAAAACAAATTCTACTTTAATGGCGCCTTTGAGCAAACATGCGTGTTATTTCAGAATGTTGTCCCTATAAATTTGGGCTATCATGGTTCCTATTTGAACATGCAGATCTTCTATGGAGTCCAGTATAATTCCCCTCAAACGAGCAATCCTTCACCATCTTAACAGTGCTGATCAACGATTTTGCCTTGATTGTAACGGATAAATCATATTCTCTTTATGGAAGTCTGACGTGAATCAGACTGCAAACTAAATCTGTAATTGTCGGGAAGCATCACACAAGCTCACTGTGACGATATCTACATTACATTCTCTGTACTTCAGGCTAACTGTTGGAGACAGTAAGCTGGCGTGAGCAAATCACATCTGACAGACTTTTCAAGTATATAGGCTAATATGTTCCAAACATCTGTACACAGTTTGCCTTGAAACTGTTGTACCCGTGGCTGTAGACAGCTGAGGAGACAGCTCGGAGGCTGTGCTCAGCAAGCTTCTTTTAGTAATTTCCGACACGTACCGGCCTTAATTTGGATTTGCAACTCGGAGACAAACTGAACTGTAATATCTAGTGACATTTTCACATCTTGGAATACTTACTGAAGCGTAGAGATAACAGTTTAAGCAACTGCAAGTTTCTCGGATACTTCCAACTGAGTATGTTTTCATTCCAGGCGGCCTGAGTGGTTTACAGAACGCTTGTGAACAATTTTACTTTTTTGACATCATTCCTTACCTTCCAGTCTCATCATTGGGATGTGTATTCGGCCTCTTTTGGTGGCTCTTGTAATTTGCATGTTATTTTTGAAGATGTGTCTGATAAGTCTATAGGTGAAAGTTTTGCTCCAGATTTCTATTTTAGAGTGATTCTGAATGATCCTTAATTTATGGATATGAGTGTATTTATGTAATGTACACAAATATTCATTTTGTTTAGTGTAAAGATGCTGTCGGAGCAATTCGATATCAATTAAATCATCCTTTATTTTGGTAATTTTAAGATCAGAACACGAAATTCAGCATCCTATCTGCTCAAGCTCTTAGCATTTAGAAAAAAGAATTATCCTTACATCCAGAATTTAAAAACTAAGCTAAAAGATGATAATTTAGCAGTTATCGATGTAATTATGCATCCTACACAAAATCGGGAACAGTTGCATTTGGTTTGTATTGTTCAGAGTTTGTTGAAAGTTTGTAAGGATCTTGCCTCTACGCTCAAAGATGAGGGTGAAAGGGAAGGGAGACTAGCCATGCTCAAAAATTTACTCAGTTTATTTGAATTGCAAACAACAACACAAATTTGATCAACCCAAACCAAGAGATGCACCTAATTAAAGCAATATGTAGACAATTAACGAGGTACGCGAGGTATGAGAAGAATTTAATTTCCAGTAACACTTACTTCAGTTCAAGTACAATGTCTTCCTAGCTATCTAATCTATTTTCAATCTCCAGTGACAAATCGTCACCTTAATTATTACAATTATCAAATAGCAAATATCTACATTACACTATAAATTTGATTAATCACTATTCAGCTAGTAGCCTATCTTATCTCTCACTACTCACACTTAAAAGCCTGGACTTTATATAGTAGACATAATCTATATACATGTTCACGTTTCCTTCTTCAGAGGGAGCTTTTTAATAAAATAGTTTTTAAGGACCAAAAATTCTCTAAGAGGATTTGTTAGTGTGAGGGTCGTGGATAGAGCAGTCACAAGCTGACATCGTGAATGAATTAAAAAAAAAAAAACTACTTTCCGAAAAGTTTGCATGTTTCTTTTTAAACGTTATACACACAGTGTACACCCACACATATAGACTATATTTCTCCGAATATAATATATGATCGAAAACTAATACCTATAATGATTTTTTTAGGAAACTCACGATGTATGCCATTCATATAGTTAAAGTAAAAGCTGCTTAAGATTTCCAGTAAACAGGTACTAAACATAATTGAATGAATAATTGAAAAATTCAGATACTAACCGAAAAATATAATAAAAAAACATGACTGTGTGTGTGTGTGATTGGTTATAATCTTCAATTTATTTTTTATTACAGTGGAAGATATAATTTGATTCTATAATACTAATAATAAAAAAAAGAATAGTGTATTAAAATTCACAGATAAGATAAGAAAAATGAATGACTTATGAAAAGAAGAAGAAGTGAAAAATTTCAAATGTCACGTTGAGTACGAGCAGTGGTTTTTGAAATTGTTCAAGATTACGAATCTTGAAACTTTCTGCAAAAAGAAGAAAACGGGTCTTTGAATGGTACAAAAATGGCAATCAGAGAACAAAAATTTCTTTGAATAAGTGGGTGAGATAAATACTAAGTACATTAGGCGGAAATCAAATCTCAACTACCATTATTTCCTGTTTTAAATGGCAATGACTGTAAATGGATTTCTAAAAAATGAATACAATTTGTGTTGTTCGCAGGGCTGGTGTCAAAGAATTCGCCAACTCTTACAATGACGCCAAAAAGAAATAAAGAGCATCACATCACTGAATGGATAGTTTCCTGTGATGGAATGTGAACTGTGATAAACTTTATGACGTTGCTTTAGAAAATATTGTGTAGAAATATAAAATATTGTGTCTGTAAAAAGAAATAAGCTTCGATGCGTCTTTTGGAGCAAAATTTACTATAAAAGTCTTATTTTTGAAAAAGCATGATATATAGAAGAAATCAAAACTCTTGCCTTGATTATAAATATTTATTGCGCTCTAACTATTATAAATGGGCATCAGTTTATTTTTAGACATATTGTAAGTAGTATTATGAATCATTATAACACCTATTATCTCAATAAAATTCAACACGTGAGCCATAGGAACCTAAAGAAATGTCTAAGCGGTATTTCAGTTCACTCCAAGAGATTTTTACCATGTCTTGCACTTTATAGGCATGCCACCTAGGCATTTTATGAAGAATTCTTTCCAAACTTATTTATGATATTTGAAGTTCACTTGATACCTGGCAAGTTGATTTAGGACTCCACTGAAACGATTGCCGAAAGTGTTCAACAGTTGATTCACTCACATTAGGGCTGCCACCTCAAAGAAGCTCCTTCACTCTGCCTGTTTTTTTAAAACATTTCATATCATCGCTTTACTGTTTTTCCCCTATTAAGTTTGCTTCCATAATAACGTCAAAGTTTAAGCTAAAATTAAATGAACGATTTCGTATTATTAAATGAAACATACATTGGGCTTTCACTTTAATCGATGCCATTTTGGCAAAAAATAATGTATACATGTTCTTCCGAGTCACTCATTAAGGATTATTCGCGCCATATGTACACAAACACATATGAAAACTGACCTGATAAGTGATACAAAAGCTACATTAATATATTAAATGTTTATTTTGTAATTAAATTTTATAATCAGCGCAAAACTTTTGGCTCACCATATGTATATTGTTACGTTGATCCGGGGTTCGAGTATTTTATGCACATCTGTCGCAAAGAACAAGACAGTTCTTTAAGAGCGATGAGAATTTATTGTCGAAAATCCAATCCTTTAAATACAGGATTCAGCAATAATATTCACAAAAAGAATCTCAGAAGGTCTTCACACCTTCAACAGCACTCAGAAACAATTATCGGTGTCTAAAATACATGTATATAAAAGATTATTCACAAGCAATCGCTCTTTCAACAGCCTAAGTAATCACTAATGGCGTCAACAGTCAAAACAATACTAACGGATCTCTAGTCCAAACCAGACTGACTGACTTTCGGTGGGCATCTCTCTATGTATATCCCTTGCGCATAATTCGAGAAAGACCCGCTTGCGTCATAGTGAAATTAGTGTATTTCTCTACTAATTTCTAGAAGAATCCAGAGGGCTCCGAACTCGCCAAAAATGGTCACCAACATGATCGCCAAGTCGCCAAAATGGTTGCCAAAGTCGACAAATCGGTCGCCAACTTGGTCTCCAAAAATGACCCCAACTTGGCTTTATCGCCAAGATTTCGCATAGTTCCCATTGAATTAGCATTATAACGTAAGGGACGACGTTGCTTGTGAATATTACAATTTTACGTAAATTAATTCTAATTTAGAATAAGATAAATGCATTACACATCCAAACATAAATTATTTACACTATTTACACAAAATTCGTAATAATATATAAATTTGTTTCCACATAATAGCATTTGTGTATTGTGCAATACAGAAATAAACACTTTAATTTTTAGTTACATCTGTAGCAATAAAATGCATATTTTGTGTTCAATTATGCGAAAGAATAAACATTTAAAACCTCTACTAGATTAAGTAAATTCTCATATATGGATTTCTAAAGCAAAATGTATCCAATAAATAATCTTCATGAGTAACTCTCGAAAAACATTATTTCACTTTCAGTAGGTCAAAAATTGTTTATTTCCTTAGATAGTGTATTAAATAATAAATGATAGTCATTTTGTCCGATTACGGAATTTTTGATAATGACAGAATTACTGTCTTTAAAAAGAAAGAAAATATTTTTAAATGTTACTTAAGTTTATAAAAAAAAAAGAATTATTTCTATTTCAATTAGCATTGCTTGTATGGAATTTTATTTGAGTACATGTTGAAAAGTGTATTAAGTATTGAAGTCTATATACGTTTTATTAACTATTATTTGTTTATATACTGAAATCCATTACGAATTATCAATTTAATATAATAAAATAATGCTAAATAATTCATGAAAGTTAAAAATCTTTTCTACCCTTACACCGTACATTGCTTACTGCAAATGGAATAAATAAACATAAATCATAATTACAGTGTCTATGATTGGGTACTTTATTACCAATTAAAACTAAATGTTTTTCACAAAATTTAATTTGAATAAAAAAATCTTTAATTATATCATGTTGTTTTGAAGGAAAGAAAGGCAATATTTATTTCCCAGTCGACGGATTTTCAGTTATCTGTAGCTTTTTAAGGTATCAGACTACATTCGGAACTGTGATTTTAAAAAGGAGCATAAATAGATAATGTTCATGATATTTAGTGTCACTTAGAATAGAATACATGTATAAAATTGTTTTAAGGACATTTTGACAAAAAAAATTATTTAAATACAATATATCGGCAAAAAGTTAACTTAGAATAACCTTTTTTCAAAATGTTCTCCTTTTGTAAAAAATGCTTCTATTATAATATTTTGCCTGTATATAGCTCAGACCTCTGTACAGAGTCTCAACTATGATTTTTGAAAATTCACATTATTTTCAGAGTTACAACCCAATGAAATAATTATCGGCGTATTTTCTTAAAATTTCTCCCCTCTGTTGTCGTAAAACATGGATAAACCCACTTCTAAGATATATATTTCAAAAATTCTAGCTGAGCTTCTGTACTGAGGTCTGAGCTATATACAGGCAAAATATTATTACAATAGAAGGATTTTTCACAAAAGGAGAATATTTTGAAAATGGGTCATTCTATGTTCATTTTTTGTCAAAATATTATACTTAAATAATTTTTTATTGTAATACTATTCTTAAAACAATTTTATATACATTTTCTAATCTGAGTGACACTAAATATCTTAAATATTATCTATTTATACGCTTTTGCAATATCACGGTTTCGAACGTAGTCGGATACCTTAAGCACGCATAAATAAAAACTAATGAGCCTGGAGGATGGCCAATATATATTCATGCATGCACTAATTCACAATGCATGCATATTCATGCATTAATACGCATGCTTAAGACGGATAAAACATAGATGTAGTACATGTATTTCAATGACATTAACTTTAAAAACATGCCTGGTATGTGGTGAGCAAAGACAAAAATCTAATCTATGTCAGTGGTTGCCAAGTTCTGATAAGTGAAGAACGTATCATGGACCACAGAAAAATTGAGACATTATTTATATTTAAATGAAGATTCAGCTTCAAAAATGGTAAGTATCAAAACGTGTTATGGAATATGGATTATACTTTAAAATAATTTTTTGCTACAATTTAAATTGGAATTTTTTCTGAGTGTAGCGTCTTCTTTTCGCTACTTTTGTCGGTGTATTTGGCGACATTTGAAGTGAGAATTAACAATAATGGTAAATATGTTGCATAACAATTTCAAATTACTTTGAGTTTTCTCTTGTTTTCAGTGAAAGTATTTCTGTGTTGCATCGAGTTGTAAAGGGACGTAAATCATTGACTATATATTTATAGGTCAACCATACGATGGTCAATCACATTAGTGTTCCACCAAATATAAAATTATTCATTTAGTAGTTCATTAATTTCTGAAAGTTGGTGACCACTGATCCATATCATATTTTATGAGTACTATAAAAACTACTTTTTTGAGTTTTATATGGCACGAAGATTAAATGTTACCAAGAAATAATGAAACAAAATATTCATTCAGTAGCAATTGTCAATGTGTAGTATACCCAGAAATATGAGTAATTCAGTATGATCCAATAAATATTAAAATGTTTCAACACATTTAATTTTTCTTTCTTTTCTTATAAAAATTATACAAGCGTGTGGTTAGATTCATACTGCTGGTAATTTGAAAATTCAATACACAAATTACCTCATATACAACGTGATTTTGCATTTGCTATCCAAACTGAAAGAAATTCGAAACAGAATTACCGATATGAAATGAAATTGTTTCGATCTTCGAATTCTTAGTCATTTGAGAAAACTTTTAAGTTTTGGAAACTTAATATTAAGCTTTTCAAAATAAATTGGGTTGATAAATTAAGCTTACATATGTAGACTGTAAATTAAAAACTTACATTGAATGAAATAAATTTCAAAATACAAATAAACGATCTGGAACATTTAAGTTTTGGAATTCGAAGTCTCAAGATATTTGACATATAATAGTTTCTGTAGGTGCATAATTTCTAATTGCAGTAAGAGTTATCTTAACTTTTGAATTATAAGTCATGGCAACTCGTTCTGTATTACACAAAGAGTTAGATATTTTAATTCTTATTAGAGCCCTTTTTGAATTCTCAAATTCAACGAAGAGATATTTTCAAAAGTTAAAGAAGGCATGGCCATTTCTAATTTTATCTGATTGACTCAATCCAAGATAACAACCATGTTTAGTTAAGAATTTGTACGATAATTGCTAAAGCTCTTTAATTGTATCAGAGATAATAAATGATTTAGAATAAATGTCATAGAATAAATATGCAGCATCTTTGCTCAAATATAGTTGCTGTCTTTCATTATTGAACTAGACATTAAAGATAATGAAAAATAATAGGGTAAATAAGTGTAATAATACGAGAAACTACACGAATTGGAAGACACAATCAGAAACATGATGAAACATTACATCACAAAGATACTTGATTAGTTGCGTTGCCTCTCAAATTCCTTCTGTATAATTGTATTTACTGAGGAACAATCTATTCAGAAAAATGGAACTGCGTAGTGAGATTAAGGAAGTACAATGATGAAGTTTGGATATTATTAGAAAAAAGGTTCAACATAGATAGCTAATTGCCAATTAGACAAGTAAGAAGAAATATTACAAAGATGGTTTAGTTGTATAATTATACGACTTTTTTAATCAAATCATTATAAAAATAAATAATTATAAAAATGTACAACTAGAAGAAACTTTATGGATTATATTTCTTTAACTAAACTATTATTTCTCTCTGATCGTAAGTGAAAATACTTGCTAACTAATAATTAAGGTATCCGACTACCCTAAAATCATGAATTTTTTTTTTTAAAAAATTGACAATTTTTCTTATGATTTTATTTTATATGCCATTTTATTAGCTTCATAAAAATACCAAGTTTTTTATTTTTCCGTTCATTAGAACAAAAACTACAAGTGTTTTAGTAAAAACAGATGACATAACTTTACATAAGATGTCCAATTTTAAAATGCGTTTTACTCGAAATGTGTTTTTTTTTCAAAAAGCTCAAATGGGGACAGCGACTGATCAAAAGGATTTTAAAATAATCTGCTGAAATTTTTCGTGTATGTTCCGTGTAACAGTAAAAGTGTTTTAACCTTCAAATTTATCAAATCACTGTTTTGTTACAAAATTTACTGTTCTTTATGTGAATATAATCACTACTTTTTAAAGCAATTTCATATAATAGCTACGACAAAGGGATCTAGTTTTTGTAATAATTAAAATATCTGTTATCCTGAAGGTCATTTCAAAAAGGAATAGCAAAGTAATACATCAGCATTGAAAAACTGAAAATTTGTTCATTTACTATTTCTACCGAAAGAGCTCCATTTCTGTAACTTTTTTGTCAATTTTTACTCATTTTTCTCATCTTAGTAGTAATAATTTATTTTTCTCTTCTTTATTTTAGCTTATATTTGTCTTAAAATGTACTAAAAAAAATCGACAAGCCACAAAAAAATCTCCATATTCCCATTTTTTTTTTTTTTTTTAAGTTCTCGTAAGTAGTCGGATACCTTAATTTTGAACGTGAAATTATTCTTTGTGTATACCCTATATAAGGTGTCACTTTGTGTCACTTACATTAAAGATTCTTCTACATTAATTTCTTATCTGTTATCAAATCAAAACTCAAATTCCTGAATCAGTGTGTATCCTTACTTTAAAAATAACAAAAACATGAGATTTTACCGGTTAAAGTTGCATTAAATATTTCTTTTATTAATGAGATATATTTTCTGCATTTGAGGTCATGTGCCGTTTTCATAACTTACAAATCTCTCGTCTTGTCCTTCCCCTTCCAGGCCTTCAATTTGCATAATTTTCATTCGTCATAATAATTAAGACAGCCTCGTGACGTTTTGTGTCAGGAAATATAAATGAACAACTACAAGAATCGTTTGTAGTCAGACTTTATTAATCATAGTTCAGCAAAACAAACATCAACAAACTGATGGTTATATGACTGATGACTTCCCCTAATGAACTAATTAAAATACCATCCGTCTCTGTTTTGAAAACATGTTATTAGCATTTGACTAGCGAATTAATGGAAAGCATCTTGAATTATGGTAAGCAATAGAGTAATAATGAAACAAGATACAGAGAGAATGCATTATTCTTAAAAAGAAATTTTAGTACTCAGTTGATAAGCATGTCATCACTAAAGTGCAGAAATCAGTTAATCTGAAGATTATAGCTAGGTAATCTGCACACTAACTATGAGGATCGGTTAAAGTGCGGAAAATTGTTTTCATTTCTCTAATCATCTAGATAGTCTGATCATTGAGAACTAAACATTCGTTAAAGTGAAAATAATATCTTCGGTGGAACAACAGCAATGTTTCTGTGAGCTTAAATGAAATGTTGTTTATTTATTTTTTGATATATAAGGAGTCAAGTTCATACAATTGAACAATTAATAAAGTAGTTAATAGAAATACACCAGAGTTGGGGCAAAAGTCATTGCAACTATTTTTTTTTTCTTGAAGACACCAGTTCGGTTGGAAAATGTGATATATACAGACAAGGTGTTATCTCCATGGGAGGAAATATTGTAACACTCTAATTTATTACGGTAGTATATAGGGTAATAGGGCCTTCACTGTGCAAAAGAATGACAACACAGTACACATGAAGTTGACATGACAAACCTGGGCCTAAAGACCCTCAATGTAGTCCTCTGCTACTGTCACCACACGCTGCCAACGATGTGGGAGATGCTGAATACCATCAACCTCAGCATTTGCCGCACCATGTGTGAATCGGTTCACCTGTTGGAGCACAGCATTTGCAAAGTCCTCTCGTGTTACAAACCGCCTACCACGTATTGGTTCCTTAATATTGGGAATGAGATCAAAATCAAAAAGCGAACTTCTCCCTTGAGAACGGCTATTTTGATGTAAGCGCGCTGTTCAACACGGGTTACTTCCACCTCTCACGACACTCACCAACTGGCTGATTTCACAGCCCTCGCTGAGTTACTTCCAGCTATCACGGAGTCATCTTCTGTTCTGCATACACACTATGTCTGCAGTACTTCCTCACGACACATATACGTTTGTGATCCGTTCACATATCTACAAGATAAAAAAAAATAGTTGCCATGACTTATGCCCCAACTCTCGTTTATCAATAAATTCAGAAAAAAGCAGTACTAAGGTAAAAATCTTTCAAAATATCATTACAATTAAGGAAATTAATTTGAGAAACATATGGCAAAATTATGCGTACTTATTAATGTAGTCTTAAGATTAGTGACACTTTGAATTGCATAGCAACTCTTTTTTTTGTTACAAGCACACTTATCTGTGTTACATTTAGATTTTCAGTCATATTTTTTGAAACTCTACTCGTACCAAAGGATTCAAAAATTTTTTTTAGACGTAAATATATTTCTACAGCAGGGACATCTGTTTCTAAATGTGTAGGATAAATTATTCTGGAATGAGTCAGCAATCAAATAAAATTCAACAAACTTTTGAACTTAAGCGTTTCAGAAATTGCTAATTTTAAAATGTGGAATACTCTACATTCTGCACTTTAACGGAGCAAACCAGTTAATTTGCAGATTAGTTAGGCATTTTGCACATTAATGACTTTCACATTTTAACGGTAACATATAGAGTTAATTTTACTTAATGCAACTTAAAAATATTCTAGATAATTTTTTTATATCATTAAACCATTTTAAAAATTTAAATAGACTTTATTGTTCCATTTTCGGAAGCAAAAGAGTTGGAAAAGTGAAGAATTTTAATAAAATGAAAGCTGGATGTAAATAATAATATAGAGGTATATTTTTTGTATTGTTTATTTTCAATGAAAATTTTTAATTTGTTGTTTTTTCCCTTTAAATAAATTTACCTATTTGTCTTCAGCAGGCATTACAGAAACCATATATTTCTCAACATAAGCCAATCCATGTATAAACCGAAAATGGGTTTTTATTCAAAACTTTACCCTAAGTTTAAAACCTGTGTACAAGGCGAATAAGAAAAAAGAATTCTGTAATTTTCAAATATGTTACTAAGCGTGTACAACGGGTGTGAGGTATTTTCCTTTAAAGTGTAACTGAAACATAAGAAACTCCCTGTAATCTTACATTTACTTATTTTGTATAGTAAAATAAGTGGTCACACACACACACACATTAACGCAAATTGATGCTCAAATAGCATCATTAATGTTTAATGTTAACTATGTTACAAAAATTTACCAAAAATTAAGTACACCGAATTGATACACCATACAAACAAATTCCTGAAAGTTTTAAATATGACTTCATAAGAGTGAAAATTTTACCAAGTGAGTAAAACGGTTGAATATTTTTCACTAAAATTTCTGTAAAATAAGACACCAAGTATGGTAAACTGATTTCTAGTAATCCCTTAAGCGAATAAATTATTTTTCCATCCATGTGTTATACAGTGCATTCTCTGTTCTAGTCTTACTTTCTGTCTTTTTTTTTATTTGGAAAATGAGCTAGAAGATAACTTAGTAGGTGGCACGTGATCGTCGACCTATGTTTCGGGTTTTGTGGGAAAACCTCACTGAATGATGAGCATATGCATTTATACATAGCAATGAATGAATGTAAATTTTCAGAACTAAACGGAAACTCAAATTCTGATATTAATAAAGGCTATATGCGACTTTTTTAACTCTTGTAGAGAATAAAAATTCCATCAGAAATACACAAAATTTTTTTTTTAAAAAAATTAAAACTACTTATACACATGACTGATGGATTTAAAAAAAAACCACTTTTTATATAAATTACTTTTTCTTCTGAGATTAGCGGATTTATTTATACGCCGACACTTTATTTTAACTTTAAAAAAATTCCCCCAAATTATCGGCTTATGAACGGAAAAATATTTGCTATTACACAAATATACACTTTCTCGTTTCATGATTTTACCACTTTACTCATCTTAAGCGAATAAAAGCAACACACGATTTTATTCTAATAAATATTATAAAAATTTGCCATGATTAGATTTATTGAAAAAACTCACTTAAATTTTAGTTTTATACTGAAATAATCATGTGGCTGCGGTAGCCTAGTAGTTATAGTCGCTAACTCGTAGCCGATGTTTCGAGGGTTCCAGTCCTGCTGTGACTGAGCAGCAGCCGTGCTTAGGGAGCTGCCTCACTTTAAATCTGTCGAGCTCAAAGCCCTCCGATTGGTGTGGTTTGGTTGATTGATTGATTATTAACGTCGCACTGTTCAGCAAGTCGGACACTTCTTTGAGATCGGAAGAGCGTCGTGTATGGAAAGAGTGTAGATATAGG
>BMAV01018609.1:336058-352346 GCA_019973955.1 Trichonephila inaurata madagascariensis | reverse complement strand
AGGAGAGGGGGTGCCAGCTCAGGTGTCATCCACGTCACTTGACCATGGTTCAAAATTACGTGGTTGTCGCCAAAAGCCCTCGTGTAGCTGAACAGTGCAACGTTAATATTCAATCAATCAATATGATTAGAAAAAAAATAAATCGGAATCTATTTATGCCGAAATGAAATTTTATGGTATGGTGATTAGTATTTAAAAAATAATAAAAAAATTAAAAATTTTACATTGGTACAAACAAGTTGAATTTTAGAAAAAATGGAAACATTCTGAATTCTGATTTGAGGATTTCAGACTCAAAATATATAATTAATTTTCTACAATGTAAATAATTAAAAGTGATCATTACTGATAAGTACTAAGTGGTGAATATCCAAAAGACGACGTCGTCAATCAGTACAGGGAGGGTCGGCGTCAAATAGTCAAGAAGTCAAGCACGGACGTTGGATAAATAATAGCTAAGTAGTGAATAGGACCATGTACATTGCAACACTTCATAATTCAGCTCTTTCTCTCCTTACCGTCTAACCCTTGAGCCAATCTAAGCTGTTTTTAATTTTACTCTTTTTTGTGTGTATTGTAGACAGAGAGTAGGTTCATACCTAGTACGATCCAAAATTTCAGGAACTGACTCCCTTACTGACGACGAAAGCCAGTACTTAAAGTTAAAATACATAAAACAGATTTTACCAATACTCTCCTACTTGATCAGGGTGGTTTAGTTCATGTCATATGACCGAAATACACACGTAGCTGTTATCTTCGAGAAGCTAGTTAGCTTTTCTCCAAGATGCAAGAAAGATAGCTCTTCTTGAAAAGCATTGAACATTAAATTATGTCAATTCTTAGGTAAAACATCAATTGAGACTTTGGAAATGCTAAGAAGGTGTATGGTGGATCTACCATGGTGAGATCTCATGCTTACTAATAGCATCGGCATTTTAACCCTCCAAGCGGTTTGCACGTAAAATTCCGCCATTCCAGAGATGCTTTTTCTACCTTCAAGCAAGATTCCCAAAAGCGGCCGAGCCGCGTTCTTAAAAATACGGCTCAACCACTTTTGAGAACCCCACCTGAAAGCAAAAAAATATGTGCGGTGCATTTTTGAAGCATCTCCAGAATGGCAAGACTTTAAGTGCAAACCGCTTAGAGGGTTAAAGAGGGACGAGAATCTATCGAAGACAATGAACGCATTGGACGACCTTCGACTTCACTGAAATCGGATAATGTGAGTTGGTGTCTGAATGTTTTTTTTTTAAACATCGTTGCCAAATACTTGCACAAATGGCTGAAGCTACAATCTTCTAGAAGCCGTTGTTTGAGGGAATCCATTCGTCGCAAACGCCCCAGTTCTGACAAAGTGACGACTGGTATCTTCTGCATGACAACTCCCCACCACATCGATCCCAGATGGTAAAAACAGTTCCTCGCAAAACTCGAACTAACTGGCTTCTACATCCATCCTATTCACCAGACTTAGCCCCGTGAGACTTTTTGCCCTTTCCCATCAATGAAAACCTTTACAAGGATGCTGTTTTGTATCATCAAATGAGGAGAAAGCAGCAGCGCAGGAGGCCTTAAGGGAGGTTGGGAAAAAGTGTCTCCCAACTATGCTTCCGGAAGATATACGAACGTTAGCAGAAGTGTATCATTGATCAAGGGGACTACTTTGAAAGTGGATATGCTTCGGTGCAGTGAATTATTCAGGATAACATTTTCTACACTTTGTCCCGGAATTTTTGGATCATACTGCGTATTTATTTAATATAACTACTACTAAAAAAACCTGCTTATTGCAAAGCTTTTTATTTAAACTCTTTTATAATTGCATTAGAAATGACACAACTGAATCTACATTTGTTTCACATAGTATTAAATTAGTATTTCATTTGTTCAAAAAGTGACAAATTACGACTGCCTCACCCTGCAAACATCGGATTAAAATCATCAAAACGCGACTCACTTTCATCCTCTATTTTGCAAAACGAAATGAAACCACACAAATTGATTTATCTTTCAAGATATGTGCTTAAGCTGTGATCTAATGCGTTTAATTCCTCCCATCCTCTTAAAACAGAGATGAGAAGCCGTAAAATAGCATTAATTTAAAATCCATAAGCAGTTTTCTAGGTTTAAAAATAATGATTCCGAAACCCCGGAGAAATTAATACAAGAACCTAATTTTAAAATGCTGAATAATATCATTCATCAAATAACTCTCTATTAAATTTCCAGAGCAGAAAAGCTTCAAGTATCTCCAATATTTTAAATTGATTGCGATTTTTAACAAGTAATTAGTTTTCTGTCTTTCGTGTTCTTCCTTTCAAAGGGAAACTTTGATGAACAACTTCGTGCTGTAATTGGTGCTTTCTAAAGTGCTGCTTTCAGCTGCTTGGTTACGAGAATTGTGTGGAAGATGAGTTTCAGATTAGTTCAGATTATAAAACGAGTAGAAATTGAAATTACTTGACCTTGTTTGTCATGTTTTGGTATATTAATTAAATTTGTTTCAAGAATTGATTACAGTTGTTGCAAAGAGAGTGATTCGTTTTTTTATGGAGTGTGTTGATTCTACAACTATTTCAATCAACTTCAACCAGAGCAAAAACATTTAATGGAATTCTCTTTTTTAAACAAGGTGGTAGTAAATAATTTTGTTTATAAGTAATGCTTAAGATTCGAATAAAGTTATTCTTTTAAAAAATGAATCATTTTCAGTTACTTGTTTTGGTACCTAATATTGTTTTAATGTAAGTCAATTTAGCTCTGTAAAAATTGTTAATTATTTATACGAGTCTGAATAGTTATGTAGTGAAATGATTCCACATGCATATAATATATGAATGAATGTCGTGTGATTAACGTAATATAAGTTATGTTGGAAATAATATAAATTCATAGAAGGTTTTATATTAAATTTGAAATAAATGAATGTGAGTTACACACGCATGTACACACACACACACACACACACACACATATATATATATATATATACATATATAAGGTGTCCGAAAAGTATGGCTACAGTCTCAGAAATGAATGAAAAATAAACAAAATTTTTTAATACAAAAGATTTTCACTTACGGATTTTTATGTTCCATACAGAAAATATTAGACTTTCTGTTTAATGAAGTTCAAAGTCAGTGACGCAATTTCTACGCTTTGAAATATTTTCATTTCAGATTAGCTTCACATCAACAACAAGAGTTTATAGAACTTAAATCTACAACACATGAACATTCAAAGGAGGCTCACTCCCGCTGGAGCTTAAAAGTAAGAAAAAGTTCCTTGAGGGGAGGATGGGAAGGTGAAGTTCACTAATGGGGGGGGGGGCACATGGTCTATAGACATAACATCTTTGAACTCCTTCCTTCCTGTAGGGATACGTGAAATACATTGTCAACCGATTTCCAATTCCTAACACTGATTCGCAACTATTAGTACGCACATTAAAATCGTACAATCAGACGTTGTACAAAGATGTTATTTTTTTATAGAATGTGAAAAATTGTATATGAATATCTTAAATTGCTCATTTGTAATAAATTATAGAAAGGTGTAGTCATGCTTTTCGGTTTTCGTACACCCGTTATTTTATGCGAGGTGTTTGTGCAACTGATACGCTGTAGTTGATAAAAATTACACTTACAAAATATTAATATTTATTGTTAAAATTCTTCTTGAAAAAAAAGAATAAAAATATTCTTAATATCATTCATATAATTTTAGTTTCATTTCATAATAATTTACCTTCACCTTACTAATTTTTATAAAGTTCATTTTAATTGCTAATAAGCCTTTCTCTTTCAAATTTTGAGCTTGTATTTAGATGACTAAAAGTGGAAATAACTAATTTCTTGTTTTCCTTTTTTTTGAGCAATGATCTAAGCATTTTTTTAAAATTATTTTTAGGACATAGGGTTTTACTTATAAAATCAATTAAAAAAATCTTTCCATATTATTTTGTAGGATTTTACCAGTAGTATAAAGAGAAAGGAAATATACTGACAAGCTATAAGAACTGGTTCAACTGTACTTGAAAAGAGTAGCCAAAAGTCTAAAAAGTATATAAATACTCCAAGATCAATTATTTTTTTCCAAAATTTGTCCAAAGTCTTATTGACTCTACTCTAGTGTAGCCAATGCAGGATTCTAGAAAAATAACAACACAAAATTGTAATGCACTTCATTGCAAATATAAGATTATCCTTTTTCTCAGAATTAAATTTTTATTACCCTCTTTACCCAGAAAGAATAGTATTATCTTAAAAAATCTGAGAATTTTAAAATATTTATTTCAGAAAACTGTTTATTTAATCTGTTATGCACACACGATTACATTTTGACTTACGTAGAGTTTTTTTTTTTTTTTTAAAAATTTAATTGTAATTTTTTTTATATTAATATTTCGCTCTCATTTAGTTATTATATAGTTACAAAAATATATCTGGTAAATAATAAGTTATGGGCATTATTTTATAATAACCTTCTGTTTGCACTACCCAATATTTTCTTATCTCTACAACTTTCTTTTCAACATCTACATAATCACTAATGAAGATAAATTGATAATCATTTGCCTCCAGACTTTTCATGGAATCATGGATTTCTCAAAGATAATATTTTAACTAATTACTAACGATTCTTCCTCAGTCATAAAATGGCCCAAGGGTACTTATATATGCTTACAATCCTTAAGGGTATTTTCAGATATTTAAAGCTTGACAAGAATTTGACAGGAAAGAAAAACATTTTTCAGCCATAAAGAAAAGAAAAAAAATTAGTTATTTAGGTTTCTGTAGCTTAACTTTAATTTTATTAATAATATCTTACAACAAAAGCTAATAACTTTAATTAATATTGTCCCTAATAACTGAATTTTTTTAACATTTTAAAAATCGGCTTTTATTTGTAAAGAAATAATATTTCGAATTTTCTTGGAAAATTTTGTGATTGCTTAGTTGGGGAAAAAATTGTGTTTCTTATTTTCTCATTTATTAAAATTATAAATTTAAAAAAATGAAAAGAAAAAAAAATACAGAAAGAATTTTATTGTATGCAAAATATATTCTTAATATCCATGAAACTTTTTCTCCAACAAGAAATCTAAAACATAATACATTTAAAAACGTGAAATTAGATATTTTATATTAGGTATTTTGATTTTTTGCACTACATATTTATTGAAAATGAATCTTTCTATTAATTGTTTTTCTTTTTCATAAACTTAAACGGATTATATTAAAAGAAAGAAGTACTCAAACAAAATTCATTAATTTAAATTATAAGATTTATTTTTTTTGTACCGTCATTTCTCTTGTTATTTAAACTAATTTGATTATAACAATATATTTATACAGGAAAAATAAAACGCAAGAATTATTCAGCAAAGTTATTTATGTTTTGAAATAATACATGAGCATTTCATAAATACTTGTAAACTCATTTAAACATGTAATAACTTTATTTGTATTTAAGGTATCCGACTACGTTCGGAACCATGATTTTGCAAAAGCGTGTAAATGGATACTATTTATGATATTTAGTGTCACTTAGATTAGAATACATGTATACAATTGTTTTAAGGACATTATGGCAAAAAAATTATTTAAATGCAATATTTTGGCAAAAAATTAACTTAGAATAATCTTTTTTCCAAATGTTCTCCTTTTGTGAAAAATGCTTCTATTGTATTAATATTTTGCCTGTATATAGCTCAGACCTCTGTATAGAGACTCAACTATGATTTTTGAAAAATTCAAATTATTGTCAGAGTTACAACCATTTGAAATAATGATCGGCGTATTTTCTTAAAATTTCTCCCTTCTGTTTTCGTAAAACATGGATAAACCGACTTACAAGTTATGCGTTTCAAAAATTCTAGTTGAGCTTCTGTACAGAGGTCTGAGCTGAATACAGGCAAAATATTATTGCAATAGAAGCATTTTTTACAAAAGGAGAACATTTGGAAAAAAAGGTTATTCTAAGTTAAGTTTTTGCCAAAATAGTGTATTTAAATAATTTTTTTGTCATAATGTCCTTAAAACAATTGTATACATGTATTCTAATCTAATTGACACTAAATATCATAAATATTATCCATTTACACGCTTTTGCAAAATCATGGTTCTGAACGTAGTCGGATACCTTAACTTTATTTATCTTTGTTTTATATGTATTAGTAAATTTTATTTGAATATCATTCATTGACACTTAAATTATTCGTGAAATATTAGCCTTATACAAGAGTACTAATGTTGTAATTTTACTGTCATAAATACTATTCGAGGATCGAAAAAAATTACAATTATTAATTTGGCAAATGCTAACTTGGTATACTATTAATAAAAAAGTAAATTAAATTGGAAGCATGTGTTTTAAATTAATTTTTACTATATCAATTTAAAGTAATTCTTGATTCCATATCGCTTATGGACATATTATTAATTTAAACTACGGTTTCATTTCAGTTTCTATTTATATTTTATTTAAATTCATATAGACTTTTTAGTTACACTGTTAATAAAATAAAATAAAATTATATATTACTTTAATGCAATGAAATTAGTTAAATTAAACGTTCGCTGGAATTTTCATAATCATTCAATTCAAAACGTATATATATAAAGATAATATAAACAACGCATGTTAGTTAAGTCTCCTTAAGGCCATTTTATAAGCCAAGGAATACTTTCAAAATAAAAGTTAATCATTTCATATCTATATATGTTATATTATATTTTACGCCGTTTGAACAATTTAAAAAATGCAAATTTAGAATTTCATTATAATTTAAGAAATTAATTTAACAACAGACAGAAACAAAACACATTTTAATACTAAAACACGTCGTTCCAATTTTATATCCCTGTGATGATTTTAGGAGCAGACGGGTATAGTATTTTAATTCTTTTTTCTATAAAAAAATACTTAAGCATTTTCATTTGTTGCATATTAAATAATATCATATCACTGCGTAAAATAGAAAGAAAATTATCGATTAAAATTTTGATTTATTTTTATTGTATTTATTTTTTTTTAATTATTTCAAATTTTTCTTATTGTGGAAACTATAATTTGCTTTGTGAGTGAAGACATCAATGAAAAGAATAATTTTTTAAGAAAGATATATGCTTTATAAAATAATCAAATGTACTTTTCTTAAAGGTTTCAAGATTAAAGCTGTCAAAAAAAATATTTTCAGTTTCAAATATTTTTCCTTTGTTTTTTTCTTTATTTCCTTAATATAAATTCTAAAATAAATCAGAACTTACCTTGCAAAACAATTACCAGAAATTGTAATTTTTCTGTTATAAAATTGCAATATAAAAGCAACAATAACGTTTTTTTTTTTTTCATTACTTTACTGAAATTTGAATGGACTTTTTTATTATTGTGATAAATTTTTTTTAAGAATATAGAATACGTTTCAAATATAAAGAAATGCAATACATTTATTTTTAAAAAATTGTTTTTAAGAAACACGCTTTTTATAGAAATAATTAAATTGAAATTATTTTTTCCTTAAATTACTAAATTTAAGAATTTTATGAGTGCAATGTTGATAGTGAGTAAAATGTTGAACATCTTATCCTTTTTTTTGTTTTTGTTTTTTTTTACAGAAAATTCAAAATAGAAAGTAACTTCATACATGTTTACCTCCATGTTTTTCAAGTCCTCTAAAAATTTTCGCTTTTTTCAAAGAAAGTTACATTTGCATTATTTTGTTACCTTATTGATTTGTTTTTGCAATTTTTTTTTCATTACTCTGATTTTATACCTTTACTGTTTTGCTTTCGTTAATTATTTGTTTTGATTTTGTTACTTAATTGTTTAATTGTACAATGCATTTGTTTATCTTTGTAATTTAATTGTTTGATTTTGTAAATTTATTTGTTTCGTAATCTTTGTTTTGTTATTTATCATTTATTTTATTTGTCTTATTTTGTTTTCTTTGCTTACTTCTATAAGTTCTTTTTGATTTTGGTGTATAAATTATTTAATTACATAACATATAATTATTTTTTGGAATGGCAAGAAAGTGGTTTTGGTTTTTTTTTTTCAGTGTAAAATTTTTCAGTACTAAAAAAAAATATTCAGTCATATACCTTTTATTTTGTTGCCATTTTTCTGTCAACTTCAAGATTCCTGGCTCTCATAAATTTTATGATCCTTACCAGCAAAAATTTCGACCAAATGCAGTTTGAGGCCATCATTATTAAGGAAATCTTTGCCATTTAAAAAATTTCGAAAATTTTGATATAATTGATAACTTGATGATGCATGGTGTGGGATTCAAAATGGAACATCTACAATGATATTAATTGAAAAAATCATATTCTAAGCATCATGCCTCTTTAATATAATCTTTATCAAGACGTATGAAAATTTTGGAACTTAAATGGGAAGGAATATTGCATCCTCCGTATATCTTCGACATTTCACAGTCTAATTATAATTTATTTTTAATTTTACAAAACATTTAACCTCTAAAAATTTTGATAATAACGATGACGATGACCTCAAATCATATATGGTCGAGTTTTTTGTTCATAAGGACTAGAAACTCTATGAGAGTGGATTTATCGCCTCATCAAAATGGAACGTAAGACACCTTCACGAAGAGAAGATAGACTCGTAATAGAAGAGAATGCAATATTAATGCAACAAATTAAAGTTATTTTTTTCTGCAGACAAATTTCATGGTAAAAGCCAAAACTACTTTCTTGCCAATCCATTTCCTAATATAAGAAATACTTTTACATACTAAGCACATAAAAAATAATTTCCTCACATGTTAATGTGTAAACAAGTAATATATAAAAAAAAATTGAAGTCAATTCCTACTTATATCAACAAAGAAAAATTTTATTTTAGATACTTTTTATTAAATAGTTACAATTAATATTAATATGTATATACATATGAAAGAATCACAACATTATAAGTAGTAATTTATTTTTATTCATTATAATTAAAGTATCGTATTGTTATCCAAAGCAATCGTGTCTATAACATTTCAGTTCAACTGAATGCTTTAAAATGTGAGAAAAAAACCTTTTCACAAGTTTTGACACGTCACCAAAAGGGTCGCTAAGTCACCCAAAATGATGCTAACGTGGCTGTATTTGTAATTCTTTAAATAATTAGTTCTAATCAATTAATTTTTATTAATTATAATTAAATTACTGTATTGTCATCCAAAATAATCATGTATATAAAATTTCAGCTCAATAGAGCGTTTTCAAATGTATTTTATTAATGATTGAAAATTCCTGCAAGATAAATAAATAAAGAGAGTGTGAGGTATGAGTAGGAATTGAAAAATATGATCATTTTTAAAAGTCTTTCCAGTTTTTCTAATAATTTTTTTTTCCGTGCAAAAAATAAAACCTAAAATGCAGTTTGCTATTTTCATTAGATTCTTGTTTACATGAAACATGAGCTCCTTTAATGTATTTCTAAAAATGTCAAATATATTCTATTCCAAAGTTTTAACACAATTGAATCTGAAGTATGTTTCCAGAATATGTAATATTCCTCACTCACATTTAAACCATATATAATGCATCATCAAACCTCCTTCCAAAAAGGCTTTAGCCATTTTGAGTCAATTATCTCAATTGCCCTAAACAGACTCTTTAAAATTTAAAATTAATGCAACTGATAACACATTCGTGCGTCGTCACTGTTTATCGTGACAGCACATTTTGAATTTAATCGCAGGTGATTCTTTATACCGTTCCAAATAAAACTATTGATCAAGGCCCGTCCCTTTAATTTAATACAATCAACTCTCGCACAATACCCATCACATCCAATTAAGACCAAGTGTCTCGTGCTAAATATTCAAAAAGACCCCGACGAATCTAGAATACTTATCGTCGTTCGATGAGGTGTTAATTACGTGTTGCTAATTGGGATAATGCTTCCCGTGATTTCGTTATTTCGGACGAAAGTAATTTTGGAGTAATTATTTCTCGCGTAATCGTATAGGCACCCGCAATCGTTTATATATATTGGGGGAGTTTTAAAGGTCTGGGATTATTGCCTCATTTTGGAATTCATTACGCTTTGACGTGCGAGGGTCTTTTGTGGTTTTAATGAGTGCGTCTTCTTTGAAACGCAAACGATAATTTTTCTCAGAATAGAAGGCTTCAACATCTGCGCTGCCAATAAGCGTCGATTATGTGTATTGCTTAATATTATAGGGTTTGCATGAATAAAACTACACCCTCTTTGTGAATGAAAAGACATAGAGAAAAAGAAAAATGTAAAAGTAAAAACTTCAGATAACCTTATACAGATTCAAAAGAACTAAAAAACTGAATTTTAAAAAATATTTTTAATTTAAAAGAGATCAATTTACATTCACACTATTTTTCCAGATTACAAGCGTTGATTTAAAAAAGTGTTTAAACTCTGTTAGTAGTGCTTAACATTGCAGCTTCCTCAAATATTTCTATTACTGTTTCTATTTTGAGAGGAGGATATTGCATAAAAGGTGCAGGGTGAACCAAAAGTCAAAGACACGTTTTAAAATAACATAAAAATCAATTATTTGCCTTAAGAGAAAGCAGTTTAGATGAAAATGTTTCTCACGATGGAATCATTTCTTTTTTAAAAATAAAAAAATAATAGATAAATAGTTTGGCATTATATCTATAGATGATTGTATCGTTAAAACAGCAAACACTATATTCTTCATTATAATTAAATACTTTTAATTTATAGAAGTGTTATCATGGCCTTTGTGGAGACATCAATTATATGTGAAACAAATTACCATATTTCAACTTGTACGCATTTGTGGCACTATTCACGTCAAAATACTATTTATTTTATCTCCACATTTTTTCTAGTGTGATAATTATATTTTTAGTTTAAAAAAAAATCAAACAGAAATCATTTTACACGTTTGAATCATTTTGGTCCAAGCCGTACTCACAAACTGTGCTATTACTTCTGAGGATATATGTAGAAAGAGTGCAGAGTGAAACAAAAATTTCCGAAACATTTAAAAATGTAGTAAAAAATCAGTTTTCCCTTTAAAAATAGAAATAAAAAAAATATTTTCGAAATTAACTTATAGATTTTTTGTATCATTAAAACAGCAGAGACTACACTCATCGTTTAAAATTAAGACGTTAAAATTAAGTGTTTCTCAAACTGTGGGGCACCCCCCCCCTTGGGGAGGCGTGATAAATCTACGAGGGGGGTGCGAGCCTATTGAAAAGTCGAAAACGAA
Organism: Trichonephila inaurata madagascariensis; assembly: GCA_019973955.1. Lineage (NCBI taxonomy): Eukaryota > Metazoa > Arthropoda > Arachnida > Araneae > Nephilidae > Trichonephila > Trichonephila inaurata. The sequence continues at coordinate 341,098 of BMAV01018609.1, read as the reverse complement.
AGATTATTTAAAAAATTAATTTAATGAAAGTAAACAAACAAAATACTTTTTGGTATAATAAAAAATAAAGTACACATTTACACTGATATAATACACTAATAAATGTATCAGTACTGTACAATGTATTTTATTATTAATTTAACAATACTAAGTTAAGAACAAATTTGATAATTATCAGTGACCCCATGGGTTTGTATTATCACTTATCTTGATAGTTTCTACGGTTTATAATTAATTCCTTAACTGCCGATTAAAAGTTCTCTCTCGAATGCCACCGTTTACAACGTAGACGCCCCTATGTGATGTATATTTGGGGGAGGGGAGGGAGAAAAAAAGGAATAAATAATCTAATCCTCTGAAATAAGTCAATCATTCGCCAACACTGTCAATGCACTTTTATTGTATTTCAAAGCCTTCAGAATAATTTTATGGATAACAATGTACAAAAAAGATCATACTTCGGAAAGGCGTATATATACGTCCAGAAAAATGATACCTTGACTGAGGGAGACGTTTATATACGTCGGTGGCACATAGGAGGTTAAAGTCGTATTGTAGCTTTAGGGTCAAAGTAGAGTATTATTGAATTAAATACATTGTTATTGTATGGAGGGGGGCGCGATGGAAATGATGATTGAATAGTGGGTCACTTATATTGAATGTTTGAGAAGCACTGAATTAAGGTCATTTATTTATAGAAGAAGAGTGCATAACGTGTATGAAGACATATTAGTAATATGCGTAACCAAAGGCCATGTTTAAACATGTGCATCCCTTAGGATTTGAACTGCATAAAAAAAAATACTCAATTTATTTCCATTTATATTCTAACATTGCTAATAGAAAATATTAAATTACTTCAAAAGTTTCAAAATTATTTTTTGTTACAATATTATTAATTTTTATTTAATTACATATAATTAAGTTTTACTTGCAAAGGCATCCATGTATACGTTAATCACTTTCCCACAAATAAAATACAATTTAAAACATGTATTTCACATAAAAAGTAAAATTTTTAAGGAAATTGTAATTATGATAAAGAATAAATAGTCCGTTAAAAATAAGTACATTTTGTTATTAAAAATGCTTATTTCGTTTCCGATTATTAATTCATTTTTAATTAAAGCTCCCTTTTTATAATATTTGCTTTTAAAACACATCTAAAAAGGAGGTTTTTATTTAAAAAATGATAAGTTTTTGTAGTTTCAATTAAGTGTTTAAAAATACACTTTCGCTGATTCCAGACAACCGAAAAATGATGAAAATGAATAGATTGTAAAAAGCTATCCCACTTCTCCAAGAATTAATAATAAAAGTATTTAACCAGTAAACTGAGAGAAAAATGTTTGTTTTTCAGTGATTGTTATTTTCACAAATATATTTTTACACAATGATAATAATAAATATAAAAGAAACCAAAAATGTAATTAGTAAAAGAGTGAATTTGTACAAAATATGAGAGTAAAACTGTACTTATTTAAAAAATTATGTAGTCTAATATTTTTCACATACATATTAGTTATAACTATGGGTTTCACAACTAAGTTAGATTTAAAACCAATTTAATGATAATTGAATGTAAACTTATTATATTACCTTCTATAATAATTTTAAGTTTAATAAAAATCAATTTAAAAGTAAAATAAGTTCCATACATGCTTTTACATTTACTAACATTGAAGACAAAGATAAATAAATTATACAAATATAAAATATTTAAAATATGAAAAAAAAATTAAAAAATTAAAGTTACTAAAATGAATTAGTTTATTTTAAAATTGCATTGTTAAATAAAGTTTAGCAACAGAAAAAAAATTGATTACCCATTCTTTTTAAAAGTTTTTTTAAAATATAGTTTTTTTTAAAAAAAATTTAATCTGTCGTAAAATACGCATTTTTAAAGCATATTTTTCTTATTCCTTATGATTTATATTTCTTTGTTTATGAGAAAAGTTAGTAGGAAACAGGAGTTTTGACAATTATTTGAGCTTTAGTAATTGTTTGTGTAGCTGTTTCCCCTACCCCTACCCAAAAAGAAACGTGGAAATTAAAAATTACAACATTAAAACTACAAAAATCAATTATGAAGTCGTAAGCAAAACAATGAAGATATAAAATTAGAGCAATAAAAAAATTAAGGGCCGTGGGTAGCCTAGTGGTTAGAGCATCGGACTCCAGACCGGAAGGCCTGGGTACGATGTCCGATGCCACCAAATACCCTCCGAGTACACACGAAGTATGTGCTCATTAAATCAGTGAGTTCGAAAGTCTTGTAGAAGGACACAGCAGAAACCACGGGTGCAGGAGACTGGAGAATATATTTCCCTCCTCTCTAGCTCCTTGCTTAAGTTTTGGAGGTGGAGATAGGTGGTGTCGCCATCTATTGTGTAGAAGTCCAATATGTCTCAGGCTCAGGCAACTTCCATTCCTTCCCTTCGGAAAGGACACGAGAAAACAACAACAATAGTAAAAAAATTACGAAATAAAATAAGGGATGTTATAAAATAATACGAATGTGGCTTTACATGAAGCAAGCTGAAAAAAATTAGGATGTCAGTTGATTTTAAAAGTTTAACATTTACACTTCTTTTCTTTTATTCTTTAATTTTTAACAAAAAAAGGTTAAGACGTCTAACACTTGATTTTGCTTACCAATTATTTTAGATTTTAATAATTCAGCATTCGATTAAGAAATTAAAGTATTTTTGATCTTCATATCTCAAAACAGAAAAAGAATATCAATACAATCAACAATAATATTAATTTTTTCAAATAATTGGCATTTTACAATTTTTTTTTTTCAAATAAATTGCAATAAGTTCTTTTTTATACAATAAAATGTACAATTGTAGATATATATCACGGAAGAATTTCAAGTCATGATCTACATGAATGTAATTTAATAACAATTAGAATTTAATTGGTTATGGGAAAGCCTCAAAATGAGTCACCAAGACGTTGTAAAACAAGAGATTAGTCTTAAAAATCTAACCTTATCTTATATAAGTATTTGCAGTTCTATCACAGTTTGTGCTAACGATATTTGTAATATTTTGAAGATTTATTAGTATTATGTGCTTATATTGATTGATAACATTTATTGACGCCACACTCTTGAAAGTCATTAAAGCACTGTTTCCGATGGGCCTAATAATTTTATACATTAGTCAAAAGACGAGGACTAAGACCTGAACTTGTAATAAATTCTTCAAATTTCCACACCAATTCAAAAGAAGAGCTTTGATTTTTTAAGGTATCCGACTACGATCTGAAGCGTGATTTTAAAAAAGCACATAAATGGATAATTTTCATGATATTTAGAGTCACTTAGATTAGAATACATGTATAAAATTGTTTCAAGGACATTTTGACAAAAAAAATTATTTAAATACAATATTTTGGCAAAATATTAACTTAGAATAACCTTTCTTCAAAATGTTCTCCTTTTGTGAAAAATGCTTCTATTATAATAGTATTTTGCCTGTGTATAGCTCAGACCTTTGTACAGAGGTTCAACTATGACTTTTGAAAAAGTCACATTATTTTCAGAGTTACAACTAATTGAAATAATTATCGGCGTTTTTTTTCTTATAATTTTTCCTCTATGTTGTCGTAAAACATGGATAAACCCACTTCTACGTTATATATTTCAAAACTTCTAATTGAGCCTCTGTACAGAGGTCTGAGCTATAGACAGGAAAAATATTATTATAATAGAAGCCTTTTTCGCAAAAGGAGAATATTTTGAAAATGAGTCATTCTATGTTCATTTTTTGTCAAAATATTGTACTTAAATATATTTTTATTGTAATAATTTTCTTAAAACGTTTTTATATACGTTTTCTTATCTATATATATATAAGTGACATTAAATATCACAAATATTCTTCATTTATACGCTTTTGCAAGATCACAGTTCCGAACGTAGTCGGATACCTTAAAGATTTAACATACATTAGCTGTTTTTATACCACAGGCGTCTATTACTCTCAGCACTCTAGCCCACACCTTGCCAAAAGTAAAGCTGATCACGAGTCCGTTAACCATAACCATTTATTTACCATATCCGTATCACTATCAACTTATTAAATTAATTTATTTTTATATTTTTAAACCACGCACGTAATGCAAAATAATTACAGGTTTAATTTTTAATATAGAAAATGTAATTAATATATTCGTTTATATTTTACCTCTATTTTAAGCTCATCATTTAAAATAATCTATAAGTTTTAATAATGCTATTCAATAGCGAAATAAAAACACCATCCTTAAATATATACGTCTTTTTAAAAAAATCCGATCTAATAGTTAGTAAATTAAAATGTTCAAAATGTTTTAATAGTTTGCCAAGCTTTTAAATTATAATAGTTAATGAAATACCAATATTTTGACTCCCTATATATTTCAAAGCATTTTTCTTTGAGTTATAAATTATTAAAATGAATATATTAATAGTTTATAGCTGTTACTCATCCTACCCCGAAATGAAATTTTAATATACATGTTCTGTGAAATGTGTGAGAAGAAATGATGTACTTCTTTGTTGCAGTGTTTTAACGAATACATAGTTACATTAATTTCAATCATACTAATAAAATGAGTTTATGCATGATTTTTATTTATGTTGCTCCCACATCCATATAACTCTTTTTTTTAAAATTTGATAGACTTATTATACTGAGATTATTACTTAAACAAACGATACTTTTTGCTTCTAAATTAATTTAGGCATAGCAATTTTCTATAAATTATTATTTTCCGCCATTATATGGGGACAAAATTACAAATAATTACTTAATTTTTTTTTAAAAAAAATTATTAAATTGTATTTGAGTGGATTCAATTTTTTTTTGTAATAAGTTTGCAATTTGAAGCTACACGAAATCTATTTTCGGACTGTTCAAAAAGACCATGTACTCTCAAAAAGGCTTAAAGCTATTAAAACAGGTCCTCCAGAAGCAATCACTTCCACACTCAAAGTTTAATGAGCAAAAACATTATATTTTTTTTACAATTTTTTAAAAGGAGAAATAA
>BMAV01018609.1:258944-331058 GCA_019973955.1 Trichonephila inaurata madagascariensis | reverse complement strand
TGATCTCCAGAAAAATTGAACCTTCAGAAAATTAATCGGCAACATAAATATGAAAACATAATTTATTTCACGACCATACTGTGTGGCATACATAAGACCAATATAACAAGATTCAGTAAGATATCAGAGAAATGAAGAAAGAAAAATCGGGAAATAAACCGCATACTTACGTGAAAAAAAAAAAAACATCATAAAAGGCAATTTTTAAGACATTAAATGCAAACCTATTTTCCATGATAACCTAAGCATAATCACATTTCCCAGAAGCCACAATGAGTCTCCACTTCGATGCTTTTGCGGAATCATTCGAGCCTCATAATACCTCGGAAATAACCTCTCTTTACAATCAGAAACTGCAATTTCGTTGCCGGCAGTTTCGATACATAACCCCGAACAGCACCGGATGTCTTTAAAGTCAGCCATTTCCTTTGGTTCCAAGAAGGGTTTGTCTCTGGATCTCCAATGCCTTAATTAAGTTCTAACCTGATTTCGTTGCGAACGTAGGAGCAGGAACTCCTTAATTTATTTCATAGGCGTAAAGATTGCAGCAAAACAAATGTGTTGTAATATTACGCTTGCTGAGCGTTCCTTTCGCCCCTTTTCGGTTCACGGATTCGCCCCCTACTTTTGATGTATGTGGGTGTTGATGAGGGATGTTGAAAGAGGTTAAAAGCAAAGAGATTTGTACAACGCTATAATTAATTTCTGTGGTGTGGAACAGCCTTATGATTATGAGAATTTATGATTTTGTTTAAAATACGAGCCAAAGGAATGTTTGCATCTAAGCTCCGCGTTGATATCGTACATTGAAACTGCAGAGAAGTCAAGCTGAAAGATTATCATTATGAAATCTTGGGGGGAAAAAACGTAACTACATTTAATGTCTTTTTTTTCTAAATTTTTATTTTTCGAGCAGAATGTATGGGTTAGAATAATTTTCCAATATTCACAGTCATTTTTTTAAAAAAGAAATAGTAATGTACTCGGGTTTAAAGTGCCGATTGCTGCTCAAATGGGAATCTTCAAGAAAATGAGAATAGTGGGTTTTTTGCGTTCCAGCTTCAACCCTACTTATAGTTATTAATGATTTATATAATTATGAGGGCTAATGAAATCGTTGTAGCGTGAATCTAAAAAATAAATGGTTTGAAGTTTTAGCTTATTTATATATAAAATTTGCAAAATAGCAAGAATGTATTTTTTTCTTATTCCTAAATATTGCTATTTTACTAAATAAACAAACCAACTGGGTTAGATAAAAAAAATAAATTTATTATAGTATTTTCGCCAGTGATTATTGTACATTCTATCAATGATGTAAAAACACTGAAAAATAATATAATTAAATTCAGATCAGAATTTTTACATATTGGTCTGTTTCATTGTTAATTACGAAAAAAAGTCTGACACAATCTCTAATTATCATTCCTTGGTTTTTTGAAGTTGGAATGCACAAGTTTACAAAAGAAAAGATATTTTATAGGTAAAATAACAGTCGAACTTTATACTTAACAGACATATTTTAAAGAAATATGTACCTGTGACTTGAACCTATATTCTGGAATTTGATATTTTTCTATACACATAAGACGACATACTTATATATCTATAAAGATATAATTTTGACAGAAGAAAAAATTCAGGTTTTGGGTATCTAGTATAATACACAACAATAATTCCTCCAATTGATTGTATCAAAGAATCCACCTATATTATCAATTTAAGTTCAACTTATATCATTGTATATATATTTGAACATAATTCATTAGAAAGTGAACAACAGTTTTTCTGCCAGAAAAATTGATGAAACAAAATAATTTTTAACAAGCTAAAATCTAAAATTTAGGGCAAATTATTTTATTGATTAAAAGTAGATTGCGTGGGAAATATTTATTGTAAAGATTTTTTATAAATTAGGTGTTTCCGTTTCATAAATAAAAATGGTAAACTATCTATTTAAGGCTTTAATCAACTTATATTGTCAGCAACGAAATTGCGAAATCTTTTATCTTTTATAAATATTTTATAAATATGAAGGTGATTTCAATGTGAAGAAAGAACCAACTTAGTAAAATAAATATAATAATAGTTTTATTAATTTATTATGTATAAATACATACTGTTTCATCTTCCTTTTATTAAAATCAATGTTTCTCAAACATTTTGATATAGAAACCTGTAATAATAGAATTGCTGGATATCAGTAATGCAGTTATATAAAAAAGAGATAATTTATCATCATAATATTTTGTTTGAAAAATAGAAGTACACTAATAATTTACTTTAAAAAATGCATACGTATAAGCAAAACATTTTTTTAAAATAAAAATGAGATTTTTAATTTTTTTTTTAAGAAATGAAGAAAAATATATACCATTATAATTTCAAGATAACACAAGATACATTTTTTAACTTTAAATCTTATGTTAATCGATTTATGCACTAATTGACAAAATAAAATGCACATTATGAAATAAGAATTTAAAATAATATTTTTGCACTTTAAGGTTATTATTCATATATTAATTTAATATACAAAAATAGCAAAAATGAAAAAAAAAAAGGTATTACGAATTTATTATAAAGACTGAAAAGGAATTATTTAGATTTTTATGAATGCATAATAAATAATTTCAATATAAACTAGTATTTGAAAGAAGCTTTCAAAACTGTTCAGTTCACAACGAATGTTTTTTGAGAAAACAATAAATAAATAGTTTATCTTTTGGTTATTATGTCACTGGAGAGTGTTTTCTTTGATAAAAGTATAAAATACTTTCTTTCAAACAGCATAAAATATCAGCACTTAAACATTTTTAAATATGAAACATTTGAAAGCACTATTAATGTATTGTGGATGAAAAGGTATGTTAAAATATTTAAAAAATGTGTATTCAGCAATTAATACTTATTATTAACCACCTCCAAAACCAATAAGATCATACATTATTTTGCAACGATCTTTACTGGATATTATGCGAATTTTTGAACATTAAGTGAACGTTATACCTATAGAACTTTAAATTAGAGTTTTTATTTTTTTCATCTTAGAAACTATTACTCTAATTTAAATTTCTACAGGTATAACCTCCATTAATGTTCAAAATATTCGCATAATAACCAATAACTATCAATGTAAATTTCGAAACTTTTAAAAAGCTCTATTTAGAAAGAAATTTAATGATTTCTTTTATAAACATCAATTTCAACTAAATGATTCAAAGAAAGGAAGTAAAGAAATTATTTCCTTCGGAATCTAATTTAAATTCAAAACAAGTAAAAAGCAGTTCAAGAATAAATATTTAGTGTTTGTATTGCTTATTCCAGCACTATATCACGAACCCTCACCCACGGAAGTGTGAGATTGTACCAAAGGATGACATATTTTCTTAAAACAGACAATTTTATCATGACTATCAAATCACTATCTAAATTCAACCTAACCTAGGGTAACCGTCAGATTAATTACTAATTTAAATATCTGTGATAATGAATTCAATACTTATCGTTGTAAATAAATTCTCAGTAATAATAAGCTTTCTAAAATGATCCATCGGATCTTTTGAACCCCGGTAGTATCAACTATTACATATCTAACTCCGTAGACTTCGTACAACAATCACCAACCTCCTTTAGCTTCGCTCTTCATTTGACTTCAAATAGCAACCCTCATTAACAAAAGTTGAAATTATATTACACAAAGCGCTTTCATAATCAAATAACGTTTTCCCTGGAGGATTAGTTTGAATCGCGAATAAAATTTGTTACAACTAAAATATACTAAATTGCTTTGAAGAATACTTCTTTTTTTCCTAATATTTAATAACGCAATCTTATACACACTGGGTCTGATCACTGAAGCTAAGCAGTCGCATATTTTTCCCTCTGCTAAAACAACCATAAGAACTATTTTCCATCTCATTTCAATTTCTCAGTCCTGTATCAAAAAATAAGTTCAAAAATATTTCTCCATAGTTTTGAAGGAAAAAAGAAAAGAAACAGATAAAAATATCACTCTAACCATATCCATTCCCCCCTTCTCATCTTCTTCGACTAAAACTCCCATAAGCATTCAAAGCAAAATGGGCTGGATCACATCATTAAAGTCGAAACTGGGAACTAAAAGTTTCTTTCACAGAGTAATGATAAAACTAAGAGAAAAAGTACAAAATCGCTAAGAGAGAGAGAGAAAAACTTGTGGAAATGATCTCAATTTTCGACCTCGCAGAACGATATCTGCGAATATCAAACGCAGTTACATTTGAATGCACATTCTGGGTCATACAAGGTCGGTCCCAGTTAAGAATTCTTTTGCATTCCGAAGCACAGAACTACTTCAGCTAACTTAAGCATTATGGGTCGGAAACTTCCTGTGTCGGAATGTTATACTTTTGGATTATCAGTCTTGTACTAGAGCCGCAGAAGGCAAGGGTCATTAAAAATGTTGCACCGAATGTTGCGCTATTTGTTGCTTCGTAAACTGTTACTGTTGGGTTGCTGCAGAAAAATACTTTTGTAGCTTGATTTGTGATTCATATATATGTATATATTAAACTTCTTTCGTATTTTAGTTAGTGCTTATGGTATGTTATGCGTAAGAAAGACGAAGAAGAAACTAATCTCGGCTATTCGAAAGTTTCACAGATAATCGTGCCGTTTCGGTATAAGTTAGTTATGACTACTTTGGATACAGAGAGAAACTATTTAAATGCGCTCGAGAGTGTGCCAGAATTTCTTCCAGTTTTGAATTATTTTATTTTTGCTCTTAAGAACGAATGAAGTTAAAATTCAAAATATTTTATAAAGGAAATTGTCTGGTCTGTCGCAAGGGTACTTTGAATGATAAGTGGTAAATTTATTCTAAATAAAAAGAACTCTGCGAGTACTTTTTTTAATTTTTAAAGTTACAAATAAAAATTCTAAGGTATAGTATTAGTATTAAAATATGTATAATTTCTAGAAAAATGTGCTCCATAATTCATAAAAATATTCATTTTAATTCAATTTTAGTAAATCTTATTTATATGTTTGACAGTAAGGAAATATTTTTAAATTGAATAAAATCATAATGAATCCCATTCTAAATATAGCTTACTGAATAAAACAATACTGCTCAGAAATTTAAAAGTATTTTTTGTATCGCATTAAAGTATCGCATTGTCTTCCAAAACAATCATTTCATTTCAAATGAATACTTTAACACGTGAGAAAAAAACCTTTTCAAGTTTTGACACAAGTCTCCAAAAGAGTTGCTAAGTCGCCAAAAATGATACCAACGTGGTTGTATCGGTAATTCTTTAAATAATTTAGTTTTAATCAATTAATTTTTATTAATTATTATTATATTATTGTATTGTCATCCAATATAAATTTCAGTTCAACTGAACACTTAAACACTTGAGAAAAAAACCTTTTCAAGTTTTGACACAAGTCGCCAAAAGAGTCACTAAGTCACCAAAAATGATGCCAACGTGGTTGTATTTGTAATTCTTTAAATAATTAGTTTTAATCAATTAATCTTTATTAAATATTTTTATATTATTGTATCATATTATATTATTATATTATTGTATGATTTATATTATTTTATCATCCAAAATAAACCTGTATATAAAATTTCAGCTCAATGGAGCGTTTTAAAGTGTATTTTATTAACGATTGAAAATTCCACCCAGATAAATAAATAAATATATAGAGAGTGTGAGCTAATAGTTGGAATTGAAAAAAACATGAAATAAAGGTAGTATCATAAACTTTAGAGTTATAAGGATTATAAATACTTTTTAATAAAATGCTTATTATTATTCTTTTTAAATTAACTCATTTTTTTTCATTAATTACATTTTAAATCGCCATAAAAAAGTAAAAGAAATATAAAAAAGGTTTGTTTTTTTTCATCCTAAAAAGTTTTCATAAATTTGAAATTATTTATTGTAAGGGGATATCAAAGCGCTTACAATTCTAGTAACAGTTTTTGAAAACAATTTGAAGCATTAAATGTTTCGGAACTTTACAGGACTTTAGAGCAGAATGTAGTACTTTGTAATATAGAATTACATAAAATTACATATATGTTTACATTTTTTTTAATTATTATAATGGTTTTATTGCTAGACAGAAAAAGGTATAATTAGAGCTTTTAAAGAGCTTCTGAATATTATGACGTTAAATTACATAAGGTTGAAATATTTCCATAATCAATTATAAAGTAGCTGAATTATTTTTAAAATTATCATTCTGTAACATTGAAATAGAACGTAAACACTACGAACTTTCTTTGGGAAAGAAAAAGAGGAACCCATATCTATTTTTTTACTTAACTCCCACATTCAGTAATTTTTCTAGATATTACTATGTTACAAATATTTCCAACAGAGTTATTCTATTTTATTTAGTCAAAATATTCCCCACATTTCATCAATTCATTTAAGATATCCGACTACGTTCGGAACCATGATTTTAAAAAAGCGCATAAATGTAAAATATTTATGATATTTAGTGTCACTTAGATTAGAATACATGTATAAAATAGTTTTAAGGACATTATGACAAAAAAAAATTATTTAAATACAATATTTTGGCAAAAATTTAACTTAGAATAACCTTTTTTCCAAATGTTCTCCTTTTGTAAAAAATGCTTCTATTGTATTAATATTTTGCCTGTCTATAGCTCAGACCTTTGTACAGAGGCTCAACTATGATTTTTAAAAAATTCACATTATTTTCAGAGTTACAACCCATTGAAATAATTATCTTCGTATTTTCTTAAAATTTCTCCTTTCTGTTTTTGTAAAACATGGATAAACCGACTTCTAAGTTATGCACTTCAAAAATTCTAGTTGAGCCTCTGTACAGAGGTCTGAGATGAATTCAGGCAAAATATGAATACAATAGAAGCATTTTTTACAAAAGGAGAACATTTGGAAAAAAGATTATTCTAAGTTAATTTTTTGCTAAAATATTGTATTTAAATAATTTTTTTGTCATAATGCCCTTAAAACAATTTTAAACATGTATTCTAATCTAAGTGACACTAAATATCATAAATATTATCCATTTACACGCTTTTGCAAAATCACGGTTCCGAACGTAGTCGGATACCTCAAAGTTTTGAATGAAATTTTCATTTCACGTATTTACGTGAAAAATTGTACATTTATGAAATGTATTTAAATTTTGAAGACAGTATGTTTAATAAATAAATGTAATTATATATGTGTTAGAGTCTTATGATTCATATGGAAATTCTGATATCTTTATCATTTTGCTCAATTGTTTTAAAGTCTGTCAAACGCAAAAGAAACCAGCTGTAAAATATAATAAAAGTACCTAAAAATTAAAAAAAATTATTATAATAATTATACCATAATAGAAGATATAGTGTTTGTTTAAAATATATAAATTCATTCCACATGTAGCCTCTCTCTATTAAGAAGATAAACTTTAAGGGGTAACGAAACACTATCGCCATATAAATAGAAAAATGTCAGGGTTCAAAAAACAGTTAATTATATAATAAAGATACGAAACAGCGAATCAAACAGTGGATTGTTAACATTTAGAGCTTCAAATAACGTATACGTAAAATTCCAGTCCTCAACATAGGGGTATTGCAATACAGTGGTCGGGAAAATACTGCAATCTAGAACTGATGACGTTCCGATAAAGTGTCAGAAAATCTTTTCTGGAAAGGCCTTTTCCTAAATAAACTATACGCCAAGTGTCTATTTTTACTTAAGGCTCTCAATGCTGTTTAGGAACTAAAACCTGGTAAGCCCTTTGAAGATGGTTCTTATTCGCAAGATTGGCAATCTCATATATCGTTAGGGATCTCTTCGCAAGGACTACATATGATTCTTCTTTTTTAGGCATTAACTTATGAGTTCTGTTATTTTTACTGATGGAATGAATGGAAATCCAATTTTTGTCACTAGGATTTAAAAGGTTTATCCATATTTGGGATGGAACTTCTCTTTTTGTTCTATGTAGTTTTTGTTCAAATCAATATTTGATCTCGGAAGTTAAACGAGAATGCATTGAAACATTCACGTGTGTTGTTTATCCTACGGGGGTTATCCCCTTATGGAAAAATTGAATTTAACAGGCAACGTTCGCTTGAATGAAATAAACTTGAAAAGCATTATGGCACTCATATAAGTGTGGGCAGCGTTACAAGTTTAGCAAATTTTTGCCCTTGATGACAATTTTCCTGAAAAATATGATGTTGCCAAGGAATCATTGATAAGTGTTTAGAGTAATTTCTATGAAGTTATATAAATGTTCGTAAATGAAAAATAATCAGTAAATGGTTATTTTGGTAAATATAATCATGTTTTCAGTTAGAACGGGACATAATTATAGCAGTGTACGAAAATGATTCTAAATAAATCCCAATGTGTATGAAGAGTCTGATTTGTGTCCTCACTTACAAAAGGAGATCCACTACTGGCAATTTATCTTCAGGGAAAGGCCGTATTGTTTTGTATTATTTATTTAGTTAAGCATTATTCAAAACAGTTGGCTTATTGAGAGCTCTCCACTTGATTCTCATATTTTCTACAATAAAATTCTAACATTTTCCAAACTCTGGGAAAAGATCAAAGAATTAAATTGCAAGGACTTAAATTTTTAAAGTGTAAATGGTTATTTTAAAAGACTCTAGAGTGTTTGATTCGTTGTCTTATATTGGTTTCAATCGGCGCATGCGTTTATTTAATTAATGGATACAATAAATTTTATTTATTTATTTTTTTGACAAAAGAGATACGTAATGAAGAAAACCACAAATATAATTATGATTTTTTTTAAACAATTGCATATATAACACAATCATTTGAGACATTTAAACAATACAAAATGGATGCGAGTAATGCAATACAATTCCGAAAGACAAACCATTCTTTTGTAATAAAACCTTTACATTTGGAAAGAAAACGTACTTCAAATGCATATATCTTATAAAATTTGACATTGTATGTAATACTATAACTTATTCGAATGTATTATTATGAAAAAAGAAGAAACATGGAAAAAATTGTCTTATGCATATAGAAGAGAATCATGTAATGCTTAATATTTACTTCCAAATGGATGTGACGGTGGATATTTTTATCGTTATAAAAGAACAAATTATTTTTCTCAAGAAAATAAAAGTACAAAAAAAATAATCATTATTAACTCATAAAAATAAACATTACAAATCAAAACGCGTGATATCATCTTCACGATATCAAAAACAAGAACTTTAGTTTATAGGTTTCTACATAATACGTCCTCAGCAAGCAGGGAAAATATTTCGATCTAAAAAAAATTATAAAAATATTCCGCTTCAGTACTTCCACAAGCTGTAAGTAATGTGACATTCTAGACTTAAATTTTTAATAAATTTTTTGAAGGTGCACTTTTGTTTTTGCATCACGCTTGTTTAGTTTTGCCTGTAAAAATATACCTTTGAAAGAAACTTGCTTAAAACTCAAGCAAAGATATCCATTCATATGGAAAATCACGGTGAAAGCTAAACTTAAGAGCTACTAGAGCATAAATGTTTGCACTGGACAAAGAAAAATTTAATCAAAACCACTTGTGATAAAATATCACCTTAGTTTTTTTTCTTCACAAAGGATTTGAATTCAATGGAGCATAAACATGAGTAAAACCGAAATTCTGGAACATTTAAACAAATCATAAATTCTAAAATATTTCTAAAAAAATATTTTATGAAAAGCAAGCAAATCAGTGAAAACACAATTTAACTAAATCTTATCTATTTTTCTTTACTTTTAATTTATTTCAAGAAACTTAAAACACTAATTGTATATTTTCTTAAAGTTATTTCAATTATACAATTTTTTTTAAAAAAAGCAATTTATAAAATTTAAGACAACTATGCCTTAATATGGCTACATTTTTAAACTAGATGCAGCATTTTAAATACCTTAGAAACATAACCAGTATGCCCAAATCTGTAAATTAATAAGTACTGTTCTTAACTTACCCACTTTGATAGATATTTCATTATAATGTTTGACGGTATATACATATATTTAAGTTACTGATATCTCTCTCTCTAAGTCTCCAAAAATGGATTTATACAGAAGTTGTTTTATAGCTCTCACCTACTGATTTGAAAATAACCTACTTTAAATTTCTCAGATAGTATATATTTATTTTTTATGCCCCTGTAACCCCAGTTCTTCAAATTTGCAAAATCCCTTCTGCAGATATCAGATCAACTAAAGAAATACGCTTTCCCAATTTCAAGTCTGTCCGTGTAATAGTTATGAAACTGGAAATGCAGTAATCGTTTTTTAAAAATGAGTTACAACGGTATTTTACCATTGGCTGCATTTCACGGCACTTGATGACTTCGCACATACACACTTAATCAAAGAGGATTTAGATAAAAAATTCCCTAAAATTAAATTTCCCTTTTTGGAGTGTGGAAATATTTATCCAGCTTCTTTGAAGCGTATGAAAGCTGATTGCAAAATTTTCTCACGATATCAGATCAAGGGTAGGAATTTGTGTATGTTTCAATGAAATAAACAAACATTCAAATTCATATATAGATTGTTTAACAAATTAATAGTGCAAATTTTTTTTTGTTCTAAATGAGGCAGTAGATTCGCAATTACCTTTGCAGATCTCATTCCACGGGAGCTGGTATCACTTTTTAATATGGTACCATATAGGTGGATACCAATTGCCTTAAAGTAATTTTGACATCTAGTTTCCTCCCCAGAAGGAGGCGCATGAGCTGTGGTGATGTATATCTGAACAAGGAATTTAATTTTGCAGAGAGCACTCGAGCCAAACAAGCAGTATAAGGAGCTTTAACATGTCGCATAATCGCACGACATGGACTCTGCCGATATTTTGCATCAGGAAAATCCTCAGACTTGGGATTGAGTCGCTGATGATGATGATGATGAGTTTGGTGTTTTATGGCGCAATAGCCAGTTTTGGCTATACTGCACCGAACATTCATAGGTCTGTGGTCTGGACGGGAAAAGAAGAAAAGGAGAAATTGGATGACAAGATGGAGGGTCGAAAATAGAGAAGGATCATTGAGGTACCCCAGGGTCGTGACACCCGTGTTTACCAAAGATAGTAAACCCCTTGGGAAAAGGAAAAGATCACTAGAGTACCTCGGGATTGTGACACCCGTACCCACCTAAAGAAAGTGACCCCCTAAGGGGGTGGGATTGAGTCGAACCCATAATCTTGGGCGTACAAGACCTAAGCAACAAAACCACCCAGCCGACTTTTTTGCAAAGTAAATGATATTATATTTTTGTTCTACACAAATTTATATCAATTTCAATTACAAATCCCTTCATAAATATTTTTATCAGTATTTCATAAGAGGAATCCATTATTTGATTTTCACTTCAGAACTTAATTTGCATCCATTAAAATAGCCAATGCATATCTATACGCATGCAGATCTCTTAAACATGTGCTTGTTTTACTAGTGTAGACAGTGTGCCTAAATATGAAATTAATATTTTCTTGCATGAAATCTTTAACATTAAGAATTTAGATTTAATTGAGAAATAACGAAATTATTTTCTTCTAATATTGTTTTTTTTAAACTCTCAGTTTCTTAATCTGAAAAATATCAAGCAATGTTTCAGTTAAAAAGATCCCAAAATAGAAGAAAAGACTTTCTTAATAAATGCATTTATTTTTTTTTATTCCTGGCTTTAGAAAATTGATATAGATTGAATAATATACAGTAGACTGTCTGATAAGTTGTAGGAAATATATTTATTTATATCTTCAAATAACTTATAGCGTTAGTTATTTATTCAATATTACTTACTTCAAACTTTCGTGTATGAGAAATTTTATTCACTTAAATTGGTAAAAACTGGAAAAAGAAACATTTTAATGAACTCTGATTGCATACTTTCATAAATTCAAAACGACATTTTTGTATAATAAATCATAAAATTGCAATTTTACTTTTTTCATTTCATTATCAGTATGCAGATTAATGTCTTGACTATTTCCCTCAATTCATTCATCAAACCATTTATTTACATATTTGAAACTAATATACGATACAATTTAATCAGTTTAAAATTATATATAACTGTATTGTATCATGCCTTAATTTAAGACTTATTTAAAAGCCTTCATTAAACATCAATTTTGTCAAAAAATTATTATTTTCCCCCTAAAGTATCAAATTCTTATATACCTGAGTTAACTAAACGCATGCAATAATTACTAAAACTTATACATTTGATTAATGTAATATTTGAATAGTTTTAGAAATGTATATATAATTACTCATCCTTTTGTACGAGCTGTATATAATTTAAATACATGATTCGTGCCATATATTTTTTTGAAGTTTTTATTTATCACTATGTAAACACATTCTAAATTAATTAATGGAGTTATAAATTGAAGTATAATTTATTTGGGAGTATTCTCTCTTTCCCATTTAAACCGAGGGAATACAAATATCAAATTTAAAATCTGCTTCATAAACTTATTTACAAATTTTCAAAGTGTTAAGAGTTTATGATTGCATTGCATCCTTTTTTAAATACTTTAAAACTATAAGGTTCATATTTAAAGACTTTTGAATAAAATATTTGATGATGTACTCTAGATAATTTATAAATGCATTTTCCTTTCTGTTTACCCAATTTGTAATTATATTTATGTATATATCTGTACTCAAGAGAACTGTGAAATCTTTTCGTAAGTTAATATAACTGTATTTATTATTATTATAGACTTTATCCATTTTAAATTTTAGTAAAAAACAGTATAATAAAGTATGTTTTGAATACATAAATATTAGAATAACATTTCTCTTTTTAATAAATACTTTAGAAATTAACATGGCTTTGACTATTAAAGTTTTCAAGTTTAATTGGCTTTCCCTAAGCAAGCTGTGTAACAATTCAATGCATCACAGCGCACCGCCTTTGACCAGAGTGTTTACTTCAAGCTGTTTGCACACGACGCTAAATGTCTAGTACCGGTGGTTTCTATATCAATAACTAGTGCAAAGTATACAGTTCATGATGACATGATGCTAATTTTTTTCCATGAGTAAAAAAAAAAAAGGAAAAGAAAAAAAAAAGCAAAGTTTACTTTCGGAAGTCTTTTGTAGATATTCAATTTCATTTGTGTTTGAATTTCTATTATTGTTTATGCATTTAATTCAATGTTTTGCTCACACTAACTTTTAAAAAATAATTTATATTTTTTTCTCTACGCTGACTTTTGAGATTTAATTCAATACTTTCTGTTATTCTGACATGCAAGAAATTCACTAAGGAATAACATGGGCTTGCGCAAGAAACTCTTACACACACACACACAATCCAAGCGATTGAAGATAAAATCTCTTTTAAGCTCTTACTCATCTTACTCATGCATTTATTAAACAAATACACAAAAGAGTTTAATACATACATATAAAATCAAAATGAGCTATGAAAAAGCAATGACGTATTCAGTAATACTGAAGTTGGTTCATTTTTTATTTAGTTCAAAACTCGATGGAATTTATATCGCACTGTGTGGGCGTAGATTTTTAATATAATAACTGTACATAACTTTTGGAATTCGCAAATAATTTATTTTAAAATCCATATAGAGCATTTATATTTACATAAAGATTTGAATTTCGTTTATTTCATACACTCCAAATTTAAAATCAGAGCTGAAGGGGTGGCTGACTACGCTAGGAACCGTGTTAAGTTGATTTTTTCTTATTTCACTGTCATTTGAATTAGAATGTATATCAGTGTTTCTCAAACTTTTAATATTTGCGACCCAGTATTCAATAATAATTTTTATCGCGCCTCCCTTCATACAATAGCAATATATTCAGTAAAACTATATATTGACGCTGAAGCTACAATACGACTTTAACATCTTAAGTGCCACCGTCGTATATAAAGGTCTCACTCAGCCAAAGCGTTAAATGCCCGGATGTAAATATACGTCTTTCCAAACTACGATCTTCTCTGTACACTGCTATCCATAAAATTATTCCGAAGTCTTTGGAATGTAATAAGAGAACCATGACAGTATTTCGAAGGATTTACTTATTTCAGAGAAGTTTTTATTTATTTATTCCTTTTCATTAGTATTTTTAAATTAATTATCAAATACATTGCGTATACATCTGATATATATACGATAAGTGTAATGTGTATTTTAATTTTTATTATGTTAGGTTGTATTTTGTTTGTTTACTTTCAGTAAATTAATATTTTTTGTTTAAATAATCTTTTGTTTTCGACTTTTCGATATGCTCGCTCCCCCCTTTCTAGAGTTATCACGCCCCCAAAGGGGGAGGGGGGCGCCCCACAGTTTGAGAAACGCTGATGTATATATTATATTGTCTTAAAATTATTATCGCAATAAAAAAACTTATTGAAACTCATATTCGTGCAAAAAAATGTAGAATAAAGTGACATATTTTAAAAACATTTTCCTTAGTAATATTTTGCCTATATATAGCTAAAGCTTCTTTAAACAGTCTTAAGTAGGTTTCGGAAATATATAATTTAGAAGTGGATTTATTCACATTTTTATATATCATAGAGAAATTTGGTTATTGTTTAAATTGATAGCAACTCACAAAAATTATGTGAATTTTCCAAGAAATCCAACTTTAGAGTGTGTTCTAAAGTTTTGTCTTTATATATAAATAAAATAGCATTATTTCAGAAACATATTTTATAAAAGGAGTATAATTTGAAAATGTGTCACTCTTTCTTCTGTTTTTTCCTTAAATTTATTATTGGAATAATTTTCTTAAAAATAATTTATATGTTCTTTTTACTAATTCAACGGACACTAAATATAAAAAAAACAAATTCATTAATACGCTTTTTTTAAAATCACGGTTCGGAATTATAATATTATAATTTTAAAAATTTCATTTTTGAATGCATTTTTGAAATTTTATTATTCCATTCCTAATTGAGCGTAAGAGTTCATTGAAACTTGCCATATGAAATATTATTTTGCATATGGCAATGTAATATTTCGTTGAGATAAACTTAAAATTCAACAATTGCACCAATTAGGTTATTAATATATTTCGCAGTAAGAATTATATTAATACGATTGAAATAGTCTTAAATTTGAAGTATTTAAGTGTTAATACTCTATGAATATGAAGTAGAATCTTTGCGCCACGAATCCTTCAAATTATGCCGCTATCATAGACTTACAACCATTAAATCCTTTGCTGAGATCGAGTTCTGTAATGTTTGGAAATCTCCAAGTTCTATTTCATCGATGATTGTGGGAACAGTACATGTGTGTATGCTTACGTGTGAAGAACAGAGAGATTATGTATGGCGTATTTGATTTATGGAAACAATAAGGAAGATCTTAATGCTTAAAGGATATAGATGAATGTGATGAATGAGATATACGAATATGGGGACTTAAAGAGACGAGTGAAGCAAGCGTTTGATATATTTGTCAGATTTAAAATATTCCTTGATGCCGGAATTTTCAAAAGTTCTGAGAGTAGTTTTATGTAAATTATTCAATTGTGTGAGACATGAGTAATTTAAATCAGCATTTGAAGAAGTAGATGTTTCCCTTAAAAGTTTTAGAATATAAAATATTGCATATAAAAATGTTTTTTTTTTCTAACGTCGAATTCATACTGTAATATTGATAAAGTATTAATTTCAGAAATATATTCGTTCATCAAAGCAAGTAGATAAATTACGAATAAACAATAACATGCAAGAAGATATGAATTCAGATATTATAAACATGTCATACTTCGACCATGTCATACTAGGCCATCTTACTGCATTTCGGTTTTCCCTACCTAACACTGCCCCTTCATTCCATTAATTTCTGTCAATTCCCTTATAGTGAAACACACACACACATATATGTGTGTGTGTATTGAAATTTGAATTATAATATTGATTTTAAATTTTCATGTATCGGGACTGTTGATTTATATTAATTAATACTCGCTTAACTCTTAATTTTGTAAAGCTGTTGTACAAGTGTAACAATTTTATTTAAGTTATTTGTAAGATTAATTAATTAATTACAGACCGTAAGTGTTATGATTTACAATAAGCCCACTCCTCATCAATTTACATGTATTAACTTCGAGAAACAACATTAGTTAGAATCAAATAAAAGGAAAAATTACTCTTTTAGAATGAATCATTTGACAAATATCATCAGAATTTAAAGGAATGCATACTGAATAATAAAAAAAAAATCAATTATTAAAGTTCTATAGGCACTAACCTGAAATTTAATTTAAGCATTTATTTTTAATAAAACTGTATTTTAATAATATAATTTTACTAAAAGAAATTCACCTAAGCGTGAGGAAGTGAATGTCATGTTAAACTAAAACTCCTGCAAAAAATCAAAAATTTTAAACAATAAGTTTAATATCTTTTGTACGCAGCCATTTTTCATACTCTTAGTTTTTGTTGAATACTGATTAGAATTCTCATATTTATTACAAAACTATATCTTTATGGATGTGAAGCAAAGAAATTTTAATTAGGCTCTTTTTGCCTATTAAATTTAATTAAAACTTTTAACTTGGTATACCAAGGAATGACATTAAGGTATCCGACTACGTTCGGAACCGTGATTTTGCAAAAGCGTGTAAATGGATAATATTTATGAGATTTAGTGTCACTTAGATTAGAATACATGTATAAAATTGGTTTAAGGACATTATGACAAAAAAATTATTTAAATACAATATTTTGGCAAAAAATTAACTTAGAATAACCCTTTTTCCAAATGTTCTCCTTTTGTAAAAAATGCTTCTATTGTATTAATATTTTGCCTGTATTCAGCTCAGACTTCTGTACAGTGGCTCAACTAGAATTTTTGAAACGCATAACTTGGAAGTCGGTTTATCCATGTTTTACGACAACAGAAGGGAGAAATTTTAAGAAAATACGCCGATAATTATTTCAAATGATTGTAACTTTGAAAATAATCTGAATTTTTCAAAAATCATAGTTGAGCTTCTGTACAGAGGTCTGAGCTATATACAGGCAAAATATTAATACAATAGAAGCATTTCTGACAAAAGGAGAACATTTGGAAAAAAGATTATTCTAAGTTTATTTTTTCCCAAAATAATGTATTTAAATAATTTTTTTTTGTCAAAATGTCCTTAAAACAATTTTACGTATGCATTCTAATCTGAGTGACACTAAATATGAAAATTATCCATTTATGCGCTTTTTTAAAATCTTGGTTCCGAACGTAGTCGGATACCTTAAACTTATCTAGGATAGTTCATATACATATAAACTATTTAAATAACACATTTTTAATTAGAAATTTAAATAATTTCTCTCAAAAATATAGGTGTATGTACAAGAAATATGTAATTTTCAGTTTTATAATTCTCTTACAAATGTTTATTTTTCATAAATATGTCTCGTTGCTTCTGTATACACTATAAAACTTCTTGCAAACTTTTAAAAATAATTTCTGTTTTGTCCACGGATTTCTCCTTTTATGCCATTTGAAATGAATAAAATTAGAATAAAATAAATACGAACAGAAGAAAAATGCGAGATTATATTAAATTTAAGAGTACAAAAAGCAAATTTGCTAGTGAGGTTCTGTTTCAAAAAGAAAGAGAGAAACTTGTAAGCAAATTTGCCTTAAGAAGTGCCTCATGTTTATATTATATTTACAAAATACGAAGTGGAAATACTACACAAGAATCTAAATAACTCCCTACTTTGTTAAAAGTAACAATCTTTTTTTTTTCTTTTGGATTGTTGCCAAACATCAATAATATATAGGAGAAAAACTTAGAAATACTTTTTTCTCTTATGTGTTCACTACAGTTAAAATTCCCAGACAAGTTGCTATCTCCAGTGACTTGTAAAATAAAGTTGAATTTGTTAAAAGCGTATAAAAAAAAGCAACGTACAATACCTTTGACCAAAAATAAAGTTACGTGTAATTTATAATCTTTTTTTTTTTCCTAAAATTTTTTTTTCTCTGAGTTTAAAATGTGTTAATGAATTTAAGATGGTTGTCTGGGTAAGAAATGTGTAATTTTCTGATCCAAGATTAATTTATATTTCTTTGAAAATCATTTAGTATGGGCATTTATCTTCTACAAAACAGTTTGGTTTCAACTTTACACTAGTTCGTCTGGGATTTCCGTATTAATTATTTTTTCTGAATTATTATTGAACTTTGCCTTAAAGACATATTTAAACTACAGGGTGTTTATAAATGAATATTGGATATATATAAATAACTTACATATAACTTATAAGTGTTACTCATACATCGAATTGAAAGACCAACTGAAACAGTTTTGTTTGCTAGCATGTGTGTGCATGTGCGTAATATATATGTTATTTTTTTCCTCTTCCCCGCCGTTCAGCGCGCTTGTAGAAAAATGGCGACTAGTGAACAGAAAGCGTTTTGTGTTCTCCAGTTTGCAAATACAGTATCTGCTATTACTGTGTAATGAGCGTTCCGGTGGACACCTCCGAGGGCATGTGAACACTCATCTGGAGCTTAGAAAATCCTCACGATATGCTAGAATCGCAACGAGACTCACCTAAATTGAATGCTTTTTGTGCCATGTTTTGGCGGAAAAAGTATGGGCCCTACGGTTTTGGAGAACCAACTGTAACTGATTCTGCCTATCTTGACGCTCTATAACTATGGCTATTTCCTTAATTGGAAGAAAGTGAATCAGATAACTTCATTTGGCAACAATATGGTGCACCGCCTCACTGGCATCTCTCAGAACACGATTGGTTGAACATCACTGTACTCGACCAATGGATTTTCCTCAAAGGGTCTCGTGATAAAGCTTGTTTCGCAGGGCCTATACGTTCACCCGATCTAACGTCATATGAGTTTTATCTGTAGAGGTTCATTAAGGATTGTGTGTCCGTTTCTCCGCCACCAGCTGACCTTGCAGACTTAAGACACAGTGTTGAAGCAGCTGTTGCAAGAATTACCTCACGCACACTGATGAAAGTTTGGGATGAATCCGCATATCGACTTGATGTGTGCCGTGTGACGAACGGGTCTCACATTGAACATGTGTAAGCTTGTAGATAAAACTGTTTTAATTACTCTTTCATTTAATGTATGAATTGTACTTGTAAATTATATGTAATAAATAATATACGAAGTTAAAATTCCGATATTCATTTATAAACACCCGGTATTATTTAAACAATTAGATTATTTAATTATCAACAATTTGACACCAAAAAAAATGCAATTTTGATTATTAATATAAAGGATAGTTTATAGCATTTAATGAGTGAACGTTACCCCTTTTAAAGAAAACTTCTAATTGTGTGTTTTCAGGCTTTGACATAAATTATATTTATTTCATCTCAGCCAAATAAAATTACTTCTGTAATTAGAAATTTGATTCACTTTCGCTTTTCGGAAGCTTAAAACTTAAAATATTAATCCACAATTTATTGGCCTTCATTACCAAATAAATAAATTATATTTACAAATAAGTATTTTACTCTTAATTGTGCTATATTTTCGCATTTAGATATACTATTTAATTTATTCCACCATCTATAAAATTCTCCATTGATTTAATCTTATATAATTCGTATTCCGCATTTATATGTCGAATAATATTTAATCTGGATTATTATCTGAAAACTTATTTCATAAAATAATAGGTGAAATTTATTCCATCATACAAATTTCAATTGTCTTTAGAATTGGTTACTCAGAAATCATTAAACTTAAATATTCTTTTTTTCTTTCACCAGTTCGAATATATAAGAGTTTAAATTTCTAAATATAGTCACAAATGATAAAAATAAATATGATTTTAAATTTCGAAGCAAAAAAAAAAAAGAGTCGAACTGATTAAGTTATTCATTTAAAGCAACATCTCATTTCATTATTTTGTGAGTACATTTTCTGTCTTCAAAGAATTATATAAAATACCGTGTGATACATAGTTTTGAGTTAATTAATGTATAGTCAAGTGTGTAAAACTGTTTAATAACTCTTGTAACTGATTAAATGTTTTATTATTAATGTAATAATTCAAGGAAATTAGTAATTATTATTAGTTATTAGTTATGATACAATAAACATAAATATTACTCACCAATCAAAATCATAAAACAACTATAACTGTACGTATGGAATATAATAAATATTTCTTTAGAATTTCGGATGAAAGTTACCTTATTATCAGCCAAATTTTAGTTTGCCCAACATTTATCTGAGTAAAATTTATATTGATATTATATTTAATATGCATAATGTTTTTCCCCAGTTTTTTTTAAGGATTTGTTCAGTCTAACAATATATCGTCCAAATGAGTAAATCTCTCTATTATTAAATAAATATTCACTCCAAAAATGTAGCAGAATAGGATCACATATTTTAAACATTTCTCTCATATATCCAAATGAAACATTCTAATGAATCCTTTTTTACATTTATTTATTCAAGTGCATGATAAAATCGTTTTCTTTAATCACCACGGAATTAATCTCTTCCATCAATAATAAATATAATAAACGATGTCTTCTCTGAACTTAAAGTCGTATTTAAAATTAATAATTTCGTCATTACGTTCATTTCTAGTATATGATTTTAAATTAATTTTTACTATTCGTTTCATAAAAATAATTATATGCATTAAGAAAATAACAGGAAAATATATCTTGCAGTTTTTATAAACCTAAACCAGTTTGAAGTAAAATCAAATAATAAATTTATTTATTTATTATCGTATTAATAACATTTATTATGATAGAAATATTGAAATATTCATATACATATACAGTGGACCACAAAAGTGTTCCTACACTTGCAAATTTCCCATAAAATTTAATGTTTACGACTAATAAAAATTAATATATCGGAATTGTTTTATATCTGCAACTTACTCTTAATAGAATGACATAATTATTTTTTTTGAAAATAGTATAACTATTATTTTTAAAAATCAATAACCAAAAGCCCACTAAGAAACTACGCCACAGAAGTCTTCGTACACTTAACAAAAATCTCAACATAGCTTTAAATATTAGTAAATAGGATATCCTTTAGTGTCCACAACAACTTTTAAAAGTCTTGGTATAGATTTAAACAGTTTTTTGTAATTTCTGCAATGATTTTCCTCCATGCTTCTGTGATTATTTTTTTAAATTCCCATTATGAGTTTATATGTCATGTTTTCTTTTTTTTAAATGATATTTCCACCAAATATGTCCTACTAGGCTAAATAAAGTGATTGAGAGGTGTATTCAGATTTTGGGGGCAGTTGTGTAGAGGCACCAGCAGCGTACATTGAAAGCGGTGCGCTTGACATCATTATCCTGTTAAAAAATGAAGTCTCCAATATGCAAATTTTGGGCGGATAATTTTAAATTTCTCTTTAAAATATTTAAATAGAGCACATTATTCACAATTTAGTCGTATTCCACAGTGCTTGTCAAACTTTCAACATTTGCGACCCTATTTCCAATTATAATTTTCATCGCACCCTCATACAATAACAATGTATTGAATGCAATAATAATGTACTTTGATGTAATGCTAGAATATATATGTGACTATAATAAACCGTACAAATTATCAAGATAAGTAATGAATTTTGTATATAATTTTGTATATGACAAGTCCATGGGAATCGTTAATAATTATTAGACTTGTTTTTAATTTAGTATTGATAAATTAATTATCAAACACATTAAGGAGCACTAATATATTAATAACTGCATCATTATAAATGTGTATTTTTTTTTATCAGAATGTAATTTGCTTGGTCTCCTTTTAGAAAATTAATAACTATTTTGAATCTCTTGTTTTAAACTCTTCGATGTACTCGTTCCCCTCACGTACGATTATCACGCCCCCAAGGGAGGTGCACCCAACAGTTTGAGAAACGCTGTTTACGCAATAAAAAAATGCCTTTTTGAAGCCTTCTGGGTAAAAAAAAAATATTACCACTAAAGGGTTAAGCTGATAAAGTAAAAATTAATTATCACTCGAAGTCTTGGAGGGCTTAAGACTATTATGAGTTTAACTCTCTCTCTCGAGAGAGAGAGAGAGAGAGAAAATTTAATTATTACACATATGTTTATATATACAATGTGCTTCCTTATCAAAAGGATTAATTCCTTAAACCGATATTAAATCAGTTTCTTCTATCAATTACAACTTGCATTCCCTCCCCTCTCTTTAGAATTACCCCGATTATTCAAATATCTATCTCCCAACCTAATTACTCCCATCCTTTCCAAACCCTAGCAACCCACTATCGAAAACACCGGTCGAGAATGAATTTCGATCGTTCTGAATACCTCGCTGCAGCCATCGGTTACGTATTGTTTCAGCCAGGCTGAACAATGGAGATTATCTGCCTGAGATCCATTTTGAAGCTTGGTGTCATACACATTCCTCAGCTTTATCCAGCTAGTTGGATGTGGATAACAATTACTGGCATCAATTGCATGGATAAGGCTAAATTTACTGCCCCTAACAGCATTTGCGCATCTAGCGTCCGTAGGTAATTGCTACTGAACTTTGAGCTGCGGAACCAGGGATGGTAAATGTACAATTTACTGCATAGGTCTCCATTGTCTAGTGGACTATGGCTACCCGCGATCTGTGTACAGTAATTGCTACCGAAATGAAATTTGTAATCGTGGTATTGGAAGTATTTTAGGGTAATGTAAAGGGGGGATGGTCAGAAAGGGGGGGGGTGGGAGTTGGTGGAGTAGGTCGGGCAAATTAAATGCACATTGATTGTCGGGTAATTTGAAATGAAATGGTTATTGGTTGTGTTTGTGAGATTGAGAATTTGCTGCAAGATCATGGAGGAAATTGTTTTATCATTTGTGAATAGCTAGTATATATGCTACAATATTATTTTTTTTTATTTATTTGAACTGCCCATCTTTAAAATTTAGGTTACTTCTTAGGGTGACTGACTGAGCTCGGGACTGATTTCACAAAAGCATACAAGGGTATTTATTATTATTATTATTATTATTTCAATTTAGTGTCATTTAAACTAGAAGATAGATTTCTCAAATTGTTTTGAGAATATTATTACAAAAAAAAATTCTTTCGATGAAAATTCTTGGCAAAAATGAAGGAATAATGGCATATTTTAAAAACATTATCCTTTCAAGTATAACGTTCTATAACAAAAATATTTTGCCTGTATTTGGCTAACAATTTTACGCAGAGACTGAATTAGAATTTTTAAGATACATGAAAAGGGGTAAATTTATTCATATTTTAATACATCATAGTAGAGAAGTTTTAACAAAAACACAAGTTACTATATATTTCAATTGATCTTAACTCTGAAAATAATGTGGATTTTGCAAAATTTTTCTCCCAGTCTCAGTAGAGAAACATTAGCTATATATAGGCCCAATATTATTATGATAGAAAAATTTTTCATAAAAAGAGAATGTTTTAAAAATATGTGTGATTTTTCTATGATTAATATGGGAAATTTGTGGTTTTCTCCAAAATTGCATTTAAATAACTATTCCTGAAATAATTTTCTTATTTTATATGTCTATACTAATTCCACTGATACTAAATGTTAAAAAAAAATTATCCATGTTTAAATACTTTTCCAGAATTATGGTTCCAAACGTTATATTATCCGTTATATATCCGAACGTAACTCTTATTCATATTAAAACCAAAATTATATATGAAGACACAGACATGTTTTATATATAAAATTTAATTTCTCCAGCAATGCTAATATGAAGAAATATATCACCTTTCTATAAGATATTCGTTTCTACTTCAATGTATAAATTTCATTTATAAGCTATATTATTAATAATTGTTCTCTTGAATTATAAAATATAAATGTAAAACATCAATTTGCATTGATTAATAAATTATTTTAATTGAATGTTTGTAAATTTTAAAGATTCAGTATTCCATTCGGATATATTACTTTTACTCTTTTATTTTATATTTTTTTGTTTTACATTAAAGAAAGCCAACATAACAATAATTTTAATTTATTCATGATTTGACTAGTGTTTTATTTTATTGATTTAAACTGAAGCTTTAGGATTTGAAATTTGTAACTGAAGTTCATAGCTTATGAAATTTAATCTGTAAGGTATTGTTGTTGTAAAAAAAATACAGAAAAAAGTTAAGAATTCTGCTTTGATTCCCATTTAAAATTTTGAAATTATGTATTTACATTAAACATAAGACTTTATAATAATTGAGCACTTTTCTAAAATGTACTTAAAAAAATAAATTCATAAAATAATTAAGAAAAAAAAAAAACATTTTGAAAGTATGACTTGACAAGTAAAATATTTGTGCTGTGAGTCATTGTTTTAGCACTACTTAAATTACACAATGTGTTATTTAAAAAAAACTGTTATTTTTGAAATACTGGAAATTTTCATTTACCAAATTACTACCTCTACAGGAAAAGAACTTTTTTTTTATTCTTTGGTAATATACAATAAATAACAATATTCTGTTGATTGATTCTTAAATTGACAAATACTTTATACATTCCTTGACATTTTGCAGTCAAGGTTCCTTCCCTTAAAGAAATAATAATTACTATCCCCCCCTTTTTTACTACTTACTTATTCCAGACCACATACTAACAATCGATGCACAATCTTTGTTTTATACTGCAGTTTTTCTTACCAGAATAATTTTAGGCTTATAGTTACTGAGCGAGTGTTTATGAACAACGTATACTGCAAAAGAAACACGAGAGCACAGGCCTCGTAAGTGACGAAATCGGCACCAGAGTTGGCACCTCCCTCACCACACTACGACACTACGCCTCGACAGGCTTAACGTGCATCAGTTTTCAGTGGTATTAAGGCTATAACTCCTGACACATCAGCTATGAGTTCATGACCAGAGCCTCTAGGCTACCATGGTCACTCTACTCATTGAAAAATAGCTCATGGCAGAAACAAAATGTATTATTAGTCTTAAGAAATACCAATTTTCTTACAAATTATACTTATTGGCATCTTCTAAATACATTTTAGAGAACACAATAAAATCGTATATATCAGTGATTCTCAAAGTGGTCTATATAGCCCTCAGGGGTCTATGACGACTGCAAAGGGTCTACATCAGCAACAAAATAATTTAGGGGTCTATGATGTTTAATTGGGGGTCTACAATAGAATATTTCTTTTAACCCGATCGTGACTTAAATTTTAAAAGAAAATTTAATCAAGTGGAAACCAGATTTTACCTACTTAACAGATTACCTATTAAATTTAATGAGTTTAATTTCCAGTTGCAAGGTGACATCATAAGTTTAATTAAATAAAACAAGGACCATCATTTCAGATGCTATCTCTTTTTTTTTCTATCCCAAATTATGGAAAATATTGAAAAAGTTTTTAATTGCTTTTCTTAACGAGAAAGAGTTTCAGCGTGATTGCCAATATCAAAAGTAAATAAATAAGACTGGATACTATTAACCAAGGAAATTTAGAGTTAAATGAGATGCCAAAAAGTGAAAACTTTTCATTGAAGCACCTGATTCATCCTTCCCATTAAAAAAAACATTTGTTTGCTGCTTAGTTATTTTATGTATTAGTTAAATTTTTATTTAATTAATTAGCATGTGTATTTTAAGTTTTAAAAGCTATACTCTTTAGTACAATTAGAAATTTAAATATTTTAAAGTTGTTCCATACCAACTGTCAAACATATATTTAAGCTGGTAAGTTTGCAATAACTCAATATTAGGTAAGCAGGGGTCTACCCTAACAAAAAAAAATACTACCAGGGGTTTATGAGACCAAAATGTTTGGAAACCTCTGGTATATATCATTAATTCGGAATTATTTGAAATGATAAAAACGAAGAATAACCTCTAATGTTAGATTATGAAGATAATATTTTTCATCGTAGGAGCACTTAGCAATGGTTGTATTGAAAATTTAGTCGAAAAGTTTGAGCTCGGAAGCTCAAGCAGTTGTTCAGTTGATGGATAAGAATTTTCTTTAAAATTGTAACAAAAAAAGTTTTGAACCCTATTCGCATTTTCATGAAATAAGTTCATTAGTAATATATTTTTACGGTGACTACTAATATTGTTGGTTAATGAGTTGAACTTGTTAATGCTTATGACAGAGGTAAGAAAATAGTGGCCTTTTATGAGAGGTTTTTTTGTGGTCCTCTATGGAAGTCAGAAAAATCCGTCATGAGCTGATATTTTCTTCCTTTGCATGACTGAAAATTCGTTTTGTATTTTCCGAAACGACGGCCTCGTCAGTAGGCATGCGCAATATAGATATGTGCTGTGTAGTTGTTTTTTATCTAGATTCTTTCAGTCATAAATATTAAAATTTTTTTCTGTTGCAAAATTATAAACCCTCCAAAAAACATAAAATCGATGATGAATTATGTGTTTTTGATGAATGATGAACAAACAAATATTTATAAAACAACGTGTTTATTGTGTCATGAAATAATAATCTTACTTAAAGAGTTTAATCAGAAATAAGGTACTAAAAAAATCAAGCAATCAATCGACACGAATAATTCAATCTAAAATTAATTATGCTGGTATCAATAGACACGGAACTAGAATAATAAAAAAGGCTACTATTTTATTTAATTTACACCTTTTTTGAAATGCCAGATTCAGTAAAAGTCTTTGCAAACCTTTGCTTCCCCAAAGGGGCTTTTGAGCCTAAACGTTTGCCCATTCCTGATGTAAAATTAAAAAAAGTTTTTACTATTAGTTAAATTAATTTGCTGAGATATACAATATATGTATTTTGATGATTGAGGCCACTTTCATTCAGTATAAAGTTATAGGTTTTTTCATTAGATTTTTTTTGTTCGGTCTTTTAAACTGCTTACAGTATATGGGTAACTATTTAAGTCATATACGGTGAAATATAAATTTTAATTACATTATAAACTATACCAATAAATCTTTTATTGTACCTTTACATGACTTTTAATAGTTTTACAAAAATTCTATGATCCCCACTTAAATGTATTTAAGATGAATTACCTAAGTTATACAACAAATGGGCTTGAAATTCTAACAAAAAAATAATATAACTGATTCATCAGATATTTAATCCAATTACCTATATTCTATAAAATAGCATATATTTACTTATTCATTTAAGATATATTATCAGGATATTAAAGATTTAGTCCATCATAAGGCTATTTTTTTCTGGTTTTGTTATGTTAAAATATTTTTGAGATTGAGATGGATTTAACCCTCCATGCGGTCTGCACGTAAAATTCCGCCATTCCAGAGATGCTTTTTCTGCCTTCAAGCAAGATCCCCAAAAGCGGCCGAGCCGCATTCTTAAAAATACGGCTCAACCGCTTTTGAGAACCCCACCTGAAAGCAAATAAATATGTGCGGTGCATTTTTGAAGCATCTCCAGAATGGCAAGACTTTAAGTGCAGACCGCTTAGAGGGTTAAGAAAAGAAACCCACTAAACTTATGTGATAAAATTAAATTAATTTTTAGAAGGTGGTATATATATATATATATATATATATATATATATATACATATATATATATATATATATATATATATTAACCCTTACGCATTAGGTGCTGTTAAAAAGCAGAAAACTGAACGCTTTTTATTTCCTTTTTGTTTTAAATTATTAAAATATGTTTTGTAAATACTACAAACTGGAAAGATACTCGTACATTAGAAGTTACAATGTTATTTTCCATTAAATTTTGGAAAACACGTACATATATTTATAACGGAACATCGCAAGTTGCACACATATGTCGTGTTCTCTTCTGATGTGTCTTAGTTGAACACACACGGCTGCTCCTGTATGTATTCTCTAAAATTGGAATATTGTTACTAAATTCAGTTTTATTTCGTGAGGAACTACTTGTTTACTGTCCTGGAAATTTATGGGTTATCAATTTTGTTTCCGAATTCAAAATCTTAAAATTAATTGGCTTGCTAGTCGATGACAAAATCCTAGTTGGTCATGAGAAACTATATCTCTTCTACATAATTTTCCCCAAATAAAGAAATGGCAATTCCCAAATGAATGAGGCAGTAAACTATTCAATGTCACCATTTCAGTTAGCGTCAACAATTATTTTTTTTAATCATCGTATTAAATATCAATGCGCATATAACCCCAAATACATGCAAAAATAAATGAAGAATGATGAGAGCAGCATGCTGGATAAAATGGTTTCAGGATATTTACCCCTTTTAATCCTGTTGTTCGGTGGAGTGGGATGGCAACAGGGTTTGTAAGGGCTTATAATTTGTTTTAAATTCTTGAAGTTATAAATAGACATCACCACAAATGAAAAGTGGTCCAAAGACATTCAAAAATTAAAATTGGTAGTAAGCATGTCTACCCCAATATTTATTTAACTAAATATTAATTTTAAAATCGACTTTATTGACTGTATTTATTTAATCAAAATAAATATGGTCAAATACATCATAAATTTCATTTAGATAAATGTTCATATTTTATGTAATCCAAATAATTTATTTAAATGTTGTTCATTCAGCAATTTAGTTGCCAGTTAATACGAATTAACTTTTTGTTATCAATATCAGACCTTGCATGCATTTATTTCTGTCATGAATAATTCCTTTAAACATACATTTTAGAATAATCATAACTCAAACTTAAGAAATAAAATACTGTTTTATATGTTTCAATTACCCAATATCATTCTTCGATTTTATTTATTGCTTCCATACCAACTCTAATCAAAGTACTTTGAAGCTTTAATCTCACATAATCCACTTTCTCTATCCACTTTGCATTTCTTTAGCTACCCAAAATCCCTTTAAACAATTACCCAATCCACCCATCCATAACAAACCGCAAGCGCACCTTCAGCAAGGCAGGCATCTATAATTTGTTAATGATAGGCGCAGGGTGCAGCTGTTAGCGCATCAAAAGCGGGTTCGATAGGATGACACCACCGTAAATAATCGATTGATCCACCTAGATGGTCAGGTTCAAGCCTAGGTGTTAATTAATCGTCGCAATTTATCATCGGTGCTTGTAGCTGCTGAGACATCAGAAGTGGTATGGAGAAGATGGAAAGTTGAGGGGGGAGGACTCATCTTTAGGTGTAGGGTAAGTGACAAGAGGGGCATGTGTTCTGGTGCTCCGGTCGATGGGCTGATGGGAATGATATATCAAATGTTAGAGAGTATCTGATTTGGGAGTATGTGTTTGTTTCAAAACATGTCTTACATCTGAGTACAGTTACTAAACTGTGTGTACCCACTAAATTGATAAAATTATTTTTCGTCTAATCATTGGTGGTGGGTATTTTTTTATGGCTGTTTTCGCCATGTGTACAAGAGCGTGACCTTAGCACGGAGCACATTTTGGGACAGAAAAAAATAATGCTTCAATTTTTATAAAAATTTGTGACATTGTAACTCATGTATTTGTTTATAGTATAGTGTTTTTAAAATTTCACACAATATATTTCGTAAATAATTAGTTTTTTTTTCATTTAACATGTAAAGGGATAGCTCATTTAGCATTATCTGTAAAAAAATGTGTCGACTTTTATAAAAATGAGTAGTATGATGAAATAAGTGATTCTCTACAGGATAGTGAAGCCTGAATATAGTATTTATGTTTGAGTACTTTTATATATGAAAAAATATTCATCATTTGAGTCATATTCTTTAACATTAGCCGAAAACAGCCTTATACAAGGGAGTTTTGTTACTTGGTTTGTATTTGAGAAATATGAGTTTACTTTACATCTTTGACGGTGACTGACTACGCTAATAACATTGATTTTGAAAAAAGAGTGCAGAGGAATAACTTTTCTTGATGTTTACAATCGGTTGAATTAGAATAAAAAAATAAAATTGTTTTATAAGAATACTTTAAGCACTGGACTTTATCGGTGGGTCTTCAATGCCACCGATCGGCCCAAGTCTTGATACCCACGATTCAGCAATATCGGCCGTGATTTGGGGACTACAGCCACTGAGCTACAACAGTCATCTTTCATTATCAAAGACGAAAAATTAAGAATTCATTTTTATTTTTATATTGGAATAACCTTAATTTTGACTCGCGTTTCTGGAAAATACATATTGAAATTCAAATACGAATCAAATGCTAAAATCTCTTTAGTTTGAATTATTTTTTACTTGTATGTTACTGACTACAATAGCTGTTCAAGTTTATAGTATGGACTTTAAAGGAGTGTTCTTTATCAGAATAATATTCTAAATTTAATAAGTTTCTCATTTAAGATCAACTTTAATCAATTTCAATAGTCAATTGGTAAAAGTAATCAAAGTATTTTTTTAATGAAAACCAACTGATGACCCATATAAGTAAACTCTTTTATCATATTTTTCCAAGCAATTCAATTATTTTAAAAATCTATAGGACTAAATTGAAGCAATTCGTAAACTCCTTAAATATATATTTGTAAAGTACAAAATGCACTTAAATTATAGCTATCCCACCAAGATTATGTTGATATCATAAAACTGAATTACTTATAAACTTAGGATTTCAATTTTAAGAACTAAGCCGTTTTCAAATCGGACGGGCGTACCAATTTAATGAGAACGTTTTAATAACGCCATTCTGACTTCCAAAATATTTAATGGGCGTATAATAATCTTGAGCTTTCGAATATAAAACAGAATTAGCTTCCTTGGTCATCTCAAGAAGCGACGGGGAAATAATGTCCTCTTAAAAATTTAAAAGCAATAAAAAAACGAACTTATAAAAAAAACTTCAAAAGTTGTGTTTAGAGGAAAGTATCTTTAATTGCACAGATTCCAAAAACAATCATACGATTTAACAAAACTGTGAAAAAGATTTTAAAAAAAATGGTTTAATTGAGTAACTCTCTGGACTGGCGTAATTTTCTGGCCTTACAAAAGGTACGGTCTTAAATGGTAGAAAAAATAAAGAAAGAAATAATGGCGAAAAAGAATTATTGCAAGGAATGAGAAAAAAGCGCTTTCTTGTTTCGAAGGTATTTTATAAAACCCACTTTTTTATCTTGTATTTTTGCTTAAGAAATTAAGCTTATTCTTTTAAACAAATAAAGAAAATGATGTTGCTGGAAAAACTACTTGAACGATAATGAGAATGAAACGCACTTTAAATGTGTTGTGCAAGGTGTTGCTTATTTTTTTTTTAATATTTCGAGTTAAAACAAAGGACTAAATCGGAATTTGCATAAAAAGACGTCTGTAAATGAACGAAGCTAATTTGAAAGAAGAGTTTGCTATCCATTCATAATGAACAACCTTTTTGAGCTCTAAAATAGAGAAAAAGAAAAATAATATGGCATCAAATTCAAGATCTAATTAAGGTAATTAAAAATTACGGATCTTAGTTGTGATTGTTAATAAAAAGTATTATTGAAAAAAAGAAAAGTGTTTGGCTTCTCAAGATGATTTGGGGAAAAAAAGTATATTTTCTTAAGCAAAAAAAAATGTTATTCTGGTCCTTTTTATTTGATAATAATTATGTTTTTAAGTATTATGAAAAAGTGTAAGGTGTATATTAAAAAATAATTACATTAGTACATTCATGTTTTTTTTATTAGGCTTAATCAAAAAGCAAAAACTGGATACAAATTTCATAAAGAATTATCTGTAGTAGCGAAATAAGATTTTCCTTTTAATTAAGAACATTTATTAGTAATTAAAAACATTTTTTTGATTAGTTTACTAATTTGTATCTCAAAAATTTGAACAATAGCTTAACGCCCAAATGATATTATTTTTGTACATGAAAACAAAATGGCATACATTAGAACATAAGTTATTAGAATGATTATATATATATATAATTACTTTAGTTATTGTTAAATCAGCAATAAACATTATTAAGGCCATGAGAAGAAAAATATTCAATTTTTGTTTCATTAGAATTTTTTGTACAAATAAGTTTTTAGTGTCTTATATATGTTGATTGATTCGAATACTAATGTTATTTGAATTCTGACCTATATTATTTTTTATTGACATGTTTTGCACATCATATCCATATGCAAGGAATTATTTTGTAAAATTAATTTAGAATTAGCATTATGTTGAATCCTCTTTAACCCTTTATAAAGCCATTGTAAAATTTCTTTCCGTTAAATTTATGAGTATAATCTCTGCATTTTTTTTTTTTTTTTCTTTTTAAAGGGGAGTTGGAAACCTCTATACCGACAGTGTTAAATTTGCTGTTTTTGTTGTACCTTTTCTCAAAATCTATCATATGTATATGATTGAAATTTTTCATGCAATAAAAATACGCCATTCTCATTATACTAAAATGAGCTTTTAGCTAATTTTGAATTATTTCATAATTTATGAAATATTTTATCAAACATTGCGAAATTTGTCCCATTTTTCCCATAAAAAGTTTGTAAAAAATAAACTTTTGAGTTTCTTACAAAAAGCTCATTTCAGTATATATTAGCCTCATTATAAATATATCATAAAAAATTTACATACCTGTGAACAGTAGTTTCTCAGGAAAGGTACATCGAACATCAAAAATTTACATTTTGAGGTAAATTGATTTTAACGTATACAGTGAGGCTTCTAATCGGCTAGTAAATAAAAAAATAAAAGGCTCAATTTACAAGAAAAGATACATGTTTCGGTTTGTATCAGACGTTTAACTTTTTAGCAAAAACAAAGTACTCTGTTTTCATTTTTCGCCATTCAAATGGGCGTGGCCAGTTTCAACTATTATTTAAAAATAGGTTTTAAAGACTTCTAATTAACCAAGAACTTAAAGTAAGGTATTTTTAGGAAGATTAAAATCTATACAATTTTTTGAAAATGGAAAAGTCTTAAATTGTCAAAAAATAACATTTTAGCTTTCCAACATACCTTAATTTTGCATATAACAAGCTTATACCTATTTACAAAGCATATGTTGTACTTTGTGGCATTACCTATATTGATCAACGTTTTTTCCCTTATTGTCATTGCTTAAATTTTGTTTAAATGATTTAAATTTAAATTTTATGTAATTTAAATTTAATACTTACACATATTTTTTCATTGTGATGTAATTTCAATGCATCAAATGAAAAGATGAACAATATACATAAAGTAATACCTTCTTTAATGAAATGTTCTTACTACACAAATGGCAGGGAGATATTCAAATCATTTCATTCACATGTTAAAATGTAATAGTCAGAAATATGATTTTGAATCATTCGGAATAAGTAGCATATTTTTGGCATTATTTCTGATTAAAAAATTTGAATATCTTCCGATATTAAATAATTCATCTTATTTGAAATTTTATACTGGCTCTAATATTAAATTATTATAATTAAAAGCTACTAAGAACAGTAAACAATCATACAACAGATAAAAGCACAAAAAGGAATATATTTTTAAACATATAAATTTCTGAATTTTTAAGAGACAAATTTTCAGGATGAAACTGTTAAAAAAATGAATCGAAATTTCAATAAAACTTAAAACATTATATACTTCGTATGTTGAGCTATAGTCTAGAAATTTCTTACTTTGATTAAATAAAAAAACCTACTGCGCGGTTTTGTTTAGGCTGCAAACTTAATATATTGGCAACTTCAGTAACAATTTTTTTAATGAATGTGCAAAAGGTTAGGTGGAAAAATCGTTTGATTAAAAAATTTACAAGTAACAAAGCCAAATTATGAAAGAATTTTTTTACAAATAAACACGGTAGTCTTACAAATATTGGACATTTCTTAATAATTTGATTCTGTATAAAATGTTTCTTGTGTTCTTGATTGTGTATAAATTACTAGAATGCAGCAGTCAATTGATAAAATATTTTAAGTTTATATAAGGTCTTTTTTATTCAATACAAGTTATAAGATAAAAAAATATCACTGTGGTTATATATTTTTGAAAATTTAGTTCATTTATTGGTGAAAGCTGACTTTTGAAATTAGTAAGTTTAATAGCACTAGATAGATAAAATAATAATATTTAGTAAGACTATTTACATATCTTGTTATTACATTTTACGACCTCGTTCAGTGATTAAATATGTATTACCATCATTAGATGATGACAAATTTCAAATATCCGTAAAAATCAGAAGGGTAAATTTTAGAAAGCTGCTTAAACTGTTAAGGAGACACGATACCTGTATACATTATTTTATTAATATATATTTATCTGAAGATATATCTACATAACTCTATTTGTAGACGCATCAAAAATACATTTTAGAAAAACACAAATTTTTAAAGAAACAATAGTTTAAAAGTTTAAACTTTTTTGAGAAAATGCTTCAAAATTATAAAACTTTTAAAAAACAATTTAAAATTTTAAAAGTGTTTGCTAATTTTTACAAATTTTAATATTTTAAACAATTTTTTGTCTAATATTCTCAGAAGTACTTCTCACAGGTTTAAACATGGGATTGGTGTTACTGCATCGGTCTATCAAACAGCTATACAAAACATATTATACAGAAATAGCTTCAAAACTTTAGATTGAACATTAAAAAAAAAGAAATCTGTAGCATTTTAAATATATGATTATCGTAAAAAAAAACCTAAGGAAAATTCATTTTAAATTTTACAAGTTTGTAAAATAACTGAAAAATTTATAAAATATATTATTGATTCTGTGATAGCCTACGGGCTGTGGGTATCATCTGTTCATCATCCACGCGACCTAAGCTCGAGGGGATAAAATATTGACCAGTAATAGCTTCCATAATAAAACTAGTTTATTATTATCTCAATTTATATTAAGCAAAGAAACACAAGTCTAACTGACTAATGATCAGGAGTGATATCACATAAACTACAATTCTAACAAATATATTTATAGATAATTCCTTAACTTACTAGAATCCACTCTAGTACTGAAGTTTAATAT
This sequence comes from Trichonephila inaurata madagascariensis, assembly GCA_019973955.1. Taxonomy (NCBI): domain Eukaryota; kingdom Metazoa; phylum Arthropoda; class Arachnida; order Araneae; family Nephilidae; genus Trichonephila; species Trichonephila inaurata. The sequence continues at coordinate 296,169 of BMAV01018609.1, read as the reverse complement.
AGTCTATCCTTACCGATATTCTACGGCGAACAGATGCCAGTCCTTATATCGTTAATATAATATTGTATCCAACTTGACCCGGCAAATGGACAATCTTCTGGCTTCGAACCCACTTAGAACTCTCCTTCTTAGAACTTCGCTTAACACTCATAGAACTCCCTTAGCACTTCACGCGAATACTAGAGCTCCAATATGTACCCATTCTAAATCTTCATTATCGAGTTCTCTTCTTGAGTTGGTGGAAATAATTGCCATTCTAGCCCCAAAGATTTCACAAGAGGGTTTTCGTAGAAGGCGATTAAGCCCCGTCACAATTCTTATAAATATTATAATCCTGAAAGAATTTATTCTTTAAATCCACCCTAAATTATCATGCATCAAAAACTATATAAGTTAAAATTAAATGCCCTGAAGCTATAAAAAAATAAGGAAAACAGTTGTATCTACTTTGTGTATTTTTAAAAAAATAATTATTCATCTCAATTCTTATATTCCATGTACAGCAGGGGTGGGCAGACTTTTCCAGGGTACGGGCTACTTCTTACTTTTTCAAGGTATTACAGTCCACCCAGTCTTAAGTCTAACTGGCATCAGTGTTCCACAAATATCTTTCTTTCTGTATGTTTAGTTAGGCGTCAGTTTTTAGTCAAGGCGGTCCCCCAAAATGTGTTAGATTTCCAAATGTCGATCACGATCGATTTAATGTCCACCCCTGATGCATAGAATTATCCAATATATTGTTTCGAATTTTGTGTAAATAGTGTAAATAATTTGTATTTGAGTGTTTAATGCATTTATAGTACTCTATGTTATGTTTATTTCATGTTAAAACTGTACAATTCACAAGCAATGCCGCCCCTTACATTATAATGGCGATCCAATGAGAACTTGGCGAAATCTTGGTGGTAGAGCCAAGTTGGCATCATTTTTGGTGACCATTTTGGCGTCATTGGTGACCATGTTGGCGAGTTCGGAACCGTCTGGAATCTTCTAGAAAGTAGTGGATCTCTCCAGTAGTGTCACGAGCGGCTATATTTCTGGAAGTTTCTATATATAAAATCTATAAATAAAATGCTCGCCGGAAGGCGATAAGTCTCGATTAAACCAGCGAGTAGTGAGGATTGTTTTGACTAGCGATTGGCTCGGCGGTGCTTGTGAATAATCTTTACTTACGTGTATTTTTAAACACTGGTTATTGTGTTTGATTGTTGTTGAAGGTGTGAAGACCTTCGGATATTTACTCTGTGAATATTGCTGCTGAACCCTGCATTTAAAGGATTGGATTTTTGATAATAAATTCGCATCGCTCTTAAAGAACTGTTTATTTTCTTTGTGATTGTTTTGCATAAAGCCCTCGAGCCCTCGGATCTACGTAACAATATTATGCCAAAAAAAGATCCAAAAGCTGCATATTGACTATAAAAAAGCCTCTGTGTTTTGAGTTAATGAAAGGTCAAGCGTTTGCAAAAGATGCAAACGTCATGTGCTCTAGTTTCGGAATTCGCTTCGACGTAATGTTCCAAAAGTTAAATAACTATTTAAGTAATGTATTAAGGTATGCGACTACGTATGGAACCGTGATTTTAAATAAGCACCTAAATGGATATTTTTCATGATATTTAATGTCACTTAGATTAGAATACATGTATAATATTGTCTTAAGAACATTTTGACAAAAAAAATATTTAAATACAATATTTCGGCAGAAATTAGCTTAGAATAACCTTTTTCGAAAATGTTCTCTTTTTATAAAAAATGCTTCTAAATTAATAATATTTCGCTTGTATAAAGACTTTTCCAGAGAGTCTGAACTTTTTGAAAAATTCATATTATTTTCAGAGTTATCACCAATTGAAATATTTATCGGGTTTTTTTTTAAAATTGCTCCCTTCTGTTTTCGTAAAATATGGATAAATCCACTTCTAAGTTATTTATTTCAAAAATTCTAGTTGAGCCTCTGTACAGAGGTCTGAGCTATATATAGGCAAAATATTATTATAATAGAAGCAAATGGATCATTTTATGTTAATTTTTTGTCAAAATATTGTACTTAAGTAATTTTTTACTGTAATACTATTCTTAAAACAGTTTTATATGCATTTTCTAATCTAAGTGACACTAAATATCATAAATATTATCCATTTATACACTTTTGTAAAATCTCAGTTCCAAACCTAGTTGAATACCTTAAATGTTTTGTAAAATTTAAAATAAATTATAATTAGACGGTGAAATGTCGAGGATATACGGAGGAAGCAACACGGAGGATGCGGAGGTATTAACAAAAATGTAAATAAACGTTTGCAAATGTTTCACCTTTTCACTTTTTCTCCCAAGCATAATTTCTTGCTTTAAGGTACACTTAAAAAAAAGCTGTTACACTATGTGGTTTCAAAATTTTTATCCTTCTATACAGGATACCTATGAATATTGTGAGCTCATTTTTTTTTAGTTTAATTAAAACATAGTTCATTAAAACCTAGTTTTATGTACGAAAAAGAGGAAAAAATAGAAATTTTCAAAATTATATACAAAGTTTTATAATTATTTAAAGAAACTATCTTAATATTTTACTAAAAAATATGTTCACTATATTTTGTGTATTGTTTTATACATGTTCAAAAAGTATTTTACTTATTTAAAAATGCTTAAAAATAAATAAATAAAATGGTACCCAGGCATAAGCACGTATTATGCGATCTCAAAAATTATGCCCAACTTAAATTAGACTGGAAAAAAAATTATTTTCGTATTTTTACAGAATGATTAAAATAAATATCTGTATTAAGATCACACAAAAAATATAAGCTGTATTTAATATTTTTGAAGACATATGTCCCATAAACAAAGAGTCTTATTTTTGGCTTTTTACTCTTTGGAACATGTCCTGGTACCTTTTTTTTATTAAAAAAAAACGGCAAATAATAACAAAGAATAAAATTTTAGCAAACGACAAATAATAACAAAGAATAAAATTTTAACAAAAGACAAATAATAGCAAAGAATAAAATTTTAACAAAAGACAAATAATAACAAAGAATAAAATTTTAACAAACGACAAATAATAACAAAGAATAAAATTTTAACAAACGACAAATAATAACAAAGAATAAAATTTCAACAAACGTCAAATAATCAGAATTAAAAGATATTTTTAAGTAATTGTATTCGAAGTCTAAAAAAAAAAAAATAGGAAATAGAATTTGTATGAAAAAGTTCTGCATACATCTAGCTTGCCTCTATATTTTTAGAAAATGCTTCCCAAACTAAAATTTATAAATTCAGGACATCCCTCGTAGATTAGTGTTGGATTTCACAATACATGTATTATTTGTGAAAAGATGCATTAGTCGATCATTGATAAGATGCTGAATATTTCAAGACCTTAAGATCCGATGTACTTAAAGCCAGCATATATAAAAAGGCTGAAATTGCATTTTTAAGTATATTTTCTTATGGGAATTTCTACTTCTGTAGAATTCCACCTTATCCTTCTTACTGAACAGGCGGAATTTCAACTAAGCCCTTTACAATGAAGCAAAATAAATCTATCCATCCTTCTAAAGGAAGCATATGTAACGGTCTAAACTATAGCAATGCCACTTTCTATAGATGTATAGGGATAAAATAAATAATAAAAAGGTATAGAAGAGGATGTGTAGCACGGAGAGTGAAACTAAGAACTTCCCATCTTTTTTTTAAGAAATACTTTTCTCAGCCAAACTGAAAACTTGTTTCTTATTCCCGATAAAACACTTTCTGATCAAGTGCTGCATAAGTTGATATTCATGAAAGGGTGGAAACCTTGTTTGGACGTAGACCTGGAAAAGGGAGCTTCGAAGTCTTATAAGTGAGGGAAAAACGGTGTAAGTCATTCAAGAGCCTCTCTTAGTTTAGGTAAAAGACGGTATTGCGTTGTTTTCCACGTAAATCCTGTATTCATGAAATTGTCTACGGACAGGGTTAGTGAAAAGTAGTTGAAAAAAAAAAAATTTCGCTATGAGTGTAAGGGAGACTGAGAAAGATTTTCGACTGGCAATAAATCTGATAAAAATGTTCGAATATAGGCAATCTTAATTTAAGTGAGCGTATTGTATCATAAACATTATAGAACGCACCAGAAAATCCAATAGATATATGTCAAATACAATGAAAAATTTAAGAAAACATGAACTTAGGAAATTTTGAATTTGGTGAGGCATTTTTTTTTCTCTTATCTCATTTGTTTATTTCTTAATATTTATTTTTGGTTTTAAGACTATTAAACTTTGTTGTTGGACAAAACCTTTTAAATAAAATAAAAATAAAAAGAAGATATTTGAAAACGTTAAAAATACGAATTTCGATCAAAACACGCATTTTTGTTGTTTTATTTTATTTTGTTTTATAGAACAATCTACATTTGTTTTGATTCTACGTTTCCAAAAGGTCGAGTTACAATAAACTACCGTAAAATCCGGTGTATAAAACACACCTATAATTTCAAACAGCATTTTTTAGTTTTTAAGCATACTCGGCGTATAACTTGCACCCTTTTTTACTAAGGAAAGTACAGTGCTCTTATGTTTTGAAGACATTTATTCGAAGTATTATCCCAAACTATTGAAAAAATAGTGTATACTAAAATTGCAACCCTTTAAGTTCAAAAAGTACGTCAATTTTTTAATTAAGCAACATTCTGATCGATGTAGCAGTCTAATTTTTTTATGCTTATCCATTTATTTATTTTTATACCTGGCGTATAACACGTATCCTCAAGTTTCGATCTTGTTTTTTTTTTAATTCCTACTATTAACTCACCTCTCTATGTATTTATTTATTTATCTTTGTGGAATTTTCAGTCGTTAATAAAATACATTTTAAAGCGCTTCATTGAGCTGAAATTTAATATGACATGATTATTTTGGATGACAATACAATAATTTAATTATAATTAATAAAAACTAATGGATTAAAACTAATTATTTAAAGAATTACACATACTGCCACGTTGGCGACTTATTTCAAAACTTGAAAAGGTTTTTTTCTCAAGTTTTAAAGCATTCAGTTGAACTGAAATTTTATATACATGATTATTTTGGATGACAATACAATAATTTAATTATAATTAAAAAATTATTGATTAAAACTAATTATTTAAAGAATTACAAATACAGCCACGTTGGCGTCATAGCGACCCTTTTCGCGACTTGTGTCAAAACCTGGAAGGTTTTTTTTTCTTAAGTTTTACAGCATTCAGTTGAACTGAAATTTTATAAACACGATTGTTTTGGATGACAATACAATACTTTAATGATAATTAATAAAAATTACTGACCACTTAATGTTGTGATTCTGTCCTATGTATATACATATTTGTATTCATGGTAACTATTTAATGAAAGGTAGATAAAATAAATTTTTTCTTTGTTGATCTAAATAGGAATTGACTTAATATTTTTTATTACTTGTTTGAGCTAAAAATGCGCATTACACTCCAGATTATATCGAAGTACAAAAATTTAAAAATTTGGGAGGCAAGATTCAATTGATTTAAAATCTATCGTATTATGTCCCATAACTCAAAATATTATAAATGTGTTTCGATGAAACTTTATGATCCTCATATTGTTATCATTTTATAGGGAAAGTACTAAAAACTCCTCAATGTTTGAATATTCCTTATGACCTGTTTATTTCAGTAATAGCTTCAGATGAATATTCAATGAGCTTTAAATATTTTATACAGTAAAAAAAAAAGAAAAATTGTTGTACATTCCTAGATAAATACGTGTAGTTTATTTTAACAATACTTTTTTTATAGAAGTTACTGTTTTCTTTAATTTATGTGACTACCCAAAATTCACCGTTTGGTGAAAATTTTCGGAAGTTCTTTAATGCTTTTATTTTATAGCCCAAACGTTTAAGAATGCAAAAATTATCAGTTTTTGTTTCTACGATATTTAGAAGCAAAGTTATAGTAAACAGTGAATGGATTTCACAAAACCGGAAGTATACCCCTACACAAAATATTTTTAAGATATTGAATTGAAATTTTCTGAACATGTGTTTTATTTAGTTCTATCTGTGTTATGAATCAATATTTAATCTATTGTATTTAATCTAATCTAATCTATTTAGGTACTTAATAAATTTTTTAATGAAAAAAATCTCTAATTTTTTAAAAATTGTGTTTTTGCATAAATTGCATATTTAAAAAAAGTTTCAATAGTATTACAAATATTTCAATTCCTAACACATATAAAGATGTTTTCCACGTACTGTATAAATATTATTTGAATACATTTATTAGAATTTTGTGTAACTGCAATTTTCATCAACATTTCACTAAAAACGAAAATTGTTATAGTAACACTCTCCAGAAAATAGCAAAGGTTATAAAAAAAGTCGAAATTAGTTAAACATGAAGCTAAAGAGATATTCACTTATAAATATGGCGAGATTAAAAAATGTACAATTGTGTGTGTGTGTGTGGTAGAAATTTTTTTATACTGTATTAAAATCTTTAAATGCATTTTCTGAGAAACTATGTTTTTCAATTTTTTGCTTCACAACAAAGTTCACTACAGGATTTACTTTTTAAGATATTGAATTGAAATTTTTAGTAAATGTTTTTTTATTTAGTTGAATCTCTAGTATATACTATAATCTAACCTATGTATATATATATATATATATATTGTATTACACTATATGTGAGAAAATAACATTAGTTTTTTTTTTTTTTTGTAAAAAAATTGAGTTCTTGCATAAAAAATTACATTTTTCAAAACCTTTTTCCTAAATATTACAAATCTTATAGCTCTTAATACAGATAATGATATTATTTATGAACCTTATGAATATTATTCGAATATATTAACTAGAAATTTCAATACAAGTTTTACCGTAACTGCAATTTTTCACCAAAATTTCACTCAAAATTCCCAATATATCTAAAATTATTCTTCATTTTGTGGTAACTGTATTTGAATTCCTAGTTGTATGCCCCATTTCAAATAAAAAGTGCTTATTTAGTTGAAAATTTATATATTATAAAAAAAAAACCTCAGATAGTAGTCACATACTTTTACTACTTTAAAAGATTTTTTTTTAAAAAAAAGGACTAAAATTTCCCCTGACTTGTGATTTTTGTAAAACTTGTAGTATTATTTTTAAATAATGCTGGTTAAGTATGAGTATTTGTTCGTATTGATTCCTTTAAAAAAGAATTTATGATGTTTTAGTATGTTATTTTCAAAAAAGTACTCTAGATGTATTCATATACCTTAAGAACTTATCTCTGCTATTATCTTTACAAATGCAAAGCATTAGCTCTATATTTTCTTGTTCATGTAATTTAAGTCGCTGGTTTTATTTTTAAAAAACGAAAAGAGTGTGATGTTCCAGATATGAAAATTTTATCCGGAGCAATGTCTTACAAACACCACGCCCATACACACTTATAATCCATTGATCATCAAGGGGTGTGGTATACACCTTCTTTAGTGTTGCAAAAACTACAAGCTGTATTAGGAAATTGCGACATCAAATAATTATCGCAACAACAGAGTTCTCAATTAATAATGTAATAGCTTGCATATAACAAAAAATATAATTTGTTCTTGAGTGAAAAAGAAATTAATATTAAGTACTATATTATTCGAAAGACATGTTTTGTAAAATAATGATATTGTAATATCTTTATAATCATAAAATTATACTGTTACACTTTCGTGAATCATATACGCCCTACCAAAATAAAGAACTACGATAATTTTCAAGCAGCATAAAGTGAACTAATCAGTTTGTAGATCAAATAATGATCGTAGGAAGATATTAAATCATGAATTTGAAAATATGTAAATTGAACAAAAATAATTAATGTTACTGAAACAAAAGCTTGTTATATATTTTAAACAATCACTTACTTTTCCACGTGCTTTATACTTTAACTAATACATCAGAAATTAAACAGAATACAATTCTGAATAATTTCTTTCACCATTTATTTTTTATTAAGACAATATACCACCTTAATGTGAATATGAGTATTTTTTAAACGGAAGTATATAGCTTTCCTACAAAATCTCAGAGTAAAAGAAATTAATAAAATAATATCTAATCAGCAAATAAGTGCAGGAGTTATATGGAATAAGCATTTTTCTATTAGGAACAATCAGTTACGATAAATTATACTTGATGAAAGAAAGGTCACTTAAGTACTTAATCCTGAATCTTGTGTTCATTTTTCTTGAATTTTGGATACTTTCCTTTGGAAATTATTCCAATGTGGAGATCCTACTAGATTTCTCAATGAAAGCTTTGATTTAATAAAAAGTATGCCTTGAAATTTCCCTTAAGATTTTGCATTATTAATATTTAAGAATAATTTAACGATAATTTCCATTGAAGTAGAAAAGGGGACCATTGATTATTATATCACATTACTTACTTACGCAAATGTGTATTTAACTATAAAAACACTTAACCTGTTAATAAGACATATGCCGAGAGGCTATTTATAACATTCATTTTATTGCCAAAATGATCCACAAAAAATGGATGTTCAATCCCTGATTTAAAAATTATATAAGATAATTTTATTACTCTTCGTTCGATTAATACACAGGGTTGATTGCAGTGTACAAACTTGGAGGTGGGGGGTAGAGAACATTCTGAGGAGCCATAATTACATAGGAAATCATGGGTGGAAACGTAACCCTAACGAGATAAAGAGGCACAAAGACCGTAAGGTCACACCACAGAATGTTGTGTTAAAGCTTTATAACAAAAACAAAAAACAATAATAATTTGCAACTATGACATTAAATCATCCCAGGAGGTGTTTCAAATTGCTGCCATTGGCATGTATGTACGCACGACACCAACGCGACATGGATTGGTGGACATGTTCAAAAATACCGGGTGTTTCACATATCGCAGCAGAAGAGATGGATATTCATGATACCAGGTCCATTTCAGAATTGAAGGGCGCATCGTCAATTGTGGCTCTGAAAGATCCATGTTCCGTCCATCAGGTTCTGATGCACCCCCATTGAACGTTTGATGATTTGGTTGCCGCCTCGTTCATCTTTCCCCATACAACCGAACAGCAACACGTCCATTTCCGTTGGCTAGGACGTAGATGAAGTGAATATAGACCAACTTGGAGTTCTTACTTACTTACTCCAGAGAATCGAGCTCACCCAAAGGATTTACAGCTGCATGCGACCCTCCGAGAAGTTATTTTATTTGCAAATTAAGGTATCCGACTACGTTCGGAACCGTGATTTTCAAAATCGCATAAATGGATAATTTTCAAGATATTTAGTGTCACTTAGATTAGAATACATGTATACCATTGTTTTAAGGACATTATGACAAAAAAAATTATTTAAATGCACTATTTCGGCAAAAGTTAACTTAGAATATCCTTTTTTCAAAGTGTTTTCGTTTTGTGAAAAATGCATCTATTATAATAATATTTTGCCTGTATATAGCTCAGACCTCTGTACAGAGCCTCACCTATGATTTTAGAAAAATTAACATTATTTTCCGAGTTACAACCCATTGAAATAATTATCAGCGTTTTTTTTTTTTAATTTCTCCCCTCTGTTGTCGTAAAACAAGAATAAACCCACTTCTAAGTTATGTATTTCATAAATTCTAGTTGAGCCTCTGTACATAGATCTGAGCTATATACAGGCGGCATATTATTGTAATAGAAGTCCTTTTCACAAAAGGAGACTATTTTGAAAATGGGTCATTCTATTTTCATTTTTTGTCAAAATATTGTACTTAATTAATTTTTTATTTTGTAATACTATTCTTAAAACAATTTTATATACATTTTCTAATCAAAGTGACACTAAATATCATAAGTGATATCCATTTATATGCTTTTGCAAAATCACGGTTCCGAACGTAATCGGATACCTTAAATTGAATGTTGTTTATTTGTTTAATGACATATAAAGAACAAATTAAATACAATCGAACATTTAATACATTATTTGATAGAATCAATCACCACAATCAATTTTAAAATCACAATACAAAGAATCAAATTGTTTAAAATATTACTACAATTAAGAAAATAGGCATAGTGTTATTTGTTTATTTATCATGTTATTTTTTATTTTTGTCATGATTGCGATTACTATATCGGTATGTACAGCTTTTAGCATTTAATTTGCTTCCGAAAGATACTGGTCACCAAAATTAAATTTATAATAAATTAATTCTAGAAGTCTTTTAACGAATACATTTACTGTCTCTTGAACTCTGTATGCATATGTTAAGGATAAATTATTCTGTGATGAGTCAACGTTCAAACAAAATCCTTAACATAAAGGAAATGAGAGAATTTGAACTTGAATGGTATAGAAACCGTTAAGGTAAGAATTACCGAATTAAATGCGGAAAACTCTTGATTCCACACTTCAACAAAGGTTACGTTAAAGATTAGCTATAGGTAATCTGGATATTAATGGATTTCGAGCTTTAATGGTAAGGTAAACATATAATACACAAACAATACATAAACATATACATAGATATACACGTATATATAGATACATAAACATACATGTGCACAGATATAAAGATCCATAAACATGCATATACACGGATACATAAACATACATGTACACAGATATACAGATACATAAACATGCGTATACACCAGCGTTTCTCAAACTGTGGGTTGCGCCCCCCTTGAGGGCACGAAATTCTATGAGGGGGGAACGAGCATATTGAAAAGTCTAAAACAGAAGATTATTTAAAAAATTATAAATTTACTGAAAACATACAAACCAAATACTTTCTGGTATAATAAATTATAAAATACTCATTTTTTTACACTGATATAGTACACTTATAAATGCATCAGTACTTTGCTCTGTATTTCATTATTATTTCAACAATATTAAGTTAAGAACAAGTTTGATAACTATAGTGACCCCATGGGCTTGCATTAACACTTATCTTGATAATTTGTAAGGTTTATAATTAATTCTTTCCCTTAAGTTAAGCTATTCGCTCCCCAATGCCACCGTTTTCTACGTAGGCGCACGTGCTTTAATGTTTTTTTGACGGTAGGGATGAGAAAAGAAATAAATAAGTAAATCCTCTGAAATGAGTGAATCTTTTGCAAATACTGTCAAGGCCCTTTTATTGCATTCCAAAGCCTTTGGAATAATTTTATGAATAGCAGTGCACAGAAATGATAGTACTTCGGAAAGACGTATATATACGTCCAGAAAATTAATGTTTTGGCAGAGTGAGACGTTTATATACGTTGGTGGCATATAAGAAGGTTAAGTAATATTTTAGCTTTAGTGTCAAAGTATAGTATTATTGAATTCAATACATTATTATTGTATGAAGGGGGGTGCGACGAAAATGATGATTGAATATTGGGTCGCGAATATTGAAAGTTTGAGAAGCAACTGGTATACACACAGATACATAAACATACATATACATCCATAAAAATATTCAAACACATATACATGCATAAAGTAATGATCTAAGAATGTAAATAAAAATAAAAAATTTAAAAATGACTGTTTAAGAAAATTAAATTGCTGAAAATATGCTTCCTGTACTAATTGTATATTCTTAACATATTTACACTTAAACCAAATGGAGATAGTGATAAATATTTCACATTTACTAGATAGTTACTTTACATTTAAATATATTATAAGGAGTCTAACGGTTAATTAATTACATTCAATAACTAGCTCTTTAAAATGAACTGAAACTTTTCCCGCTTGTATAGTTTTAAAACTTCTTGCGCCTGAGTAGGGGTTAACAAGCTTCATCTGAAATCAATTAACTCAAAGCTTTCTAATACATGATTCATTATAATTAGCTCTTACGGAACGATTCATTCTGGATATCGATAAATGTGTTCCAAGATTTGACGTGAATGAATAAGGTTGATTTTATTCCAATTATATTTGCACTATGTAATTGAATTGATTACAGATAGCTGTTGCCTTCTAATTATTAATCTGTATTATACAATATTATCATCGTAAAGAGTAATTATCTAAAAACAAAAATTTAAAATTAATGAAACTGAACATTTTTTTAATATACATGATTTATTGAAGTAATGTTTAGTACAGTCCCATTGAAAAAAATACATTAAATATTGTTTCTGAATCGTCATATTACTAGATATTTCTCTTCATTTTATAATTTTATTTATTAACTTTTGTCTTAATAATGAGTAATATAACTTTGAAAAGTATTAAAAAACCAAATAGAAATGTCAAAAAATCGAAATATCTTAAAAATAAGTTTTTACTTCTTTAAATTATCCGACTACATTCGGAATCGTGATTTTGCAAAAACGTGTATGTATGTTGACGCCTGCGTACGCCCTCTACCGTCCGTATGTAACATTCGGTAGATTCTGAATGACTTTCGGCAATCACTGACGTGGGTAACAACTGCTCTAACAACGGAATTACAATCACAAAAAATGTTACTTTTTTGTTAAGATTTATTAAAAAATTAGCCGAAAGATTTGGTACGTCGTATTATTCAAAACTCGTGACACTCAAGAACAAATTGAATTTTGTCATTGTTGTTATTTAGTGTGGTTTGAATCAAATTGTGCATATAAAAATATTTTGAAAATTTTATTCAAATAAAAGAAAAATGAAATGCAAATTTCTGGCATAAATGCACGAAACTTACATATTTTCGAAATATTTCCTATTTATGGAAAATGCTTTGATAATAATAATATTTTACCTTGCCTAGCTAAGACGTCTCTACAGAGCCCAAAAAAGATGTGAAGTATTCACATTATTTTCAGAGTTACTATCAATGGAAATATAGCAAGTGTTTTTTTTTTTTTTCAAAATTCCTATGCTCGTATATATTAAATTAAGAAGAAATACACTTCTAAACTGCACAGGCAAAATACCTATAGTTACGATGGAATCATTTTCCACAAAAGATGAATATACAACTTTTATATAAAATAATATTATAATATAAATATATTTCTCTTTTTATACTCGTTTCTATTGCCAAAAAGTTGCAGCTGAGCATTTTTTATTGTATTAATGTTCTTATAACAATTTTATATGAATAATCTGCTTCAGGTGATACTATTTATAATTTTTTTTCATTTATACTCTTTTTTAAGATCACGGTTCCTAACGTAATCAAATACCTTAATTTTTAGTTGTGCGTGGTATTATTCAAAAGTCCCCGGACTGAGCCAGTAACGTGAAAAATTTTTGCAACAGAACGGCTACGATAACATTTCTGTGCCACTGTATTCTTCCCCTTTTCTAAAAAAGTGTCCAAAATCATGAGATCGGTGTTTTTCCATGTCGTCATATTCTACAGGTGGATGCATTTAGTAGCCGGCGATTAAGGGAAACTGCGTTTGTTGAGCAGAGAATAATATCAAATTTTGTGTTTGCTTGGGAAAGAGTGCTACGGAGACTTACGAAATAGTAAAGCATGTTTAGATCAACGTTACATTATCCCAAACGCAAGATTTGTACGGCATCGACGTTTCAGAGAAGGCAGGGAAAGTGTCAAAGACGACGAACGCTCTGGAAGTCCACGGACCTCTCGCATCTCTGAAAACATTGAAACCAACGACGGGGTGAAAACGATAACAACTGTCTTGCCTCATCCTTTTTCCTCCCCTGATTTCGCACAATGAAGCTTCAGAATATTTCTTGAAGTGGCACGTCACTAGCAGGGTCGTCGATTTCAATATGAAAATGAATTTAAAGTGCATCTCAGGCTGAATTGAAGGACACGGCTAAAAATGAATTACAAAAACGTTTCGATGGCCTTTACAAGTGAAGGCAAATGTGTGTTGTTGCTCAAGGATCTTATTTCGAAGGAGGATGTGTTCAAGCAACTTGAACTGGTAATATTTTTTAAGTTATAGTCCAGTGTTTCTCAAACTTTCAATATTGGTGACCCAATGTTGAATCCTAATTTCCATTGCCCCCCTCCATACAATACCAATGTATTGTGTTAATTCAATAATACTACTATACTTTGATGCTACAACTAAAATACTACTTAAACCTCTTAAGTGCCACCGACATATATAAACGTCTCACTCGGCCAAAGTGTTAATTGTCCCGGACGTATATATACATCTTCTTAAGCCAAAGCGTTACTTGTCCCGGACGTATATATATGTCTCACTCAGCCAAAGCGTTAATTGTCCCGGACGTATATATACGTCTCACTCAGCCAAAGCGTTAATTGTCACCGACGTGCATATACGTCTCACTCAACCAACGCGTTAATTGTCACAGACGTATATATACGTCTTTTGGAAGTATGATCTTTTCTGTGCATTTCTGTCTATAAAATTATTCCGAAGGCTTTGGAATGTAATAAAAGGAACTGGGCAGTGTTGGCGAAAGATTTACTCATTTCAGGGGATTTGCCTATTTATACTTCCTCCCCCTTACACACGCACGCATGCCTACGTGGAAACGGCGACATTGTGGAGTGAATTGCATAACTTTTGATCGGCAGTTAAGGGATTAATTATCAAGATAAGTGTTAATGTTTGTACATTTTATGTATTGGGTCGCTGGTAATTATTAAACTTATTCTTAACTTAGTATTGTTAAATTAACTATAAAACACATTGTGAGAGCAGTACTGATACATTTATAAATGTATTATATCAGTGCAAATGTGAATTTTATTTTTTTTATGTCTCAGAATGTATTTTGCTCGTTTACTTTCAGTAAATTAGTAAATTTTTTAAATAATCTTTTGTTTTCGAATTTTCAATGTGTTCGCATCCCCCCCGTACAGTTATCCCCCCCCCCCCCCCCAAGGGGTTAGTTTGAGAAACTCTGTTACAGACTCAGTTCGAGATTTTATGAATCCTTCTACGTATAACATCGGTTAAAAAATGACTAATATAAGTTAAACACTAAAAATACTGAATTGATAGAAGAGCATTGTAAATTGAAATACATTTACAACGTTAGTTTTACTAATTTTATTTTACAGTTATATTTTTAAAAGCTTATTGACTTAAAATGGACTCCATTCACACAGCATTTTCTTTACCTCCATAATGTGTTACAAATGACTAAATTTAATTAACATTTTTAAAAGTTGACTGGTCGTATAACATCATTTTTTTCCCATTTTATTGCATTATTATTATTTTTATTCGAACATTTTTCCACGTACAGCTTGTCGCATTTTGTTTGAATAGCTTATTTTATACACACATATTCTCCAAATATACAAGATTTCTGTGATTAAAATATTTATTTATAGAACATTAATGTTTGTGTAAAATTTCAAAATTATAAAATTAGTAGAATTTTTAAGAAAATATTTCTTAAGTATTGTAGTTTACATTTTTGAGAAATTGCTATTAGTATACATTTTGAGTAAATATTTTTATTTTTAAGAAATGGCCACCCATTCGGTAAAGTGTTTAGTAAATCTAACTGCTGCATCGTTGGTTCTGGGTTCGAATCCCGGAGAAGGCATGAATGCTTGTAAATGCATAGTGCCTTCGTGGCATGGGGGTATTCAAAATAGCCGTTGAACCGCAAGTCCTCTCGTGGGGTTGGTGGAAGGTGAAGAGAGGTGGGAAGCCCCCGACCACATCCAGGTTGTTATCTCTCAAAAGTGTGGTAGAATCATGCCAAATCACAGTCACCTGCATGGTGCTCAAAGCTACGGTTAACGACAAGCTTAAATAAAGCCATTAGCCGCGATGAATTTCACGCTCCTTGATCTGATGTTATGGTCGAGCAGGTGGCTCAAGTCACAACAACAATATCAATACTTTTAAGAAATGAATGCTAGCACCTTAGTTCAGGTTGCTAAAATACTTCTAATTTAGTTAAATTTAAACTCTGTTTACAGTTTATTTTCCAAAAAAAATTAAAAAAATCAACTCTTTCATTAATTTTCATGAAGTCACCCCTTTAGAGGAGGAATAAGTTGTGAGATTACAAGTTCAATCAAACCTAAAGTATTGCTACCAAATTTATATAATGTAAAACAACAAATAGTCATTACATTTTTAAAGTTAATGAAAATTCAATGAGTTTTCTTCGTCTAAAAATTAATTGATTTCAGCAAAAATTTGCAAAGTATAACCATAATATTCTATAAATAATTTAATTAACTTTTGTATTTTTTTTCACAATTTGCTCTGTTATCGCATAAAAATATTTATTATTATTAGTAATCACTAAAGGGGATCAAATATCTAGTTTTACTCATCAAGGCATATAATTTATTGCTTTTTGTGAGTTAATTTTGAAAGAAATATGTCTTTTCAAATGAAACTAAATTAAAATTTCATGATTAGAATTTTTTTGATTTTTTTAAATGTTGTTTTCCTTTTTCGCTCTGAACATAAATAACTGAGTTTTTTTGGATTCATAATATTTTTAATCAAAAGTTAATGAATTAGTCAATAAAAAAAATGAAAAATCTTTCTTTGGTAATTCTTTATTTCATGAAACAGAAGATATTAGATAATCCAAAAGTAATTACATTTTGTTTTGACAAACAATTTAATTATAATGCAATTCTATTTTTAGTTTAATGTTCTAAACTAAGTATAATAATCATTAAAGTAATAGAAAAAGTAATTAAATTAGATCTGATTAGAAGCCATATCCCTTTATTTTGCTTCATAATTGTTTTTTAAAAAGTGTTTGAATATCTTAAAAACATATTTCACATTTTCGTAAAGCAAAATACTGGTATGAGGTAATATTTATTTGCTTTCAAAAATAAAAAAGTCACTTCGTTCTTTTTGACATAATTGAATGAGAAAAGTCCATTAAAAGAAGTTCAAGTACGTGATATATTTTTAAATTTAAATCTTTCTAAATAAATTGCTTTCAATCAAAAATTTATCATTTTCAGTAGCTTTCCGACATAATATATCAATTTACATAATTTAATTGCTCTTTCCTTCTTCAAATTATTGATTTATACTGATAGTAGTTTTATAAGTATATTGAAAATCTACACTTATTTTGAATGTATTCATATCTCATATACATAATACAACTTTATGTTAATTTATAATATGAAACATTTATAATATATTTAAAGTTATGTTATAAAGTTAGTTATTAGCTGTGTTTATTTCATTAATTTTAATTACTTTAATTTCCTTAATTAGATACTTCCATTTAATACATATTATTTTAAATCATTATTTTATACCTTATGAATTCCAGTTGTTATATGTAAGCAGAAAGTTTAACAATAAAAATAACAATATTACTGAGCTCACATAAGTAATGTAAGTTTAATTATTAAGGCATTTTATTATAAGTGTAGCACTACTTTTTGTAGAAATAAATGTGGAATAAGATTTCGTTCAAAACAATATAGAATAACTGAATTCTAAATATTAGACAGTATTTCTATTTTTCCCATCATTTTTCTCTCTTGCTTTTAGACAAATTAAGAAACAAAATCATTTTTAGAATTATAAAAGTAGTAGAAATACTTTCACATATATGTATATTTCCAAACATTTAGAAATTCAAAATCTAAAATACGGGAGAACATTTCTGCTTCCATCAGCAAAACATTATCTTTGTACAACCATCCGCTCTCTAACTTCTTCAAAATCCTTCCCCAAACTCCCGACAAACTCCTGGGAATAGCATTTCAGCAACACACTTGCTTCGAAATCAGCCAGAAAAGAATTTTTCCCGGAAAACAAATAAAACAAAACGACTTCGGCATTCCTGCTTGCACCACTTTGCCTCCCATCTACATCTGTCTCAGCTGTGCAGCTTGGAAATGGAAGGTTATTTTCTCCCTTTAAATCCCTAAATTCCACATCTCTTAGGAATAAAATGTCGAATTCTTTAACTCTCTCCAAAGACTGGATGTGACACAAAGCATTGAAACGTAATAATTACTGTCGCTAGCTCAACGTGCCCATTATTCAATTTGTGTTAAGAATTGTACTATAATTGAATTATAGTACGCGGCAAAGGTATTTGCTGCTGAATTTATATAATCAGATTCATTTAAATTGCAAATTTGAGGCACATTGCCTTTATTTTACTTGCCACTCTTCTTCCCTTATAAATTCTGAACTTTTAGAAATTATGAGTAGAACAGGAGGGAAATAAGGTAAACAATTTTAGAGAGTAATATGCACTTGCTCTTAAATCTATAAACATTTATTTAAAATTGAGCTTGAGCTAAGTGCTTGCCTTTTTCTAGAGGATACACAAAATACCAAGGCCAATAAAAAAATCAATTTAGTTATCAAACATGAAATATATAATATTTATTTAAAAAAAAAAGATGTGTAGGATAAATTAAAACTCCCTCAACTTCTCTGCATCATCATTTCCAACATTTGAACATCTCTTACATTTGTTCACGAGCTTTAGAATTTCGAGAAATGAATTCAGCTTCAAAGTATGTATTTTTTTTAAAATAAACATTCAATAACGTACTAAACTAATAATTGAAAAAAAAAAATGTCATCAACTTTTTTGATTTTAAAGTATATTCTGTTTTAGTAGAAATAAGGAATTTAAACATTTTACATCTTTTTTTTTTCATAATTATTTAATTATTATCAGTATCTTTGAAATATATCAAATGTAAATGAGGATTATACATGATATTTTTTTCTAATTGTATTTGATGGCATCAAAAATTTAATTTAAGTTTTAACTCATAATTTCCCTTGTATAACAATATGAAATGTATTTACTCTTTAAATATTGGTTTTTTTTTATTTTTATTAAAAATAATTATTAGTTGTTACTCAAAAAGTATATACAACTGTTCATATATCTCTAAAGTGACGTTCGTAACATTTATACTCTTACATCTTAATTCGTGCTGATTATCGATAATTTTCGAAAGACAGTTAATTTACTTAAAGTTACTAACATTATCACTAAGAAAGAGTCAAATTGTATTTAGTTAGCCTTAATAAAATTGAATGCTATTGCCTTATTTTTTAAAATTTTAACACTTTTTCAAATTAAATTAAATTAATTTTTTTTAATGTTTTGCACCTGCCTTTCTTAAAGATGAAACTAAAGCAAACATCACTTCGAAATAATAATTTGTTTCAAATTCTACTCCTTAATACTTTTTTTTAGCAAAAACAATCTATTTTCCTTTGAATCTTTTAAAAATGTTTTAGACAAAAATTTACATAAAATTCATACCTTTTGTTTATTTTTTGAAAACAACATTTGAAAAAAACGAATAATTCCTACATATTGCATTTAATATTGCTGCATCTTATTTACTATGCGTACAATTACAATCATATGAAGTAAGTCTTTTTGAAAAAAAAATATTATTTTAACGAACTTACTATGATTCACAAACATACTATCAAAGAAGACTGATTTTAGTGCGTAGATTTTTACGTAATTTTTTAATTTTCCTCAGTAACATGAAGAAGTGACAATTACATCGTTTCCAGATTAAAGGCAAGTACTAGAAATATATCTTTAACCGAATCTTGTTATGAAATTTGTAATCGTCCAGTAAAATTCAAAAATTTACACACACAAAAAAATGATAATTTATAAAAAAGAAGGAATGTTTAAAGTAAGTATCAAAATAATAAGGAAATGAAGCATTGTTAATCAGATGAATGTTTGTTGACTAACAGATTTGTACCCAAAAATCCTATTTTTCATAACAAACATACATATATGTGTGTGCATGCATCTGTTTATCAAAGGTGTCCAAAGTATTGGTGTTGGAATGGTGGGACCGATAAAAACAAATATTCTATTTAATTATAATATGTTACATCGAGAGAGAGAGAAAGTAGGGTAATAAAAATAATTCTCTAAAGTTCTAACCTGTTCGTAATATATTCTAATATTTACAAACAAAGTTAAACAAAACATCGTAGTGGATAGAAATTTGCAGCAAAAATATTGTTCGATATTTTTACATAATTTTAAAATGTGATTACTGCGAAAAAAAATTCACTTACTCCCATAGCAAAAGTTATAAAAAAGGAAAATGTGATGTTCAAATGATGATAATTATTAAATAAGTTTTTATGACAACGAATGTCTTAAAATAAACTATTTTGAGAATTTTTTTATTGTTTTTATGCCCTTCTTTAAAAATATAATTTTCAATGTCAGTTTTTGAAACAAAACAACTTAGAAATTCACTTTTGGCTTAGAAAGTTTAGGATAACAGTATCGAATTGGAAATACAAACATGTCTTGCTAGTAAAATTCTTCAAATATTTCTTTTATTTAAAGCAACAAGATAAAATTCTTCGTGTACCGCATAATATGTGACGAGGCTTAATAAAGTAAATAATAAATATTTTTTGGTCTAAAGCTGAACTAAAAATAATGCAATATAGAAGAGGACAAGAAGCAATAATTTATTGCATCGAAGTAAAATTCTGCTTACGTCAGTGATTATGAAGCTTTCAATTATTGTTTTCACAATATTTGCAACCCAATTTTCAATCATAATTTTTCTCCCATCCCCCTCCTTCCATGCAATAACAATGCATTAAATTTAATAATAATGTATTTTAGTGCTAAAGCTACAATCTAATTTTAATTATAAACCGTATAAATTATCCTGATAAGTATTAAAATGTTTATATAACTGTGCGCATGACAAGTTCATAGAGTCGCTGGTATTTATTAAACTTCTTTTTTTTTAGACTTAGCTATGTTGAATGAATTACAAAATGCATTGTGTAGCTCTGATACGTTTATAAGTGCATTATATTAGTGAATATTATTTTTATTATGTCAGAATATATTTTGTTTTACTCATTCAGTAAATTAATACTATTTTTAAATATGTTTTTTTTTTATTTTCCCTTTTTCAACATGCTTGCGCCACCATAGGGTTTTCACGCTTCCCTAGGGGGTGAGCCCCCCACTTTGAGGAACACCGGCTTATGTAACAAATAACGAAAATTAAATAATATATTTTCTTACCAACTGTAAAATCCGGCGTATAACGCGCACTTTTAACACAAAAAATGAGATCGAAATTCAGGGTTGCGCGTTATACGCCGGGTATAAAAAAATGATAGTTTCAAAACAAAAAGAGAAAAGTGTAAGAAAAATTAGACTTCTACATTGATCGGACTATTGTTTATTTGAAAGAAACGACATACCTAATGAAATTAAAGGATTCTGTGATTCTAAAAATATACTACTTTTCAAAATTCTGGAATAATACCTCGAATAAATGGTTTAAAAACATACTAGCATTGTACACGCACATTTCTCGTTCTTTCGTAAAAATGGGAGTGCGCTTTATACGGCGAATATACCTAAAAATTAAAAAAAATGCTGCTTGAAAGTATGGGTGCGTGTTATACGCCGGTGCGCGCTATACGCCGGATATTAAGGTAATTAAATTTTAAATGAGTTTTAACTATTTCTACAAAATATTTTAAAATTTCAAAATAAATGCTCCATTATTTAAAACTCAAAATTCAGAATTTTTCAGAATGTCGAAAAACATGTCAGATTAAAACAAAGTTAGATGTATTGCTTTTTTCCTCTCAATTCACTATAAATTTAAGAGCTGTAAAACTTTCACTATATATACATATAATCCTGTCAATTCAGAAAAAAAAATTACTCTTTACGAGAAGTTGTTATTAAACTCTAAAGATTCCAAAAATGTTGATCCAAATCTTCTAATAGTTAATGAAAACGATATGATGAATCAAAATCAACCAAATCTATCAGTTGAAACTAAACCTCCATGCTTACAGAGCGAAAAAGCCAGTAATCCTTATTTTACGAATTTAAACTTCAACCAAAATCCTCAAGCTCGCTAAACAAATATTTTAGCATCCCAAGAAGAAGTTTCATTGTTTGAAATATAAACAAAGAAAAGGCTCTTTCCCCCTCCTCGGTAAGCAGGTAGCCCCCTAAGGGAAAAGAAATGCAAAGGTTGTATCGGTAATGAACCTGATTTAATACCTTACCTTAAACACTCCCAAGTCTTTAGAGAGTATAAAACATTTATTTTGCATTGTTAGAAGGTTCTCGAATGTATATGTGTGCGCTTTGACGTAGAAGTTATCTAAAGATTCTTAATCAAAATCTTACTGATTCCACTAGAGATTTCTAGTTCGTAGCGAACTCCTGATGAACTCTACGCCTCATCCTATTCCTTACTTTAAAAGAGTTGCGAAATATAATTCAGGGGGGATAAACTGCGAAATAAGATTAGTTCGTAGAAAATGGTTTTCGGTGATAAATTACGAGTTTTCAACTGTTTTCGATGGCGAGTGCAGATAATCCAGTATTCTACTATGCATCTTTAATCCGAGGAATTTTCTCTTGGAGTTCATTAATATTTTGTGAGGGCCTCCGCTATTTTATTTATAAAACTTATGCAATTTTAAGTGTATTTGTAAGAAAGTACACGTAAATACAGGCACCGTATTACACTAATTATATATTTTCGTTCGTAACGAAATCATTTCAACGTTTCTTAGCTGGAACGTATTTGATTTTTGAAAATTGACTTGTTTTAATAAGAGCTTACTAGACTTTTCTACATTTCAGAATATTTTTTCACTGATTTGAAATATTTTTTCTTTAAAACTCCATGAATTTTAAGGTAGTTACTTACGCATAATATTCTATTCTTTTCCTAATATCGCTACGTATTAGCTTTAGCATTTAAACTTCCGTTTCCTAATAGCTGGAAAAAGCTCCATGCACATTTATCCAGATATAATGAGGATATATTTTGTTTCATTCAAAAACCTAAGAGGCCTCTTATTTCCTCATACTTTTAAAGCGAAATTGAAAATGGAACATCACTGTTGTATTGTTAATATTTTATTCAATGCGCACAAAATTAATACTCATATGACTAAATATTCGATGAATTTTATTTTAACTCATTAAAAAATAAATTAATATGCAAGATATTTCTACAAGATATTTCCTAATTGAAGTAGATTTGCGAATATTTAAAATATCAGCATTTACGAAGAATCAGAAATGAACTCTTACGTTTCCACATATATTATTTTACTATTTTCATTCATTTCTACTATTAGTAATTTTTTTTTAAGAAAAGTGAGGTATGAAATCAAGAATTTATGTTAAAGTATCCGACTACGTTCGGAACCCGTGATTTTAAAAAAAGCGTATAAATGGATAAGTTTGATGATATTTAGTGTCAATTAGATTAGACTACATGTATAAAATTGTTTTAAGGACATCTTGACAAAAAAACTTATTTAAATACAATAATTCGGCAAAAAATTAACTTAGAATAATCTTTTTTCAAACTGTTCTCCTTTTGTGAAAAATGCTTCTACTATATAATAATATTTTGCCTGTATATAGCTCAGACCTTTTTAACAGAGGCTCAACTATGATTTTTGAAAAATTCACATTATTTTCCGAGTTAAAACCAAGTAAAATAAATTTCGGCGTTTTTTTCTTAAAATTGCTGCCCTCTGTTTTCGTAAAATATGGATAAACCCACTTCTAAGTTATGTATTTCAAAAATCATAGTCGAGCCTCTGTACAGAGGTCTGAGCTATAGACAGGCAAAATATTATTATAATAGAAGCATTTTTCACAAAAGGAGAACATTTTGAAAAAAAAGTTATTCTAAGCTAATTTTTTGCCAAAATATTGTACTTAAATAATTTTTTATTGTAATACTATTCTTAAAACAATTTTATATACATTTTCTAATCTTCCTAGTGACACCAAATATCATACCTATTGTCAATTTATAAGCTTTTGAAAATCACGGTTCCGAACGTAGTCGAATACATTAATAATTGCTTATATATATAAAGGAGAATAGTAATTCACTCACACCCATCGCGAATCTCTAAATCTATTAGACCTATGAATATGAAATTTGATAATCATGTTTATTTTGTTGAGTATAGATTTTCTTAGAAATAGGTCTGTAGAAACCGACCTAAAAATTTGGTTTTTTTCGGAGGGGTGGGGTGGTAGGGGGGTTCCTTAGAGTATAAATAAAAAAAAAAAATAAACTCTGTTTCTCAAAAGACTTACGAGTTTAAAACTTGATAAACATCCTTTTTTTTTGTTGTTGCTGAATAGAGATCCACTAAGAACGGGTATTCCGGTAATTGACTTCCAAATGGTTTACCACTCTCTCTCTCCCTCTCAGCTATGCAACAGCCAATTGAATGGTCAAAGCCCAATGTCCTCATCTAAATTTACGTGACCAAGGGCGCTGAGGTGCATGAGGTCAGGTGGTCAGTTTGACACGAAAACCCCAGTATTTAGTTCCTAAGGAAGCTTGTTGCAAATATCTATCAAAATCTATCTATTCAAAATATTTATCTAATCAAAGAAGGGATGAAAGGCTGAGTCGATCTTGCCCAGCACGGAGTTTGAATCCCAGATCTGTAGCGTGGAAGCGTGATATGATATCAAAACACGGTTACAAAGACTTAAAATATAAATGAACTTTATAGAAATTCAAGTCCTTTTCAAATTAAAAGGTAGAGATTTTTCAATACATGTGAAAGCCCAATGGTAAAGCGTATTTATCGATAATTTAAAAACAGTATACATATTCGTACATTATGAAATACAAAGCGAAGTGGGAGAGTAACGACTACAATATTATTAAAATCCTAAGCTATTTAGCAAAAGTTTAGTTTAAGTAATACAATTTATTAGAAAGATTTTGGAAGCTTTTTCCCAATAAATAATAATAATATTCATTTATTCAGTTGAGTAATACACATTGTTATTTTATTTTTCTTCGAAGAAGTATTCTAATCGAATCTTCGAAAAAGAATTAAATCTCATTTTCCCAAACAGAGTATTTTTTTTCACCAATTCACCTTTTTTAATCCACAGGTCTTTCATTAGAAATAACTTTTGACTAATTTTTTTTCTGGTGATACAAATTAAAAATACTAAGGAAATCTTATTAAAAGCGTTACCAGAAATATCAAATTTTATAATGTATGTTTTTAAACATAAATTTCTGAAATAAAACAGTTTTTTTTTTAATCTTTGAAGTGTTGATTATATTTCTTATACACACACTTCAAAATCAAGCAGTCACTTTTATTTATTCTATTGAGAAAGTTTCTAGTGTAAATTTTGAGAGTTGAATTATTTAATTCTTTCGATTTTATTTAAGTTTAACAACTACTCAAAATTATAGCATAATAATTTTCTGATAACTTTTTTTTATGCTTAATATTCTCATCCCTCACTTTATTTATCAAAATTCAAGAATAAAAATTACAATAATATTAAAAAATAGAAATAGAGTTTACAAAAGTGACATACTGAATTACTTTATCTATTTTCTATATGATTGCTCTTAATTTAAAAGTAATGAACCATCATTTACTTAAATTACATTTATTATTAAATTACGTAGAACTGAAATAGTTGTCTTAACATTATATCTGTAAATATTGATATGAAACGGTCAAATTGCCTTTTCTTATCAAATATATTCATTAGAGTAAAATTTTTGTTTAAGTTATGATTTAATTGTTATGCTAATAACGTATTCGTAGTTTAAATTAATTTTCTCTCTCTTTAATAATAATTTATATGTTCAGCATTTTTCTTAATTAGCAGAGGAATGCAAATTAATGGCATTGTTTAATTTCAATTTATTGTTTTTAAAAGACATATAACTTTTTTAATAACTCAAGTATATGTTTAATGGAAAAATTTCCATCATTAAATTAAAATGAGCTATGAAAGTTTTTTTCGCATAATTTCACTTGCAATTAATAATTAAGCATAACGTTCGAAAAGAGATGATGCAAGAAAACCAAATCAAAACTTTTGTATAAGTTGGAAGAATTTTCATCAAATGAACTTTTGCTGCACTAATTGATGGAAGCATTTGAATAAAACCACTAAATTAAAGAATTGTATATAATTAGTTATTTCGTAAAAAATTACTTTAAAAGATCCTGTTTAAATTGTGTACTCTTTTTCATAATGCATATTTTCTAACTTTACTTATTATATAACTACTGCAAGCTTCAATTAAAACTTCAATTATTTAAAGGTATATTAATTTATTGATTAACTTAACATTTAAAAAAAAGAATCAGAGCTAATTAGACCAAAAATCATTAACAAATTTAAAAAAACAAACACAGTAAAATTAATTATTTCAGATATTAGGTTCTGATAAAATTCGAAAACTTAAATTGAAAGGAAACAAAAATACGAATGATTTGTATTTTCATGAAATATTTCTATAAATGTGCTTTTTGATTTTCAAATCCTTCATTCATATATTCTTTGTTTTGATTAGATTTCTGTATTTGAGTCTCTTTACATCAAAGAAAGAAAAAATAATCTTTTCAACAAAAACTAATCAAAATTAAACGAGTTATAAGGATATAATTAAAACAGAACTTTAAATTAAATAAAAATTCATTCTCTACAGATCCCTAGGCTAGAAAGCCAGTTATTTTGAAAACAGTATTATTTATTTCATAAAAGAGTTGTTCATTTATAAGTTACTTTATTATTTCTCTAATGTTCAGTCGCACTGCGTTCTAATCTGCATCGGTGTCGGATTACCTTGAAAGGATTACTCTCCAAACTCAAAAGCCTCGGGGTAATCTTCATCCCCACATGTATGCACAATCTCTTAGTCTTGATTATTTGCCTGCATGCCTTACTTTAGATGAATGCTGTTTGGAGATTTATCAAAGTTTAAGTTTGTCGAATTTCGATATTTGAACGAGAACTCAATACCAATCTCAATCTGTCCTGAGGCAACAAATGGCATTCGACAACTTGATCTTTTAATGGCAGACGCGGCCCGGAGGAATTCAATTGCTGGACCCCAGGAATAATTAAAGCCCAGTTCAATTGGAAATTCAGCGGATTTAAATTTTGAAGAATGTGTCCGCTTCAATTCCCAAGAATGGGATTATAATTTGAATTCCGATGTAGAATGTAAACATTCTGTATTTTTCAATGATGAGTAAACATGTTTATACAGTTCTTTTTTCTAAATCATTGAACATATTTATCTTAATTTAAGGGAGAATATTGTATTTAATGGAGTTAAATATTTTACAGTGAAGTGAATAGAAAATAATCTGTTTTATTTTGAGAAAAATGGTAGAAACACGGAACAAAGAAATATATACTTTTTAATCAATAAGGAATAATTTAGATTAGTTTGTGTTAACCCTTGCAGGATCATAGGGTTGCTAATAGTAAACATTATTACGTAACTGTTTATTTTAGTTTGTTTTGATGTAAAATAAATAAAATTTTTGAGAAAAATGCATAATAATGTGTAGTTTTTTTTCTTCCATTTTATGGTAATGGATCAGAATTATTTTCGTAGAATCAGTTGCGTAAGCAAGTATCTCTTATGGGCGGGGAAGGGGGCTGCATTCTAAAATACACTTAAACGATAACGCCTAAGGTTTAACTCTATAGAAGAAATTTTTTTGTTTAATAGGGGGTGGAATTTAGACCCTTATGTTGAACTTTGTGTACTCCACTACATAATATTATTCGTCATTATTAGGCATTTGTTTCCGCTTGTTTAAATATACTTTATTATTCCACAGAATTATACTTCTTATCTCTGCGGACCGGTCAACGTTGAATAATTTTACCGCATATCACTAAGGAGAAGGACTTTGATTGTTTATATTTTAGATGGTTTTGATTTAATAATTTTATTTTAATTGTGTTTAAACGTCTTCAGAATAAAATATAGCTACACCAAAAATGAATATAAAGTGATTTTCATTCAAAGTAGAAACCGAATCTAACCGAAAGCCCAATCTAAGAATCGGTACCGGTCCGTGGATCGAGGGTTGGAGAGGTTGGAGGGTTGCTTTAAACGACCTCACTTAGGTATTTCGTTCGACATACGTTCTATTTTGATATTCTGTACAAGAAATGTAGATAAAGTTATAATTATGATAATCACCAACGCAATTTTAAAATGAGTGAATTTGTATTCTGTAGTTTTAAAAGGGTTAATAAGTGCGCCTATTAGAAATAAACCTTATGGTGGATTTTATTTCCCGGTATACAGGATATCCCAGGATTATTAGGAATACTTTCAAGGGGAGGACATGATTCAGATTTGCATAGCGACCCATGCTCGGAAATATCTTTGTTCGACACTATATGGCGTTGTTAGCAAGAAACAGACCTGCATGACGGCAGTCATTTGAACTGTCGTCGCCCGAAGAGGAGTATGAAACATTTTACGAATACCTACCTGGCAGATAGGAACCCGTTATACGGAATTTTAGAAGAAATTGAACTCAGTAGAAAGGCAATAGGTACCCACAAACACATGCACGGTAAAGCCGGAATTTTACTAATTTGCGTTACAATTTGTGTGAATATGGATCGTTACAACGTAATAGACGCATTGAGGGTAGGCCATGAGTGACTCGGTCCAATCATAGAACAAAACAACGTTCCATGAAATACGAGTACCAGAGTACAAACCGTCGTTTTCGCCGTAAGACAGTGCTTCTCAAACTTTCTATATTTACGACCCAATATTCAATCATAACTTTCATCGCGCCCCCCTGTATACAGATAACAATGCATTCAATTTAATAATACTGTACTTTGACGCTAATTCTACAACATGACTTTAACATCTAAAGTGCCACTGGCGTGTATCCATTTTTCACTCAACTGGTGCGTTAAATACCACGGAAGTATATATACTTCTTGCCAAAGTGCGATTTTTTCTGTGCACTGCTATCCATAAAAATATTCCGAAGGCTTTGGAATGCAAAAAAAAGGACCTTGATAGTTTTTGCGAAGGATTTCCTTATTTTTATTCCTCTCCCCCTCCTTTCAATGCATCATATACGCGCGCCCACGTAGAAAACGGTGGTGTTGGAGAGTGAATCGCGTAACTTTTAATCAGCAGCTCAGATATTAATTATAAAACTTACAAATTACCAAGATAAATATTAATTTTTGGATATAGTTTTTTATATGACAAGACCATGGGATTATTGGTAACTATTTACTTGTTTGTAACTTAGTATTGTTAAATTAATTGTAAAATACATTGTTCAATACTAATACATTTATATAAGTGTACTATATCAGTGTAAATGTGTATTTTATTTCTTATTATGTCAGAATGTATTTTGTTTGTTTACTCTTTCCATAAATTAATAATTTTCTTAAATAATCTTTTATTTTCGGCTTTTCAATATATTCATACCCTTTTCGCAGAGTTATCACGCCCTCCTAGGGTGGCGCGCCCTACAGTTTGAGAAACACTGTCGTAAGAGGATAGATATCTGAGTAGTGTTCATCATGTTTTGTAACATGAAATCTTACACTCAAACCATCTTCAAAGAGTACCACCGCAACACATGTAATATCTTTGACCAATCAATATTTTCAAATGATCTCAGTCTGGGTGTCTTTGTTTTTTGCACTTGTCAAACTACTTTCCGATGACGTATCACACCATTCTATGGAAATCTGAATCCTTGTGATGTCAGTTACCTTCCCTTAGAGTTTTCCTCAATAATCATGGGACACCATCTATAAAACGCACTACTTTGTAATAGCCTCCCGCCTGGGGAAGCCATCTCTTCATCGACTCGACCTAAATTTGTAGGAGGTAAAGATTGATGACCCAAACTAGCCATGAGGAATCCAATTTATTATTACGACATATAATAATCTAAGACAAGCCAACTATAGAGGGAAAATCTAGAATGATATAACGATAGCTCAAAATCTTATGTGAATAAGCACATGAAATCCTAATAGCTTAACTTTACTCAAAGTTATCTTATGAATCCTAACTTCCTTTATTTTAATAGCTTAAGTCCGTCCTATAATCACGCGTCTAAATTCCAATCCTTACCGTAACAGCACTTCTTTCCGCAACTCAGCTCCATTTCCTCTCCCCACGATTACTTAACTTCCACTATATATATATAATAGCTAATATGCATATCAAGGTTTCTTCTTGAGAGGGATGACTGTGAAATAACTAGATTGCTGGCCCCAGATTCCCCAAGAGAATTAATAGAAAATCACCTAAAGCCCCGTCAGAACTTTAAGAAATTCATCTCGGAACATAGAGTGTATCTCATGCTCTCACTCTCATCCACGTAAGTTCTCCTTTTCATACGGGTTTCCAGGTTGTGGATAACATATGCGAAAAAGAAAAGTCAAAACACAGTGATATGTATTTTGCAAGTATCTGAAGCATCAGAATATTAATAAAAATAGGCTTACATTATAAAGTTTCCCATTTTATATGAGAATTTAATCGCCGATCTGTTTTATAGTAGGGGCTGTCTATTTTTCTATCGGGATATTTTTAGCTGAATCGAGACATTTGAGCATTAAATTTTACATCAATCTAAATGTGTCACTACGGATCCGTAAGATCAACCAAAAGTAAGTATTACTATACTTAATCTAAAATTATACCACATGTTACATAACAGACTATTTATAATGGATTTCATAATTTTGAAACATAATCACTGTATAATTATAATCTGTTGTGTTTTGCATTATCTGAATTCTGCATTCCACCGCAGAATTAATTTGAAAGCGCGAGCTAAATTTATAGTGCAGATAATCCTAAACTGTTCTATTTAATATAGTCTTACAAAGTCATACTCAAAACCTACAATGCTTATATTCCTTGTTATTTGATAACTACCGAGGAACTATACTCTCATAAGTATAAGTATCATGAAATCCGGCATATTGCCCGCACTTTTAACACAAAAAATATCTAAATTTACGGGTTCGCATTATACGCCAAGTATAAAAATTTCAGCTTCAAAAAAAAAAAAGTTGAGCTTTAAAAAAATTAAGACTTCTACATATATCAAAATTTTGTTTATTTAAAAGAAATTCCATGTCTTCTGAACTTCAAGGCTTATATATCTAGAAGTATACTATTTTTTCAAAAGCTTCGAATAAATGACTTTACAAAATAAGTGTATTACGATACACGTTTTATATAGTTTCTTCGCAAAAAAGGGAATGCGCAGTACATGGTGCATATACCTAAATCTTAACAAATTATATAAAAAAAAAACTTTTAAGTCAATTCCTACTTAAATCAAGGAAAATTTTTATTTTAGCTACTTTTTATTAAATAGTTACAATTAATATAAATATGCATGTACATAAGACAGAATCACAACATTAAGTGGTCATTAATTTTTATTAATTATCATTAAAGTATCGTATTGTTACCAAAAGTAATCGTGTATACAAAATTTCAGTTCAACTGAATGCTTTAAAACGTGAGAAAAAAACTTTTTCATGTTTTGACACAAGTCACCAAAAGGGTCTCTAAGTCGCCAAAAATAATGCCAACGGAGCTGTAATTGTAATTCCTTAAATAATTAGTTTTAATCAAATAATTTTTATTAATTGTAATTAAGTTATTGTATTGTCATCCAAAATAATCATGTATACAAAATTTCAGCGGTGAATGGTTTCTTGGGAAGTATTCTTCACAAACCCCTAAAATGTAAATGTAAACATTGAATTCAGCAAAATAAAATATATTTTCTTAAATGTTATTGTTTAATTGTTTATAAAAAGCGAGAATTTCAAAAGAGAAATAAATGACCCACGAGATGTTTAAATGCCATTTCCTTATATGTTGTATCCTTGATCAAGTGTCTAACAGGAGAATTTATTATGTTTGAATATAAATTAAGAGAAAATCGTATTGATTAAATTGGAATTTTAATAAACATTTTGCTTTTGGAAATTTCATTTTCTGCTCAACAGCTGGGGATTCTTACAATTAGAAATATTCAATAGGAGTATTCTACACATACTCAAATATGCAGCATACTTATTCTAATTATGTAATTTGAATGCAAATGGTATTACAATAACTTCAATTATTACTTAAACAATGCTGTAACACGTTTAAGGCTGTTATTAATGACGAAAGGTTTTGTATAACGACATAATGTACTCTCTCAGTTATAAGAAGACACTGTTTGTGTGATTAAAGTAATTTAAATTACGATATTCACATAGCACGTAATATTCGCATTATGCCTACGTGTTTCATACAATGAGACATTTAAATTGCGTCGTGCACACATAATATGCAATTCATTTTAGTTTGGATTGGATTAGTGTAATAGAAAACAACCCTTATATATATATAAGGTATCCGACTATGTTCAGAATCGTGATTTTGCAAAAGCGTATAAATGGATAATATTTATGATATTTAGTGTCACTTAGATTAGAAAATGTATGTAAAATTGTTTTAAGAATAGTATTACAATAAAATATTATTTAAGTACAATATTTTGACAAAAAATGAACATAGAATGACCCCCTTTCAAAATATTCTCCTTTTGTAAAAAATGCTTCTATTATAATAATATTTTACCTGTATATAGCTCAGACCTCTGTACAGAGGCTCAACTAGAATTTTTGAAATATATAACTTAGAAGTGGGTTTATCCATATTTTACGACAAAGGGGAGATATTTCAAGAAAAAAATGCCAATAATTATTTCAATGGGCTGTAACTCTGAAAATAATGTGAATTTTTCAAAAAAAATAGTTCAGACTCTCTGGAAAAGTATTTACTTTATATAAGAACACACACACACAAAATATTATTTTTGAAGCATTATTTATAAAAGGAGAACATTTAGAAAAAAGGTTATTCTAAGTTAATTTTTGGCCAAAATATCGTATTTAAATAAGTTTTTTTGTCAAAATGTCCTTAAAACAATTGTATGCATGTATTCTAATCTCAGTGACACTAAATATCATGAAAATTATCCATTTATGCGCTTTTTTAAAATCACGGTTCCGAACGTAGTCGGATACCTTAATAATTTTCTTTTCCACTTACAACGTTGAATTGAAGATATATAATTAGGTTCACTCCTCTTAAGTCTTACAATTTCAATTGCAATTTGACAAACACGCATTATGATGGTTTAGATTTGTATAAAAATACTATTGAATGTAACGGTTTTGTTATCTTTCTTTAAATAAAATGGCATAAATACAGTTACACAAAGCTTTATTTATCAACAATTGAGGTGAAGGCTATTGAAGTCAAATTTTTATTACATATATAATGTGTGGTTTTTGGCGGAATAGAAAGTGATGATGATTAAAATATATCCAATGATTAAAATATATCTTATATTAAAATTTTGATTTATAATTTTAAAATTATTATTAAAATTTTAATACGATATAGTTTTATTGGACCATTCATCTGAAGTTATATGGCTGACTTCATTTTCTTTCATTACGGTCGAGCCCACTGTAGCCTACGGGTTATTGTCACGAAATCGTGGCTGGAGGGGTTCGGGCTCCTGTCCTGATGCCAATGAAGACTCTCCGTGTAGAAGGAGCTGTTAAATCCGTCGAAGCTCAATTTCCTTCCCTTGGTGTGATGTGGTAGTTAGGAGAGAGGATGACAGTTCAGGCACTATCCTCTTCCCTTGTATTGCGTTATAGAGTGACTTTAATGTAACTCTCAATCACTTTCATTGCATCATATGTCTCAAATGAGAGATATGATATCTAAACTGTGGTATATACCTTTTAGTACATTGAAGACGTTGAGTACGTAGTTAGAAGTAATGGGATGATTGTGTGTGTGTGTGATCATTGTCGTAGCTAAAAGATTTAGAACTTCGTTATAATATCCAATTCGTGACTCTGAACTCGGAATCCACAAAAAATAACCATCTAGTAAAGCTATACTCAAACTGCTGCCCACCGGGCTTTTTTAAGTGGCCCGGTCATTGCCCATTGTTCTGAGAAATTCACTTACTTAAGAACATTGCATTAAAAATGTGGTGATTCATTCATTGTCAAGAAATCAAATATGTCAATTTTGCTTTTTGCTGTCGGTGTCATACGAGTATTTTTCAATTTGGAATGGTTACAGTTAGTGATAAAAGACAACAGTGGATAAGCGTCAATTTTATGGGTGGAACTAATTTTTAACTATCTTGCAAGCGAAAAATATTCGAAGAAAATATATAGTTTTAAGACGATTGGGAATTCGACCGTTTTGTAGTGGAAAACAAACATGGATCAGTAATTATTTGATTTGTCACGAAAGTGGTGTATTTTAAAAATACAAATAAACAGGAATCTTTCAATGACACTTTTCATCGAAGATCTCTTTCAAGCGGTGATAAATAAGTTTTCTTGAATAATCTTTGCAGCAGCAACAAAGTGTTTTGACGCGGTGGTAATATCCCAACGGTTACAAAAACATCCAATGAAGTTTGTTCTATTATTGGTAATCAAGTGAAACTGTTTACCGATGCAGAAATTGTGAAGGAGTGTTTCTTAAATGCTTCTAGTTTAGTGTTAGTGGCAAAAATAAATAAATAAAAAATAATAATTAAAAAAAGCAAAACAGGAGTTGTAATATTTTGGATCAATTTTCTACATTTTGAATCACCAATGTTATCTTAGTCTTAAAGCATTTCTCCCCCCTCCCTCCTTCCCCATTTATCCTCATATTACTGCCTGCGTAAAATAGCTAACATACGTATGCGGTCCGCGTGAAACAGCTGACATATGTATGCGGCCAAGCAGAAAAAAAGGTTGAGTACCCCAATCTAGTCGAATAAAGGAGGTTATTTTATATTGAATAAGAGTGAACTTGGACTTCTTAAGCCTTTCTTATATAGGCATAGGAGAAATATGTAAACAGATGGCAGATTTAGTGCACCAGATAATTTCTGCATTATAAAGACATCTTTCATTATGTTTTTCAATAAATAAATTATATATATCGCGTGATCAATGAAATAAAAACGTATGTATTTAATCCCTAAAACAATTCATTTTGTTTAAATTAATGAACACTTCTGGAATTAAAAAAAATAATTATAAAAGACCTACTTAAGTTAAATAAACTCTTTATTAGGAAAAAAGATATATGTATTTTTATATTTGTCTGCCTGTAATATTTTGTTTCAGAAGATTTTTGCGCGTAAACTGTTTGCTGGGCGAGCATGTTAATTTTGTGCAGTTGGAACACAAGGCTCGAATCTGTTTTGTTATCAATTTTCCGTGATACTGCAGATGAATGCAATAAAAACTGGATAGAGGGTAGATCGGAAACAGGTGTTATAGTCATATGATTTCTTTCTGCACCGTTTGCTTTTATAAGTGTTAATCACCACAATGTGTGACATAATAGAAAGGTATGAATTATTTTTTTTTCTTCATTAAAGTATCAAAATATGTCATTAAGGCTTGTCAATAAGGCACATTCTCTTGTGCCCTTAAGGCGTAAAAACTGCAATAAATAAATTAATTTAGTATCAGTATTTTTCTTTATTTAATATATCATGTAACTAAAGGCACAGAAAATGCCAGAAGGAAATCATTCTATATATATATATATATTTTTTTTTAAAAAAAAAGATCGATTGTTAGTAATTTTTGATACCGAGTCCACTTGAGACATATAGTACCAAACACAAAAAGAATAAAATGTCAATGTATTCACTGAAAAAATACCAAATATATCTAAAGATTTTATATGTAGTCAAAAGACTTTCTTTGAAAATTAAATACATTAAAAAAACATTCATTTCATTTAACAAATAAAATATTTCTAAATGAGAATTTACCCCGGCCAATTCAATTGAGGTTAAAATGTATGATTTGAAAAGCAAATCAAACCAAGTTAAAAGCAGATTATCCAATGAAAAGTTTTGTACTCATTGAATAAAATCAGGGGCACGTAGGCCATTTGTGGTTTCAGAATACTTGCAAAAAATAAGATTTCCTTCAAATGTATTCGCTACCTTACTCACCCGACTTGATTCCGATTTATCATATATTGAATGACTTAGGGTGCTGA
This sequence comes from Trichonephila inaurata madagascariensis, assembly GCA_019973955.1. Lineage (NCBI taxonomy): Eukaryota > Metazoa > Arthropoda > Arachnida > Araneae > Nephilidae > Trichonephila > Trichonephila inaurata. The sequence continues at coordinate 260,292 of BMAV01018609.1, read as the reverse complement.
ACTTCATAACGTGACATCCCTCCTCGAACCCTCCAGAAGACTTGATCAAAACTTAGATGCATTTCATGAAATCAAGAAGTGAGGTATATATACCTGTGTGAAGTGACAATAATGCATACATTAAAATAATTTATTGCTTGAATAAATACAGTTGAGCCTCTATATTGCGAATGTTTCTATATAGCAAACTTTTTCCTGGAACCTTGAACATTTAACAATATACTTCGTAAAATAACCTCTCTATATCGAAGTGCATTTTCTATAAGGAACTTTTTCTTTTGTGATTGAATTTTTTTCACCCTATTTTTAAAGTAATTCTGAACATTTCAAGCTATTCTCTCTTTAATACATTCTTTGGTAATCATAAATCTTGAATTGGTTTTATTAGATCCTAACTCGCCGAGAGCAATAGAGTTTTGTTTGATTTATCCAAGAAGTGTAAGCTTTAACCCCCATTATCCAGCACTAGAAACATCTTCGATATCACCCTCAATGGAGTTGCCTCGTGTCCCCGTGTTCGAGTTATAAATAATTTATGTTTAATATAACTTGTTGCTTTAAATTAGAAAATGTCTTTAAAATTCATTAATTTTAATATAAAATGATTTTGTTAACATTAAAAAATATGGTGTATTCTTCGACATTCTTTTTTCTTGTTTTCTTTGCATTTTTTCTTTCTTTCTTTCTTTTTTTTTTTTTGATGGATAAGGTATATAAAATAAACATTTATTAATTTTCAAAAAAGATGTGAACAGTTACTTTTTTAATATATAGTGTTTCTGAATTTAAAATTTGTTTTATGTGGTTTATATATAATGTTTATTAAAAGATGAATCTCTATATAACGAATTTTCCATGTAACGAAGTTTTGTTATACAGAGGTACGACAATATTTAATTTTCATCGTAAGACCTTCTTCAACACCTTTATGAGGGATTTTTATTACACCAATTATAACTTCTTTAAGGGGAACATAAACCTTAAGAAGTCAATTTGTTATTTTTTACATCTTTATATGGTCAGCTCCGGCAAAAATCGGAGCTTAGTTTTATTACTAACACAACTCGGAGTACGCAAGCAGCATAAAAAAAAATCCCTTCACTTCAGATCTATTCTAAGCCATCAAGATCAAAGTACTCAGTAATCTCTAAATTTCTTTCTGTATTAGGTCAAACCAAGAGTTCTCAAGCCGTCAACTAGGTGATCCGCCATTTAAACCACGATCAAGCATTAGGTACTTAAGGTTCTAAGCTACGCGACGGGACTCTGAACAAGCTGATAAATGAGAGCCAGTGCTCCGTATAACTATTGTTAAGCACACCCGCTTAAACTTTCAGTGACTAACTCC
>BMAV01018609.1:139843-253944 GCA_019973955.1 Trichonephila inaurata madagascariensis | reverse complement strand
GGGTTAAAAGCTTAATGATTTTGCAATTCTCTGAAATTAAAATTGAGCTAAATATCAATGAACTAATGCATGGTCATGTATTATATTCCATTTGCCAACTATCATTTATCCTTTTATTTGTGAAAAATTGTGATTATCTCTAACTAAATAGTTTATGTTTTGTATATAGTTTTCATATGCGTAATGGTTCTACTGTAATTAACAAAAAAAACTCATGACTGTATTATATAAATCACAATTCTTTACAGTCCATGCATTTAACATGTGCATTTGTTGCCCAATACAAATAGAAATAGCGATCTATTTAATTGAGCAATCCGTGAAGTCTCGATCGTAATAAGGGCTAATGAAAACTGTAGCGTTAATTGTGAACAAGCAGTTAAGCACCACTGGAGTAAGTCTTAATTCCGGAAGTAAAGTACCTGTGTCGAGTGTTAACTTCATTACTAAAAAGGACGTAAGAAGTAACCCAATAAAAATTTAACGTAATGATTATTAGCAGATAAAATGAAATGTGCAGAGAGAGTTACATCAATTAAGAATAAAATTCAATTCTGGATTTAAGGTATCCGACTACGTTCGGAACCTTGATATTGCAAAAGCACATAAATGGATAATTTTCATGATATTTAGTGTCACTTAGATTAGAATACATATATACAATTGTTTTAAGGACATTTTGACAAAAAAAATTATTTAAATGCAATATTTTGGCAAAAAATTAACTTAGAATAACCTTTTTTCAAAATGTTCTCCTTTTGTAAAAAATGCTTCTATTATAATAATATTTTGTCTGTATATAGCTCAGACCTCTCTACAGAGACTCAACTAGAATTTTTGAAATATGTAACTTAGAAGTGGGTTTATTCATATTTTACGACAGCAGAGGGGAGCAATTTTAAGAAAAAAAACGCTGATAATTATTTCAATGGGTTGTAACTCCGAAAATAATGTGAATTTTTCAAAAATCATAGTTGAGCCTCTGTAAAGAGGTTTGAGCTATATGCAGGTAACATATTATTATAATAGAAGCATTTTTCACAAAAGTAGAACATTTTGAAAAAAAGGTTTTTCTAAGTTAATTTTTTGCCAAAATATTGTATTTAAATCATTTCTTTTTTGTCAAAATGTCCTTAAAACACTCTTATGTATGTATTCTAATCTAAGTGACACTAAATATCATGAAAAGTATCCATTTATGCTCTTTTTTAAAATCACGGTTCCGAACGTAGTCGGATACCTTAAAAATAAAAAAACACATTCAAGTTCTTTAGTGCATCATTTCTGCATTTTTAAGGCTGCATTTGCCAAATATATGAGAGCGTGATGTAAACGTAAATCACATTTTCAAATAGAAGAAGATTTAAATTTTCATAAAAAATTGCAATATTGTAATTTATACGTTTGTTTATAATTACAAAAAATTTTCCATAAGTATATATATATTTTATTTTAAGGTATCCGACATAGCTGAAAAAATGAAAAAATGTTTTTTTTAGGTGTGCCATGTTAGGGTCATTAGAAAAAAAAAAGAAATATATAAATATTGTAGAAGAATCAATAATATATATATAACTGGAGAGTCTTAAAAATTGTTTTTCTAGCATTCATGTTATCTAACACAAGAATATTTTTAAATGTGTTCTTGTAGGAATGAAAATTTTCATGATAATTTGTGCGCGGGAAGTGTTATAGCTGGAAAATCATCTAATAAAATAAAATCAAATATATATCACTTATGTTATGAGCCCTACAGAGTGTAAAAAGCCACAGGTTTTAAGATATTTACATTTAATTACATTTTGCAGCCATTTTTAGCTTACAACATAGAGCAATTTTGCCGAAAAATCATTATCGTCTAATTTGAATGCTGATCAAATATTTATTTCTAAAAATATTTTTTTATCCTGATGTTTATGACACTTGAGATGCATCAAGAAATATATCAATGAAATTAAAATTGTATTGTGTCCAACATATTTTTATTTAAGGTGCTGTTCTTAACATTAAAAATTTGGCTAACATTTTTATAGAATCATATTTTTTATTCAAAAATGTGAATACATGCTATTAATTTAATAATTATGATTATTCAAATTTGTTTATGTTCTTTAAAACAATAAAATGTTTCTGAAAACCATTTTTGGAAAATCTGATCTCCGAAACTAGTTTGATGTTTTAACATGTAAAGAGACAGCACATATAGCATAACGGTGTAGAAGAAATAATGCGAAACACATTTTAAACCAAAAAAATGGATGAATTAAGATAAAAATGACAACTATGATAAAAAAATGCAACTCTATACAGAATAGATAAGCTAGACTATAATAGTAATACATGAGTACTTTTATTTCTAAAAAAATATTCCAAATTTGGTTAGAAAAACAGTCCAAATGGCAAAAAATTTGATACGTAAATATTAATGATCTCATTTGAGATCCTTCAAAACCAGCATCATTTTAATGTAAGTACCTTGTTTTTTGGTCGAGACCGTTTTCTTAAGTTGAAGGGAAATCAGCTAGTGATTTAATAAATAAAATATACATATTCATAGACATATGGTGTAAGCAAAAAAAAGGCTACTGTAACTTATATTATTTTAAGAGGTTCTGAATCTTTTTTCTCTTTTGACTGCATGCAATCAGAAATGTTTTAAAAGAATACATTTAAAATGAGAAATAAAGAATAAATAATTACAGATAAAGTACCCTTCTAATTTCAATTTAAGATCTTCAAATACTTTCTCACAATTCTTAGAAAATCTAATAAGTAAACATGTCTTTGAATAATTCTTTATCATAGCTTTAATATAAATTAGAAATGATAAGATTTGCAAGATTAAAGTAAAAAAAAAGTAATTCGTTTTGAAGCACCACACGGTAAAAGATTAAAATATGTTCTTTACGATACAAAACATTGGATCTTCCCAATAAAAGTAACTAGAGATTTAAGTCGAACGTTCTTTGGAGTTGAAAACAAAATCGTCGTTGATGGAACGGGGATTAGGAGCAGAGGTACTTAGAAACTGCTATTTTATTCTTTTAAGCTATATAAAATATTTTATGTTTAAAACTTATTTAGAAAATGGTTTAACTACTTAGAGGAAGGTTGTGTGTATGTTAGTAAGTTTTAGTGCTTAATGCTTTCGAGAAAATATCCATCTGATATAATACCGGTAACTATTAAAACTATACGAAGGAATGTTTTTAAAGAATTTTAGTGAAGTTAAAGAGATTTGTTTCAACAGGGATTATGATGAATTTTCTGTACTTCGAAATATTTTGTCTTTATAAAAGGAAAAACTTTATTATTCCTAACATTTAAAGTTTTGAAGTAAATATTACAAATTCATAAAGAAAATATCATTTATCAATGTACAAGTACATACAAAAATCATCTTCAAATCACATAAATATTTTTAAAAAAATCGCAAATTTAAAATTTTATAACGTGTGGGGGGAAAAGTTATTTTAATTAAATTTCTCACAGTGCTAATTCAAGAAATGTTTTTTGCCACTTAGGTTTAGGTTTCCTTAAAATATATAATTTATTTAAAATTAATGCAACCATATTATATATTTAAATTGACATTTTACAATGATTTATACGTGAAAATATTAAGAGAAATTGAATTTTTTAAAATGCAAATGTGATGCAAAACATTGATAATCAGAAATGCACTGTTATACAGTTTTATACCAATTAAAACCACTCATATAAATAACATATTTATTACATAAAATTGTTTTTGTGAGAAAAATTTAAGATGTTTTATTGATTTTGATAAATTTTGATAAGATTTTAATAATTCACACATTTGTATAAATACTTCTTTCAAATGGGCAGCATTTTGGCTGTATAGCTTTTAAAGAAACGGGGTCCTTAAGTGGAAAAGCCATTTCATTGGTGTATATAAATCCTGTATCATACCCCAATACGCCGCAAAATATATTATTTTGATTTTGCCGATTGTCCTATGCAAAAAAAAATAGTAAAAAATAAAATATTCAATAAATATTTAACATTGATAAATAAAACAAATTATTAATAACGGACATGTAAATCAATTTTTGGTACTATATATATAGAATTGTAACCAATCAGAAAAATAAAAAAACAGGATGATAGAAGGAATTTAGGACTTATAACTCCTCCCCCCACACACACTGATTCCATGAGGTTTCCAAAGCCTATTCCAACTTTTGCATTGTCATTTATCTTAAAGATATTTTTACGACTTTGACTTACTAAAATCTAAGTCCTTAAATATGCAATCGTTACGGGTAAAAAAATACTCTTTTTTTCAAGGCATTAGAAAATACTAAGGGACAATCAACTTATTCAATAAATTGAAAAAAATATTTTTTTTATGAAATTATATTCCAGATAAACGACTTCATTTTTATTTCACTTCACTTGTTCCCTTAGCATATTTTAAAAAAAATAAATAAATAAATTAGTTTTTAAAAACATGGGTAAATTTTATAATAGAGTATCTATGATTAAGTTAAACAGGAATATAACTACTAACTTAATAAAGCTAACTATATTTGTATGGTGTTTAGACAGGAGAGAATAGATTACAATGTTTCATAAACTACATACTTACACTCTGCATTTGATGAATTTTTATGGCGCCCTTTTAATGCAACTTTTACAACACCAAACACTAAAATAAACGCAATAAATCATAAATTCATGAATATTATTCCAGGCGCCGAAGTGATGGTACATAATCTTTATTTTCAACAAAACTAGTACAGTCACATAAAGAGTTTTACCTCTCCGGCTTCCGTTTCAAAACTCATGCTAAATTTCGGGAGGTATAACTTTCCCAAGTAATGAATCATCAGTTCTAAACCATAAAACAAAATTTATGGGTGTTTGTTTTTAGTGTCTCTAATGAGGCATTTATCAAGGCTCAGAGAAAGATTCGAGATAAATACGAAGCTAGGTTTTATAGCCCATGTGAAAAACTGAGTGTTTCTCCGTTGCAGATGGTATTCCACCATAAAGCTGGGTTAGTCAATTTAAATATCTATGGAGCTGTATTTTAGTCCATCTGCTATTAAACGGATTTTATGATCTGGAAAATGAAACACATTTTATTGAGACATATAAATTCAGAAAGTTGGAGGGGGAGAAGATTGGTTTTTAAAATTATCTTTAAAAGAAAAAAAAAATGTCACAAATTATTTGGTTCATTTCTTGTGGTTTTTTTAATGAATGTAGTGTACACAGATTAAAACTGATTTACTAGACAGAAGTTGCGAATTGCATTTAAAACTAATGGGGCATCTTAGTTTAATTATTAATTTATTTTTTATTAAACACAAGGATTAATAAAGCTGTGTCATGTTTGGATTTGCTTTAGAGTGGAGAAATTTGTTTAAGGGATTAATTCAACTTGATCATGAATAACGCCATCCCGGAAAGTACGTATTTTATTTTGGTATTTCATTTTCCTAGTGTTACGCAGTAAAGTAAATTAGCGTTTCTCAAACTGTGGGGAGCACCACCCTAGGGGGGCGTGATAATCCAACGAGGGGGGGGGGGTGCAATCATATTCGAAAAAATTAAAAACAAAAGATTATTTACAAATATTATTAATTTACTGAAATAAAACAAACAAACACATTATAACATAATAAAAAATAAAAAAAAACACATTTACACTGATGTAACACTCCCATAAATGTATCAGTGTGAATTACAATGTATTTTATAATTAATTTAACAGTGTTAAGGTTAGAACAAGTTTAATAGTTACCATTGACCTCGTGGGCTTGTCATACATAAAATTATATGCAAAAAATATTAACACTTATTTTTAGAATTTGTACAGTTTATAATTAATCCTTTAACTGCGGATTAAAAGTTAGGCGATTTACTATACAGTGCCACCGTAAGCACGCTTATGAGGTGTATTTGGGGGGAGGAGAAAAAGTGTAACTAAAAAAATCCTCTGAAATACGTAAATCTTTCGTAAATATTGTTAAGGTCATGTCATTGCATTGCAAAGCCTTAGGAATAATTTTATGGATAACGTTAAACAAAAAAGATCGTACTTCGGAGAGACGTATATATACATTCAGAGTAAATAATGCACTGGCTTAGTGAGACGTTTATATACGTCGGCGAGGTTAAAGTCGAATTGTAGTCTTAGCGCCAAAGTATAGTATTATTGAATTCAATACATTGTTATTGTATGAAGGGGGCGCGATGAAAATTATGATTGAATATTGGGTCACAAAAATTGAAAGTTTGTGAACCACTGGCGTACATGCTAATTTCTTGACCAAAAAATTATGTTCAAGTTATTTTAAAACCATGAATTCAAATTGTGGTTATTGTGACACAGGGACATTATTTAAGTTCTACTTGAGTATTCAGATTGTTGTAAATAGTATGCCTCTAGCATATGCAGACCTCTGCTATCGGATGGGGGGGAGGGGTAGATTCCAAAGATAATATATGTGATAATAAGATATGTAATATATGTGATAAAAATTTGTTAGTTTGTAGGGAGGGGTAAAAACCCAAAACCCCAGCCTTGTGTATGCCACTGTAGCACGCTGTAAGATTCTGATTTGTGGAGCTCTATGAGAAAAAATACTAGATATATCTAATAGCCCTTTCTATTTTGCTGTTTTGTAAATGATGTTACATAGTAAACAATATTACACGTCATGTGTAAAAGAAAATATAATTTTAAGAGGGGGAAAAAAGTTAATTTTTCTCATATTTAAAAAAAAATTATTTTTTTCATAAATCCCATAATAACAAATTAATTAATTAAAATGATCAAAATAACGAAAAACAGAAATGAGTATTTGAATTAGGGAGATAATACTTCTAAGATTTATATTCTTTAAAAAATAATTTATATTAAAAAAAATTATATGAAATTATATTTATTTCTTACAAAAAAAATCTTAATGGGTTTTTTAGATAAAGAAACATACAATGTGTGGTTACAAATTTTCCGCGCAGATAGTGTACACTTAGACCAGTGATTCCCAAATTGGTCTATATAGACCCCAGGGGTCTATGATGACCTTCAAGGGGTCCATGTCTGCGAAAAAATAATTTGGGGTCCATGAGGTGTAAATGGGGATCTACGATAGTGGCTCTCAATAAACCTGATCGTGGCTTTAATTTTAAAAGGAAATTTTATCAAGTAGAAACCAGACATACCTAATTAACAGATTTATTTACTAAATTTAATGTAGCTAATTTGCAGTTATAAGGCGACTACATAAATTTTATTAAAACAAGGACCGCATTTCAGCCTTTTTTGCCAGAATTAAGCTAAAGGAGTATAAATTCGGAACGTCACAAATTTTCCCAGTTATTCTATTGTAACAGACAATATGCCAGGTAAAAAGGCGTTTTAACCTACGTTCAACATTTAAGTTCCCTTTTTTTTAGATTTTGAAAATAGGTTTGGGAATGTTTTGACTATCGTAATACCCTAGTAGGTAATAAATTCATATGATCCCTTTGAAAAAAAAGATGTCAGATTACAAGAATTAGGCACTAAGAATAAGCACTAACAAAGATCTTAAAGTAAAGTTTAACCAAAAAGTTAATTAATTAACATGTGTTTTCTTAAGTGTTAAACATTTTACTTCACTACAGTTGAAAATCAAAATCTTTTAAAGTAAATAGCTCTGTAGCTGCTGCCAAAAACACATATTAATTCGCAAAAATTTAATATTAGGTAAGTAGGGGTCTATCCCAAATCGAAAAACCTGTCAAGGGGCCTATGATGTAATTAAATTTGGGAACCTCAGACGATGTTAAATCTCATAGGAATGCATGGTCGGAAACGCTTTCCTAGTGCCGTAGTGACGACCCTAAACACAATAAAAGTAGATGAAGAATAAGAAGGAAAAAATGTTTATTATTCATAGTACAACAAAAATGTTGGGAAATTTTTGGTTGGTGTACGCGATAAATGGTTTTACGTTAACCGAAGCATCAGACGATGGTGTTTACTGCCGTGCTCGCTGTGAAACTTCATTTCGTCTACCGACAGGTGGTAGTAGTAGTATGTTACGTTACACGAAAGCAGAGCTCACTGATATGCATCCGACATACCGATTGCAATGGACGAACTGTACAAAAATCTAATGCTTAAGTCTATTTTACAATTAGTGTTTTTAAACAGAAACAAATTAAAATAAAATATAGTTGGTTATACATGACTTAAGCAAATTGTTTTGGTAGAAAATTATATACATAACCAATAAAAACAGCTCATTAGAGCTGAGAAGAATATTTATTTAAAATTTTGACTGTGGAGAAAACGTTTTACGAAGACAAAAAAAAAGAGAGAGAGAATTTCATTTTTAATATTTGATACAATAATTGGGACTCATTACAACATATGAATAATAATTTGTTTATAAATAAAAATACTTAACTAAGACATAAAACTTTCACATTTTTTTTCTTTTAAAAATTGAATGAAACTAATTTTTATGCATAAAAGCGTACCCAAGATTCTGTTTAAATTTTTAGTCAGATACTGCAGAAATTCCATAATTAAAACAAAGAAAGTATCTTTTTTAAAAGTAGTTCTCTTCTAAATATGAATATCTTGAATGGAAGGTAGTTTTATAAAGTCATCAATGGGAGGTTTTTATAAAATAATCATTTTACTTTCAGGTAAGTTATTTTTTTTTTATTTATTGTCATCGTTTCTTTGAAAGCTGGAAACTTTATTCTAAGAAGCAGTAGCAAAAATTAAAAAATAATTATCATCAAAAGAGAAAATTAGTGCAGTACTTTTTTTTATGCTCAAGGAATCAATTAAACGATGTTCGCAATTAACAAAAGCCGAACTCCCGATTTTACTCTTTGCTGTAATCTAAAAGGCAATTTCATTTCTAAAGAGTTTTTTCTTAAGTTTTGAGATCTTAAAGTATGCATAATTAATATTTTATTTAAAAAATGTAAGAATGTTGAACATGAAATTTGCTTTTGAGAATCGTAAGAAATGAATTTCTCAATTTATTTGGGAAGTAGAAAGAAGTCAAAATTTTGAATATTAAATAAATTTAGAAAAATTATTTACCTCAAATAAATCGAGTCAATTTATGTAGAAATAAGGCATTTGAAATTATTTATTTTTTACTTGTGCTTAACTGAAAAATAAAATTCCAAATTCGAAGAATTAAGCACTGTGTATTTTTATAAATATTTAATGTATGATTGTTTTAATTTTTCTGTTCTTTTAATTATTTATCAATTTCATTTTTAAACTGTGTCTTTTGATGCTTCTATTGTGGCGTAAGAAATAATGCACCTTAGTTATGAAATGTATTTCGATGCATTATATTTAGGGGAAATCTCTAATAAGAAATATAGCTAATGTGGTTTGGCTAACTCAACTTGAGAAAGACAACACAATGAGCAATTTCCATTTAGTTGTAAGATATGTGCAACTTAGTACACATCGCATAAATAAACATTAAAGGTTAAATCTGTTTCCAAAATGAGTTATAATTAAAATAATTTTGTTCTGGCTTTTTGAAGAGCATTTTTTTTGCAACATTTCTTATGACATGGCCATAAATATTTAACCTTCTATTTACCTGAAAATGTACAGTTACCCCATTTTAATAATTATATAAATAATGTTGGACTCATAGAATCATCTTAATAGATATACTGCCATTAGTTATGTGGTAGTCGTTTATTTAGATTGAAATTTTAGATAAAACATTAATATGTGAAGAACATTAAAAAGAATTGAAATATGATGGTAATTACAGACTTAAATTGATTTGCATATCATGAAATTACAAGACATTGGACACGCCGCATAAAAATTTCCTCATACACATTTGCAAAGGTTTCTATCACGAAATGGGAAAAAATAAAGTTAATAATTCTAATATAAATAATAATTAAATTTCAGTCCAACAAATTTTATTTTTCAAGCTTTTGGTTTTAATTTTCGTATTTAGTAAATGTGAAGACTCAAACCATTTATGTATGTAAGATATGGAAGGTAAAATGTTATAACATTGTTGCATTAAAAATATAAATTATTCTGGCATATGACATGCAAGCGAACAGTGATGGTTTGAAAAATAATGATTGCCCAAGAATTTTTTTTCTTTTTAACAAGGACTCATATCCTTAATTATATCTGGGTGTGGTTTGATTTCTAGATTTTAACCTTAAAATTACAATTCAGACTGTCTCCCTCATTATAATTTTCATCATAGCAATGTCATAAATGTCAAAAAAATAAAATACAGTTTTTAAATAGTAGTTATGTGACAGTATAATCATAGTTATCATCATTTTCCTTCAATCAGAAAAGACAACTTAATTAGCAATCTGATTTGTTCTTAATAATTTCAATTTTAAGCGCTGCACTCAATTTGTACTTTGCAAAGAATGAAATAAAATCACGGTATTTTTTAATTTTCAGTACTTGAATTACATCATGTACATTTCAGGTAGTCTTTTTAATTGTAAATAAGTTTTACAAAAGAATCTAGGAAACCTTTTTCAAAGTATGTTTATTATTGCATACTTTTGCCAAAACATTCATTTTCTTAAGTGATCCGTAACATCTAGTCATAAGAAAACAATGTAATATCTTAGCCCTTTTTATTAATAATATAAAACATCAAATGCAAAAAAATGCAACTACACTTAACACTATTTTGTTAATTTGTTGCCCATATAAAACGCTAACAAAATTTATCATTTGCCATAATTTAAAACCTATATTTATGTTGTATAAATATCGTTATTGCGTTTATATTGTTATATTTATATTATACAGTTAGACATATTGTATTTATGCAGTTATCCAAGTTTGTATATAAAAATTTCAATACATTTGGTACATTCTAAACATTCAATTTATTTGGTATTCCTTCGGCCAAAGCTTACATATTGACAATACTTACGATTTTGTTCTATCTATATTTCCATACAGTAGATTATTCTTTACAAAAAGAAACAGATAAAAATTTGTAAATTGAAGGCAATTATGTATAAATAAACAAAATAAATGTTATTTTTTGTTCTACAATTTTAAGAAAATTTGCAATATGTCTTAACATTTTACAATCACCATCTGATTCACGCACAAATCGTGATATGTTTTAAAAGATCTTTCACAAAAGCACCCTATCTTACCACCATATAATGCAGCCCATATTTTTATTCAGAGCTCTTAGATATTTATATCGAATTCCTTAAGAAGTAAATAAATTTATGGGACTATACATTACTAAATTCCCTCGACATTGTTTCAAAGCAGTGACTAATAGAATAATAATTCATGCTTGTAGTAGTATTTAGTAGTACGTATTTACTACTCAAATTTAATGCAGTACTTCGCATAATAAATTATTTACAATATTTTCACAGAGTTTGGAATATTTCTCTTTATCATATGGTACCTAACACATTGCAAACGTATTTTTCTCGTCCATCACAAGCAACATTTTTCAATAAAAATAAAATAATTAACATTCATGAACACACTCGTATTGCTTGAAAATATATCTTCATTAAGTCAGTTACATAATCTATATCTACAACATCTATAAAACTCATATTAACAACATTATTGTTTTTATCCTACTACATTCATCCCCATTAATCTAAATCCCAATCGACTGCAAAATGCACGGCTCTCAGTACGTGATAACCAATCCCCGAAGAGCATTTGTAGTTGTCCACTTCTTCCTCCAGTCAATTGGGACTAAATTAACGAAACAATCCCTTCCGCAGTGGCTTGTGGACAGTGATTGATGGGACTCCAGGGCAGTACTCGACAAGGGAAAAGGACATTTACGAACACGACCACGGAAAGGTACTTTAATTCAATGCGGAAGTTATGTTTTCAGCTTGATGGCAACTTATTTGTGTGCGTTGTAATTAAAAACTCCGGCTTCAAAAGTTTTGGATTCAAGTAATTTTATGCTTAGTTTTCAAAAAAGAGCAGTCAAATACTTTTAAAAAAATTCAAAGACCAGAATAGACTGAATAATGAATAATTATGAAATAATTGTTATTTCATTTATGGAGTTGAGATGTCGTTGGCATGTTTCTGTCAATTACGTAAATTATTTTTCAGAAATATTTATTGCAAGTCACGTTTTCGGTCAGCTTGTCGCGAATTTCTGGACATTTCTGTTTTTTATTTTATTTTATATATATACATGTATATTTAATTTGAATCAATCATTCCAAATTTTGGAAATTATATATGCTACTTTTGAGGAAAATGATGTCTGGTTTATTACATTCCGGTCTACTTTGTGAATATTAGCTTACTTTTTAAAATAAAAATTAATGAATATTTTTTTAATTAGTAAATAAATCTTATAACACATTTCAAAATTTACTAAACAAATCATATCGATATGAAAACAAGTTAAATTAGATAATTCTAAAAACCTTTATACATATGTCATTTTCTTAAAGATTAATACTTACTCTTTACAAGATCGCAAAATAAAGAAGCTTAGAAAATATAGAGAAAATAACTGTGATTTATAACTAAGCACGTTATTTTTTTTCTATCATATTTTATATAATATAATTATTTATGAAAATTAAAAGTAGCATTTCAATACTTCGACTGTACTTTTCTTCACGATTGAAGTTTTAAGAGCAATTGTGCCCTGTGAGCGTGTTCTGAAATTTTGATTAAATTTCTTAAAAAACTTGAAGCAAAATATACAGAAAAAAAAATGGGCTAATTCTTAGTTTTTTTGAGATATATATAAATCTAATCCAAAATTTCCTTAAGTTACTTAACTGATAATAGTGACTTAAAAATTCACCTCTCATTAGCTGTTTATCTTATTAAACATTTGAATTGACGTAAAATTCAATTTTGAACCATGGTTTGGATCATTCACCACACCAAACTCTACCAGTAAATCTAGCAAACACTTCAAAATATTAGTACGAACCTAAGATAATTAAAAACTTCCAAATAGCATAAAAATGCGTTTCGAATAGAAAACAAATATTAAATTCAATTCATTTCACTTCTAGTAGAAGCCATTCAGATTATTTTAAATAACACTAAAGAAAGAGTTGAATTTGAAAGCGTGCAATACAGAGAAAAGTTTATTTTAATGTGAATGAGTATGGCGTTTATAAAGACAGGTTATAAGACAATTTCAGAAGATGTGATTAAAAATACATCCACTGCGTTTAGAATGATAATTTCGATACCATAGAGGGAGCAGAAATTTTTAAATGTGCAAAACAAAAAACAAAGATTGTGTTGTTTGTTCGAAATTCGTGAAGCTACCCACTTTGTAATGCATCTATAATCGTGTTTCAAATAAAAATATGATGAAGAAAATTACAACCTACCACAGGGTACTAATGCCCTAAAAGTTTAACCGGGGTTAAATTTTAACTTTATTTTTTTTTATTATTTTTATTTATTTATTCATTTATTTTTGTATTGCAACATTAATTATTCGCACTAAGACAGAAGCAGGACACTAACAAATTCAGTTCTTAAGCTGAACAAAGAATTATAAAGAATTTTTCCAGGTAAACACTTTTTTTTTTGTTATGATTTAACGCGGCTTAAATCTGTATGCTTACAATTAAAAAAGGAAAAAAGGAAATTACTGTAAACACTCGGTTTGATTTTGCATTAAAATAAACTTTTAATACATATTAGAATATT
This sequence comes from Trichonephila inaurata madagascariensis, assembly GCA_019973955.1. Lineage (NCBI taxonomy): Eukaryota > Metazoa > Arthropoda > Arachnida > Araneae > Nephilidae > Trichonephila > Trichonephila inaurata. The sequence continues at coordinate 240,245 of BMAV01018609.1, read as the reverse complement.
AATACAAAATATATTGAAATTATAAAAGAAATATTTTTTATAATTTTAATTTTGCTCTCAGTGTCAAAAAGCATTTGAAAACATTGTTACAAGGTTTTTTTTTTAAATAAACTATGAATGAACTGATTTGAAACTATAGGTTTGTTAACAGAATTTCCTTAGATGTTTAATGTGTGACACGTTGTGATTTGAAATTGCAGCAAAGCCTAGGATTTAAAAATACGATAATCTTATTCAGAAATAACATCTGAAGTGATTTTAATACTTACAAAGTATCTGTAGCTCTTCAGTAACCTTTTTTTTATACTTTTCTATTTACTTTTGTGAGATGATAGTACTAATTAGAGTACTCACACACAAATATTAACATAGATCTTTACCAAGTAGTTACTAAGAATTAGGTTAGTTTTTTTTTATATATACATGAGAAAAATGTATACAAATATTATGCTTTTAGTTGTAAAATAGATTATCTTTCATTTCCTACGAAGCTATAATTTAACTGTAAAATAGTTTTCTTTTGATAATGTGTGTATATCAACAATATGTAAACCAAAAACTAGAAAAAAAATGACCAATACCATCTTTTGTTTTTCTAATGGGTTGCATTTTGGCAGTTTAGCCTTTGCTGACACGGCAATTTCACACGTGTGAAAGCCATTTTATTGGTAACACCATCTAATGGCGACTCCCACTACCAAAGTTTTGAAGCTTGAAATTATTCACTTCAAAATCTCGTCGAATGCTCACTGTTGCTGTGATTTATATTGTCATGAATACCAGAGCCAAATGCATACTCAAGGGACATTTCACATTCCACATAATCCTACGACATGACATTTCATTGGTAACACCATCTAGTGGTGGCTCCCACTACGAGGCTAGCACACTATCTCTAAGCCACCAAACGACATATCTCTCGTATGATTTCTATAAATTTAAATTGTTTAAAAATGCTTATGCTTAAGTATAGTTAAATTTTGAAGACTGTTTTTTTTTTATATATTCCGTAATTAAATTATTAAATATGTACTTTATTTTGAATCCGTGATTGTGTAGTTGTTCCAGATTAATACTGATATTTTACATAAATAGGTTTACTTTTAGTCAACGATTATATACACTCCTATATATACTCCAGATTATAAATTCTTACAAAATCTTAAATATTGCTTGAAATTTTGCCAGAAATTTCTGTGAAGAGTTCTTGAATAAAGTGGATCATATTTAAGTCATCAAGATATTGGTAGAAAAATTATAAGTTTCAAACTTTTCTCATTACGCTATATCAATTATGAGATGTGCTTTGTTTTTCTTTTGGGTTTTCGTATGTAGATGTCTGGGTATTGTCATTTCAGGAATTTCAGACAGAAATTAGCTAGAGAGTACATAGAATATCATTGCCCAATAGTTCAGAGAAAACATACTAAAGTTTCCCCTTCCATTTATAATCAAGCTCTGAGTTTAGTAATGAACTGATTCTGTCTGGGACATAATTAGAATTTTCTTATATTTATATATAAATACATCCGTGCATACAGATATTTAAGCATGATTATATTCGCAATGAAACGCAGGAAGACTTCGCCTTAATCCCTATGAATTTTTTATTGCTTGTATTATTATATTATATAAGAAGTTCTTTACCGGAAACTGGATTTATGGTTAATCCCACATGGTGACTAAACTGTTGCTTTGGGGCAGAGTGATTTTAACTAGTCACCAACTGGGACGAAAAGAAATCCCTCTTCGGGCTAGTCGTTAAACGATTTTATTCCTGCCATTTGTTAGATGCGACTTGCAGAAAAAGGGGTAACTGTATAGAGAGAAAAATATAATATACATAATATAAGACAGTGCTTCTCAAACTTTCAATATACGTGACCCACTATTCAATCATCATTTTCATCGAGCCCCCTTCAATACAATAACAATGTCTTGTGTGAGTTCAATAATACTATACCTTGACATTAAAACTACAATACGACTTTAACCTCTTACGTGTCACCGAAGTACATAAACGTCTCACTCAGCCAAAGCATTAATTTTCTGAGCGTATATATACGTCTTTCCGAAGTACGATCTATTCTGTTCAGTGCTATTCATAAAATTATTCCGAAGGCTTTGAAATGTAATAAGAGGACCTTGACTGTGTTTGCGAAGGATTTACTTATTTCAGAGGATTTGCTTATTTACTCATTTTCTTCTCCCCCTCAAAAAAACCTTCAAAATAGCGTTTTCCACGAAGATCGTCTACGTGAAAAACGGTGACATTAGGAGGCGAATCGCGTAACTTTTAATCGGCAGTTAAAGAATTAATGAAAAACCGTACAAATTGTCAAGATAAGTGATAATATAAACTCGTGGGGTCACTAATAATTATTAAACTTGTTCTTAACTTAGTATTGTTAGATGAATAATAAAATGCCTTGTATAGTACTCTGATACATTTATAAATGTATTAAATCAGTGTAAATGTGTATTTTATATTTTATTATATCAGAAAGTATTTTGTTTGATTATTTTTAGCAAATTAACAATTTTTTTTAAAAAATAATCTTTTGTTTTCGACTTTTTAATGTGCTCGCGCCCCCTTGTAGAGTTTTCACGCTCCCCTAGGTGGACGTGCTCCACAGTTTGAGAAACACTGATATAAGAAGTTTATTATTATTTAAAGGAAACTGGATTGATTGTGAATCCCACATGGTGACTAGACTGCTGCTTTGGGGCAGACCAATTTTAATTGGCCCCAACTAAGACGAAAATGAATCTCTATTCGGGCCAGTCGTTAAGCGCTTTTATTCCTATCATTTGTTAGTTACGACTTGCGGGAAAGGGGGTTGCTGCATATCCCCTTCCTGGAGAAGAAAGTCGTGTTTACTATTGATGAACATTCTGAGTGATACATAAAGAAGGTTGTTTTTTATTTCTTTCTGAAACTGATATACATTCTCAGTAGTAGGTTTGGAGTCGTTGCAACATTTTGCCATTGACGTTGTGGATAGTCTCTTGTTTAGAAGGCTGATCAAGTAGGTCATGTTCTGGTGCCATTTGAATCACAAGTCATAGTTTATTGAGAATGTCTTAGTGTTTCCATGGAAACAATGAATGCATAACCAACCAAAGACGTTAAGCTTTGCTATCCTGTAGTATTCAATTCCTGGCGTTACTTTTAGTTATAATTAACTGCTGATTAAAAATTTTGTGACTCGCGCTCCCCAGTATTGGGGAGGGGGGAGAGAAAAGGCAAAAAGAGCAAATTATTCTCTGAAATAGTAAATTCTTCGTGAGCACTATTAAAACCTTCGGGATGAACGACCCAAATGTGAGCCAGTACAAAACACCACCAGAGGACGAGTGACCCAAAAATGGGACAGCGTGTTTCTTCTCTGTATGCCGAACGACTCAAATTGGCGCCAGGCATTTGGAACGCTTTGTAAGTTCAATTTTTTGGCAATAGATGGCATTCTATACCCATAAGATTTGATATACATGAAATCTGACCTAGTCGAAATGAGAGAAATATTACTCACATACACGTGGTTTTTGTTTTATAATCATAAGAGGAAGGGGATGTTTTCGAATTGAGTGCTTTACAACTGCTCTTGAAATGAACATGTGGTTTTTGTTTATAGTGAAGATGAGAGATTTAATTTTTGCTAAAGGATTTGATTTGGGTTTGCAGTCTAGTTTTTAATGGCTAATTAGATCTGGTAGACAAAAAATTTTCTTTTCTTTTTTTCTTACTTTTTACAAGGTCGACTTTTACAAATGCTGACAATAAAATGTTTAAAAACTTGTACTTAAACAGAAAGTGGCAAAAGTAAATAAAGTATATTAATACGAAATACATAAAGCATATGCTGTTCATGTAATATACAAAAATATATTGAACAACGCGTTTATAGTTGGGTATTTTTATGGATTTAGGCTTAACTACACAAAACCCTCCGGCCTGTGAGAGACACTCGCGCCGGAAACCTCCGGCTCTGGTGGTACGCTCGCGTTTGCGTCCTCTGTCCCGAAAGGGTTAAGGTGTGTTTATTTTCTTCGAAAGTCTTCGGACTAGATTTCCGGATATCAACGCAAAGAAAAGAATCGTATTTCAGAAAGACGTGTATATACGTCCGGGACACTTAAAGCACCAGTTGAGTGAGCACCAGTTAAGGGAATAAGATATAATGAAGTTTATGTGAAGAATAGTACAAGTTAAATGCATTTTATTATGTTTCACTTGCATAGTAAATGAAATATATAATTATTAAAATTATAAAAAATAAGGCAAATTTCTCAACTATGAATTTTGGGTTAATCATCAATTTCTACGAAAATACAGACACACACTTCTCGAATTCCTTTATTTTTGCAAAATGCTTCACTCATAACTTTCTTTTTTAATTAATCTGAAATCTCCCCGAATTAGAATCTACTTAAAATTCCTTTCCACTCTAACGTAAGATTATTTAAACTCTTTTCCAAAATGATTTAGGTTAAACGGTTATCTCGCATTACGTTGACCACGCAAAATCCCATTAATTCAAAGGTGCTTACTTTTCCTAATGAATGGAAAAGAGGTCACCTATTCAGAGAAAAGTAACAAGTTTCTTAGTGAAAGATATTATCAAGTTTGTCTTCATCAATTTTAAGGAAACTATTTACGGCTTCATTAAAGAATTCTTTCCATAATGTTCAAGAGAGAGAACCGATATTTCAGAAGTGTTTTTCTAACAAAATAAGTGTGCATTTATCCAGGATTCTCATCCCCGCCTGGAAATAATTTACAAGTTATTCAAGAATATTTTCCGCTCTATGTAATGCAATTAAAAGGGAAGGTGGTCATGAAACAACGTGTTTAAGCAAGTTATCTCGGAATTTAGATGAAGAAACTTTTTTGAAACTCGTTCTAAAATATTTGGAAAATTACTTTTGTTCTAATTTTAAGAAAGTTTCTAATCGGTTTACAAGGAATTATGGTCTTAATTAAGCGGGCAAAAGCGAATTAAATAATATTAATAAAGTAGCGTGGATTGATCAACTCAATTCGTCCATCATTTCTCACTTTATTCTAAGGAGACAGTAATGAAGAATTTTTTTAAAGCTTCTCAGTACTTAAAACCCAGATAAATTCTTGTGCTTCTATTTCGAACAATTGTATTTTAGCTATAATTATTATGAGTTCCATACATATTTTTTTTCTTAAAACATTGTAAATTTTAAAACATTTCATACAAAATATTGCAAAATTCCTTAGTAATGAAGATTTTAAATTTTATTTAGCATTATGGTTATATGAATGGATTTATAATTAGATTCTCTGTAAAAGATATTGGAAAGCATAAATATGAAGAAAATAAGACATATTTCGATGAATATAATATGCATTAGTGTGTTCATGAAAGGTAATATGGTAAACAATTAATAATGGTACAGAATACAAAAAAATAGTTGCTTCTCAAACTTTCAATACTTGAGACCCAATTTTCATCGCGCCAATCTCCATACAACAACAATGTATTGAATTCTATAATACAATACTTTGACGCTAAACCTACAATACCACTTTAACCTTTCCACCACCGGTGTATATAAACGTCTCGCTCAGCCAGTGTGTAAATTGCCACGGACGTATATATACGTCTTTCGAAAATATGGTGTTTTTTGTTCAATGTTATTCAGAAAATTATTCCGAAGGCTTTGGAATGCAATGAAATGACCTTAAGAGTATTTTCTAAAGATTTACGTATTTCAGAGGATTTTCTTATTTATTCTTTCTTTCTTCCCCTTCCCCCCGAAAAAAAATACACCACATACGCGTGCATACGGGCAAAACTGTGGCACTGTAGAGTAAATCGCTTAACTTTTAATCCGCATTTAAGGAATTAATTATAAACCGTACAAATTATCAAGATAAGTGTTGATTTTTTTGCAAGTAATTTTATACATGACAAGCTTGTGATGTCACTGGTATTTATTAAACTTGCTCTTAACTTTGAATTGTTAAATTAATTATGAAGTACATTGTAGAGTACTGATACATTAATCGTTGTATTATATCAGTGTAAATGTTTATTTTATTATATTTTTATTTTTCATTATGTCAGAATGAATTTGATTTACTTACTTTCAATGAATTAATAATTTTTTAAATAATCTTTTGTTTTCGACTTTTCAATAGGTTTGTGCCCCTCCCCCTTTCTAGAGTTATCACGCCCCCGAGGGGGCGTACCCCACAGCTTGAGAAGCGCTGTCTTACCATATAAAATATGAAGTTTAAGCACTAGAATTCATAGACTTCCTGTTTAAAGAGAATACGTTGACAACTAAACAATATTCATATTCCTAACATTGAATTTGTCTACATGCTCAAGTATGTCAATTTATATTTATTGCGCATCTACTCGATGAATGTTTAGCGTACAACTTTTTCCAGTATGTGTACTTCCAATTGCAGCCTCTTATGTCAAATAGATTTTTATACTAAATCCAAATTTTCCTGAATTTCGGCCTACATTAAAAATATCTGCAGAAAATGGTTCTTTACAAATTTGCAAGACATTTTTAGCTTATAAAACAGTGCTATCCATAATCTCCATGAGGCATTTTGAATACAGATATAATACTTATTTCAGTTCATTCGGTTATCATTTAAAATATTGACAGTTTGTATAATCTACAGTTATAGTAAGAAATTTTAAAATATAATTTTTCATAATTATTTTTAGTTGTGTATGAGCTATGATATAAGCATATTAAAATATAGAATGCAGTTATTCGTCCAAACATTAATTCTATACGCTTTTTTTATTTAAAAATTAAAACATTTAAAATATATATCAATATATGTTAATCAAATTTTTTAGGGATTGTCTCTATTTTTCTAATTACAAAACTATTACTTTGCAAAAAAATCAAGTTAGTATTAATAATTTACCTTGATTATGAATATCGCTCAAAGAGAAAACTATTGAGTGAGGAAAATGTTATTTAACTTTTACCAATTTTACAAAGTACGTATAAGAAGTTTTCGAGAGAAATTCTGCATAAAATAATCGATAAACTAGAGTAAAACATTTTAAAAATAAGTGAATAAGAAAAATACATAAATCAAGATAAAGTAATATAATATGGTAATATCGACTCCATCTCAGCGACCTAAAATTTCCCCCTTTTCTTTTTCGCATATATACATGTATTTGATTTTTATCTATTTTTATTTATACATAATATGACATATTTTTTCATTATAAATACATAATTATAAAAATATTTGGTGTGCTTGGAAGCTTAAACAAATTTATTTCTTTTATATATTTCGAATAGGTTGATGGATTTGAGTTGCGTGAATTTTTAAAGAAAGAAACGATTCTAAGAACAAATTAAACTCTCTTTTTAAAATACCATAGTACTTTAATTACTACTAAGATATTAAAGACATTTATTATTTTTCTCAAAAAAATCATTTTTTTTTCCATTAATGAAATAGTGAAATACTTAATATATAATTTTTTTAGATTGCAGCAAATCTGTTTGAAGGTGTATTCTATATTTTTTTCTATAAATTTATGCCAAATTATGTAATTTTACATATTAATAACTGTTAATAATTTGTGTTAGGGGATGTTATGAAATTTCTTCTATTTTCTCACATTATTTTTCTTATAAAATAATTTTTTTTAAACACCAGAAGTTCTTCCAATAATCTATAAAATAATCCTGTCATATATAAAAAATCTGAAGACAAAATCTTAATTTATTATTTCCCTGAGGTATTAAATTTGCAGTTAAAGTAACAGCACAGTCATAGCAATATCATAAACTTTATATATATTTCTGATTTATTTTATTAGAAGACATCATTTTGTTAACAGAGAGGGAAAGAGAGCGTAAACAGCTCTGCTTAAATTTTAATTTTTCTTACCTTGTGAAAAAAAAACAACCATTAATTTAAACTTAATTATTTGAAATCGAACGAGAGCTAAAACTCTTTAAAAGATTAATTAGATTAACCTCATTTAGAAAAAGAACCAAACTTTTTCGCAACACAACCGAAAACCAACTACAAATTCAATCACACACCAACCCAACATTAATTTAACGACAACCCCTATCCACAACCTTACCAATCTCAGCAAAGAACAGGAACTCTAAATTACAGCAAGGCAAACAGATCGCAAAATTTACCATTCTCATTTGTCTCTTTTTCTCTTCCAGAACCCCATGCATCAACTTTGCCCAGAGTTACATTCCACCAGGCACAGGTGCGCTCTGAAGAAGGTTCTCCGGCACAGCTACCCTGCGTTGCACAGGGGAATCCTCCCCCAACATACAGGTAGGTGATTGCCTCCTCCCCCAACCTACTGATAGGTGATTGCAGCCGGAGAGGAATTGATTTATGCTGATTACGCGAGTTACCCAATTGTCCAGGGAATCACGAAGACTAAAGTTTTATTCTCAGTGGGACGGTTAGATGCCTTCAAAGATGCGAGGAGTTGAAGGGAAAGAAGAGCTACTTTGAATTTTCGGTGTTTCAGCAACTGGGAATTCGATTTCGGAATTGGTTAGACGTGTTAGGCACAGCTGTAGTATTCTTTTCATTGTATTAGTGTTTTTTGTTTCTCTTTTTTTTGTGTGTGTGCGCGCTTATTATTTTAAAATCCAAATAGATTACGTATGCTGGAATTTAATTGAGTGATTTTTTATTAAATGTTTTAATTTTAATCATTACAAAACTCTCGTTTTAATGTTACAGGTATTCCTAATACACCCAACTCTTTTTTTACATTGTCTTTTTTTTGCCATTTTGAGATAACATGGTTCACCAATATGCTTTTTTTTAAACGGGTTTTCTTATTCTAGTACGGTATTATAGCAACATTTAAAATGTATTATATAAAGCAAATGTTTATATATATTTTAGACTCTTGTAAGAAAGAAATTTGACTGTTGTGAAAGCGTGTAAAAAGTTTTTGAGAGGTCTTCACCTCTCTCTTGTGCACCTAGACATGTAGGAGGTAGGGAAAAAATGATAGTCATGATCCAAGAAATCTGTTTATTGATCACTCAAAATAAAGACACAATGAGGTTGATTCATGTGACGTCATAGTCACATGTGATAGGGATAACCACTTGATTCTAGCCAATCAACTCAAAAACTCATGTGACGTCATAGTCACACGATAAAAACTATCTTGTGTTTCCAACTAATCAGTTCATGTGCTCCGGTGTTGCCAAGTTTTGCTTTTTGCAGAAACTTTCTCTTAAAAAGTACATATGTACACAAAATGCATTTTATTTAAAAGTATAAGCATAAATTACGACTTTTTTTTTAATTTAAAAAAAAATCTTTTTGAAGAAATCTTTTTCCCTATTAAACATCTTTAACCAAAAATGAAATTTGGAATTTTATCTGAGTTTTACAAATAGAACAAGTACAATTAGTTTAATGTTTGTTTTGAATTCAATGGAAAACACGTGTTTGTTTTTATCATGTGATTTCATGAACCAATCCCATTCCAATTAATAATAGAAAGAGAACGTCTCGGTGCTAACTGTGAAAGTTGAACAAATACGAAATACGCGGATGAATAGGAGACTACTAAACTCGACTTTATATAGGATCTAATCTATTACCCTTTTTAATCTAATATTAATTTAACCTGAGTGATCAATCGTCACTTTAAATCTTTTCCCTAATAAGTATTTAATCGCAATAATTTAATAAGCATACCTGTCAGTAACAATCTCACCTGACTTCTGGTTTACATCCACTCTTAATTTCCTCTAGCTAGAAAACTTCGACTATATATAGTAAACTTAATTTACATATCACGATTTCTTCTTCAGAAGGATTGAGTGTGAATAACTTGAATTTATAGCCCAAAGATTTCCCAAGAAGGTTAGAGGAAGGTACGCGAATAGATTCGTCACAAGTTTACTGTTGTGGATTGCATTACACATCCTTCTTTTGCCATCGAACTATTACGCAAATAAACCTTAAATGATTGATGGAAAAAAAAAATTTCCCAACGTGCGTGAAAAGTGGAAATTTCATAATGTAAAAATCTACTGTGTATTCTGAAATTCTAACTCTATGAAATGAAATGAGTGGCAAATGTTTTAACAGCATGTAATCGGCTGACATCGAAGAATTGATGCTAGAAAGCCCTTTAGATGAGGACGATTTGATTTAATTTATGACAGTTAATGACAAAATAGAAGTCGATAATGGCGAAGTCGAAAGTTAAGTTCAGCTATTAACAGATGATTTAATTTGCGAGAGCTTGAAATTTACAACAGGTATGAAGCAACAGTTTTTTACTCTTGAACCTGACATAGAGCGTGTATTAAAATGTCAGCGTTATCTTATATTTATTAATTTTTGAATCAAATAATTTGAATAAGACATATCTGACACATCTCTACTGATGATAGTTTGTTTGTTTTTTTTATCCGGTTCGCAATAAACATGAACTCTTGTTATCAAGTAGCGATGGACAATTATTAATAGTTTTATTCCTAATTTCAATTTGAATTCTATATATTGTATGTGCTTATAGACTGAATTTTCACTGTGCACTACCTTCAATTTTTTTTAGAATAAAATGTGATTATGTTCTTATATTTGTTTTATAAATATGCAGCATGGATTTCGTAATTACCGGTAAAATATTTAGATTTTTTTCATCTTGAACGATTTTTTAAAGATGTGGAATATATTTCCCAATTTACCATATGTTGCATGTATTTTTTACACGTTTTCTTTTTTTTTTTCGGTTTTCGAAGGCGTACACATTTTTGTAGAAAAAGAGTTTGAAATATTTGATTATGTGATGAAACGTAGACCTTGGAACAGTAAACCAATATCTTTTTTAAGTTTGCAAATAATTACATAATGCGATTAAAAATCTTCCAAAGAAAAAATATTCCACATTTATATATATATCGGTTTTAATCTATTGATTCAGTTCCAATCCATAATTAGTCAAACTTATTATTTCGTGGGAGCAGGTGAACATTTTAGGTTCAATTAAAAATTCATCTGATCGGAAATACACAGGTAACTTATAAAGGTTGATAATTAGAATGAAACAGTTTATGAATGATTCGAAAATTATAGAAACCTATGAATAAAAATAAATTTCTTAGTTTTAATAGAGGAGAAATATGATATATATTTCTTCTTCCCTTTAAAATTTATTTCGAAAGAAAGTCTTTGTACATTGTGTAAACTCTTTGCACGGCAAATATGAATATTTAGAAGCCTAACATTATTCGGTATGTATAACATTAAACCAGAAACGTAAACAAAAGTTCGGATGCCATTTTAAGAAGAACACTCTACGAACTTACCATACGTGACTCAGAATAATCTTATTCTGTGAGCAATTGAAGGAAGAGTGAAACTCTCTCTCTCTGATTAACGCTGATTACGAAAATTATCCAATTATCAAAAGATGTGAAGAGTGAAGCTTTATTCTAGGAGAAACAGTTGGAAATTCTCAAAGGATACAAAGAGATAAGATACAAATGATTTTTATTCAAATTTTCGAAGCTTAAGCATCTAGATTCTTGACCATTTATTAAATAACAGCTGTCTATACAATTTTTTATTCTAAAATGAATTTCCGCTTATTGCTATTAAGTATTAAGAAAACTTGAAACACAGATCACTCTTCATCCTATTATAGGGAATAAATAAAGAAGGAGAGATAACTGTATTGGCAACATAATAATAACTAGAATACAATGCATATGTATTTAACACATTATGTATAACATATTACACATACTTTTAAGGCTGTTTTCGGTTAATGTTAAAGAATAGGACCCGAATTAGGAACATTGTTTCAGATATAAAAGAAATAAAAAATTAATATGATATTCTGGCATCACTATCCTTTAGAGAGCAGCATTTTTTTTTATCATACTTCCCATTTTTAACCGAGTTGATTCATTTTTTCTGGTATAAAATGTGTTTCGCATTTTTTACCCTATGCCGTAATGTTAAATGCGCTTCGCTTTCACGTATTAAAACAGACAAAAAAAAGTATTCACTGAATATTTTGAAATTTTTAAAAACACTATATTGTTAACAGAGGTACGAGTTATGATATTGCAAATTTACATGGAAATTGGGTCATTTTTCTGTCTGAAAATGTGCTTCGCGTTTAGTTAGAGCTCTCGTACTTTTACCGAATACAGACTTAATCATTTTTGTGTCCTATATGTATATTTTTAAAGCTCTGTTGGAGTGAGTGCTTATTAACGCGTTGGATTTAAAGCAACACAAAGGCATTCGGAGACGGACCTCGTAATTTTTAACCATTATCGAGTGACAACCATGAACCATAATCAACTGAGCTAGGACTTCACTCTAAAAAAATTGCACACAATGTTAATGCAAGAACTTTAAACCATGAAAGATTTAAGATGCATCGACCCCCTCTACGTGGCTTTTCTTCAGTGGCCCCAAGACTCGAACTGAAGATTCACTGGTCACGAGTTCGTTACTATGACCACTAGGCTACCGCGACCATATAATTCGCCTGGAAGATACTCCATTACTTACGTATTATCGCAGCCTATTGCCGATATTATATTAAACGAAGCGCGTGGTTGCCAATTCAGCGTGGACCACACATAGGAAATCGGGGTTGCCAACTTGGCGAGTTGGCGATTGTTCCGATAATACGCAAGTATCATGACACAATGGAACATATGATGATATTTTTATTACAATTATAATTGCGACAAAATTATTCTGAATCTCTGAATTTTTAATCTAAACGAATTTGTCAAATTTAATTAATAATGTAATTTATTTGATGTCAGATTTCTCTTTTCTCAAGGAAATAAGTTTGTAGCTCTTAAGCCTATTCGGGTGAGCTCGCTTCCCTTGGGAATTCTACCAATAGGCCTAAGGATATTTTTAGTGCAACGCTATTATCACTCACTCACCCAGAGAATGTCTTAGTTTTGCATACAGTTTTAAAAACATATCGCTAAAAAATAAGCAAAGCCACACTAAGGCACTCATGATTTAAAAGAAAAAGAAAGAAGTCAATGTAAAATTTAAATTAAAAACGCCTAGTGGGTTTAACAAGAACCAAAATAAGTACATGTATTTCTTTGAATATTAATTCATTATGCATCCCTCTGGTATATTTTACTCTAGATTAGTTTGTGCAACGTTCTTTGTATACTCACAACGTAATTAGCATTATTTTAATGAAAGCAAGATCCCTTTCTTAACAATAAGCAACTTTCTCAAGTTTCACTTCTAAATATTCATGATGCCTCCTTTCCAAATGCAAAACGGGGGGTGAAGTTCTCATCTTCTAACTAACATGCAACAAATTTTAATTCGTAGAGACAAGGAGAAAAAAATCCATTTACCTAATTTTCTATAGAGAAATTGCACAATCTCTTCCTTTGTGTAGATTAAAACAGCTCCGATGGTAAACTTTTATAGGAGCCTTCAGGGCTAAGGGAAATTTATTAAACAGTTTCTCATACATTCTTCCTTCATCTTCTGTGTTTTATAATTAGTCGCTGCGAGGCATGCTGTACCTTATCTCTTGTTTATTACAAGTATGAACGAAAACCTTAAATAATGCACTTAAACTTTTCGTTAATTGCCTCAGATAAGCGAATTTTAATGCGTCTTCCAAATTGATTTTATAGAACCATTCACTGTTTTGTTAAAGTTGGGATGGAAAATAAGATTAACGGTATTTTATTTATCAATAGGAAGATTAGTAGATGATGGTGCATCTTGTAGTAAAATTGGCCTGTCCTTAGTTTGGAGGAAAAGTTGAAATTTCTTTGCATAAAAATGAATGCTTTGTCATTATTTGCTACTATATGAAACCTTAAAACAAGCAGAAAAAATATATATATACCAGAGTATTCAGCTGAAAATATTCAGTATTGTCTTCGTTGCTCTTAATTTCAAGGAAAAATGAAAAAATTGTGAGACAAAAAATTGGACTTGGAAAAATATATCTCACGAAAACAAAAAAGGAAAAAGAAACAGTGCATACCAGTAAATTCATTTTCATAAACAATACTTCTCAAATAATAAATACTTAACTTCTTTTTTCTGTTAATATTTTATAAAATGTGTGTAATTTTATGTCTACCTTAGATTTATATATATATATGTATGTATGTATATATATATATATATATAATCCATGATATTTCATAATAGTACATATCCTGTACATTTCGTCATATAATGCTTAAAAAATATTAAATCTTTTTAGAAAAATCAGCTGCATTCATTTCCGTGAAGTTGTTATAATACATTGTGATTACTTTTAAAAGTTTAAAAACGAATTATTTACAAACATGAATTAGTATATAATAGGATAAGAGAAGATAATTTTCATCAGAGATAGAAAGTTACATTGCATTTATTTGTTTTATTATTCGTAATAGAGGAAAAGCTTCTAGCTTTACAACCCATCCAGAAAGGATTACATACTAGACAAGTCAGATTAACAATTTAATCTAACCTCAAAAGTTGCTCTTTTGCGGAGTTAAGTAGTTAGCGAAACAAATTTTAAATTAATTAAGAGAGTTTGAAATGAATACTTTAGTTTCTAAATAACCATTATGAAACAACTATGAATGTTTAGTTATCTAGTTAAGGATACAAAATAAATATATATTTAAATTAGCTACACCCTCTCTAACAGCTATTATAACTAGTACATTAGTATTTAATATTTTTAAATGGAAATTTTAGTTCTGGAGGAAAACAACTCATTCTGTCACTCCCTCATTTACTCAGTCACTCCTTCATTCACTCAGACACTCACTCAGTCACTCACTCATCACGAGATCTCCGAAGCTAAGAGACTAAAAAATCTGAAATTCGGCAAACATACTCCTTTTGACCAATAGAAATCCACCGAAAACGAGTTTGGGGAAAATCGACACCCAAACGGGATTGTAGGGCCAATCTAGAGTTTTTTTTAAAAAAAGAAATCCCTTTTTTGAACAATTAGAACTAAGAACTTGAAATTTGGCAAGTATGTTTCTTTTGTATTCCGCTGGGTGTCAGGGTCAGGCGTAGGCCTTGTATCCCAAAGTCTGCGGGTTTGACCCCTGCCCAAAATGGTATATTTTCATGATGTAAGAAATCGACAGCCACCATGTCGTTTGATTATATGCCATGTGATAGATACTTTAAGTGCCTGTTTATCTTGAATGGTCAAGGCAAAATGAAATTTCTGGTAGAAATTCGTGTTGTCAGATTTCAGGTGCCTCCCTCTGGGAAGCAAACTGCATGTCAAAACTACATTGCGACAATAGGTATCCTCTTATATGGTAACACACTAAAACGTGATACCAGCTACCGGAGAATGTACTAGGTCTGCAACGGTAACGACCTATTCTCAGCCCCATTTGAAAGAAAATGAAAAAAAAGTTTCTTTTGTTGAGTATATTTCTGCTTAAAGTAGGATTTGCGGAAATTGAATTTGAGGAGAACCACAAGTGCGTAAATTATAAATATATTTTCGTCTTTACAACCAAATGCTTAATGCTAGGGTTTAGTTAGCAATAGCTGAAAAACAATATGTAGAGTTAAAAAAACAAAATACTCGTCAAAACGCACGTAATACCGTCAAGTTAATTCATATAGTTCCAACAATTAAAGAGCCAGGATTTTTCAAAAGCGTATAAACGAATATATATATATATATATTTTAATAATAAGTTTCACTTATATATATTGCACGTATAAAAATGTTTTTGGAATATTATTACAATAAAAGTAATTTAAATGCAATATTTTGGGAAAAAACAACTCAGAATAACCTATTTTTGAAACATTCTCCTTTTATAAAAAAATGTTTCTATTATATTGATATTTTTCTTATGTATTTCTAAGACATATACAGAGAGTCTGAACTAGGGGTTTTGAAAAATTAACATTATTTTCAAAGTTACTACCAAATGAAATAATTATCTGTGTTTTTTTGTTAAAATTTCTCCACTCGTATTAAAATAAGGATAAATCCTATTCTAATTTACATACATCGAAAACATCCTTGTTGAGGATTTGTACAGAGATATGAGATGTGTATAGGCAAAAAGAGTTAATATAGAAGCATTTTTCATCAAAGTAGAATGTTTTTAAAATAAGTAATTTTAATTACATTTTTTACCATAATTTTGCATTTGAATCAATTTATTGCAATGATATTCTTAAAACAATTTATACGTGTTTTCTATTCTAAGTGACACTAAATATTTTAAAAAAATATTCACTTGTACGATTTTGCAAAGTCACGTCTCCGAACGTAGTCGGTTACCTTAAAAAGATTCCCTTCTTATTGTGTAGCTAAATTTACTCATTTATTAAAATCTCTCATTTCTTTAAAACTCCTCTTCTAAAATTTTAACAACATTCAGTGCTTCTCAAACTTTCAATATTTGCGACCCAATGTTCAGTTATTATTTTCATCACGCCTCCCTCCATACGAAAACAGTGTTTTGATTTCAATAATACTATACTTCGACACTAAAGCTACAATGCGACTTTAACCTCTTATGTGTCATCGACGTATATAAACGTCTTGTTAAGCTAACGCCTTAATTTTCTGGGCGTATATGTACGTCTTTACGAAGCACCATCAATTCTGTGCACTTCTATCCATAAAATTATACCGAAGGCTTTGGAATGCAATAGAAGGACCTTGACAATGTTTGAGAAGGATTTACTTTTCTCAGAGGATTTTTTGCTTATTATTACTTTTTCCCGGCCCCCCCCCCCCGGGAAAAAATAACATCAAAATATGTGTGTCTACGTGGAAAACGGTGACACTGGGGAGTGAATCGCGTAACTTTTTATCGGCAGTTAAGGAATTAATTATAAACAGTACAAATTATAAAGATAAGTGTTAATACAAGCCCATGGGGTCACTGGTAATTAACAAACTTGTTTTTAGTATTGTTAAATCAATAATAAAATACGTTGTACAGTACGGATACATTATATAAGTGTATTATATCAGTTTAAGTGTGTATTTTATATTTTATTATATCAAAAAGTATTCTGTTTGCTTACTTTCAGAAAATAAATAATTTTTTAAAGAATTTTTTGTTTTTGACTTTTCAATATTCTCGCGCCCCCCTCGTAGAGTTATCACGCCTCTCAAAGGGGGCGCGCCCCACTGTTTGAGAAACGCTGCCGTAACTACTTAATTGTCTCATAGATCTTTTAGCCAGTTTTAATTAAATGCTTTATATATTTCAAATTAAACATGATGTGTTCGTATATAGATTTATGTGTTAAAATATATTTCCATGAAAAACTACTTTGGGTACTTCATGTCCTCTAAGAAAGAATAAATTTAGACTTCATGCATTTCCTAGATATTGCACAAGCAATTTTATTTGCAGTACAAAGCTGGTACTCTATCTTTAGATTCATGTAGACACGGCTCAGGAGCATTTTATAGGCATCGTAAGACTGTCGTAGATATTTTATTCGCTATAAATCGCTATAAGATATTATGTCGTAGCTTAACCTGTGCAATAGAGTCTGGTTTTGGTTTATTTTTATGCTTTTTTTCAATGTGGCAGCATATATCTTTCTACTTAAATTTACTTAAAAAATATAAATGATCTGGTTAAACTATTAATGGTTATTGTATGTATTTAAACCATTTGAGATTTATAATAGCTGGCTACATACTAAAAAATTTAAGCAGTGTTAAATCTAAGAAAAAATGAAAACATAACACTTATATATTTCTTTAGATAGATTCGGATAGTGGAATCTATATATAGAAATGTCCAAAATTAAATACTTTGATAAAGAAGAAACTTATCTTTAAACCATGAGCCCACATATATCTTTTTTAATATATATATATTTTCTTTTTGAAGAAATATATTGCATCACTAACTTTTTTTTCATTTGGTTTATACTTGAATATATACGACTTATAAGCCTTTTCCTTGCTTGAAATGCATCGACATTTTAAAACAGGAATTTTAAAGCATAAATCAAAGTTTTTGAAAAGAATATTTTTTTTAGATGGGTTAACACTGTAACTGGATAAGTGAACTCATAAAATGAAGCCATGAAATAAGCAAATTCTTATGGTACTTGAGGGTGTATTATTTAATGATTTTTTAAGCTACAACTTTTGTATTCATAGGTAATTCACTTTTAAGAAATACTTGTTGATTGTTCTACAAAAATAATAAAAAAAAATTGTCAAATTTTCCCAAATAAAAATGGCTTACATTTTATTAGTTTCTACAATAAGCATCCTTGAACTTTCTTTATAAATATATTAAGACAATAGTTTTTCAATGGATATCGTCCCATATGGATATCGACAGTAATGAAAAAACAGACTTACCACCAATGAGAGGAACACGTGTGAATCCTAAGACAGCAAACCACTTCATCCAGATATCCAGATTCACTTAAAACTACACTTCACATTTTACATAAACATTCATATAATAAGAACATATTTGTCAACAAAAATTGTTCATCTAGGTAAAAAAAATGCGCGTGAATTAAAATTATAGTATAATATGAGGGTGTTACAAAAATAAAAAACACTTTTTGTGAAGAATCTTAATACTTAAACGTCTTTATCAAATGTTACCTAAATTTAACTAGTAGAACCACAAGAGCACAGAAGTCTAATATCAATTTTGAATTTAGTGGTTAACACATGATTTCTCTCATCTTTTGACCGTTATGAATTTAGCCCATTGATACTTCGACGATCAGCTGTTGACCTTGGAAGGTGGTGTTTATTTGAACCACCGACCTACCAGTCCAGACGACATGACTTAGACTTTTGAGACGGAAGGAATTGCTATTTGGGCCAATCATTAGGTGCTTTTATTTCTGTTCTTTATTGCTTGCGGCTTGCAGAATGAGGCACCTCTGCATAACCCCTTCCAAGAAAAGAAAAGTTTTTTTTTTCCCTGTGTTTTGACTTTCTGAACGATACTGAGAGAAGCTTGTTTTTCCAGCCAATTACTTCAATTGTTATATATATCCAGTAGATCTGAGTGACGGGGGAACATTTTTCCGTTGACGTTACGGACAATATCTAGTTGAGATGATGGATCTAGTTGACGCATGTGCCGTTGCCATTTCTTTTTAGTCACTAGTCATGTTTTATTGAGAATGTCTTAGTTAGACTCTCTATGGAATAAATGCATAATCAACCAGTAGTGATAGGCTCTGCTGCCGTCTAATGATCATTTCTTGGGACCAGGGGCGTAGCCGTATCAATGACACGGGTTCCCCAAGCTACAGGGGCACCAACAAGTGTAACTACAGTACCACTAACAGGGCTTTTTTTTCTAAAAAAGAATCCGAAGGAGGTTTGATACGGGGCTCACTCAAAACTAGCTACTCCTGTACTTGGGACAACTTCCCCAACAAGATGTTGGGGACGGAGAGGAGGAAGACTCATAGTGACCTTGAGTGCTGCTAAGGGGCAGTGTATTTCTGGCCACGCCTTAGACCAGGGGTGTCCAACCCGTGGCCCGCCTTGAATCATTTGCGGCCCGCGAGATTTATTACAACTTTACATATACTACTACCATACTACTATTTTGAGCAATATTTTTGTTTTTATTTAACAAGTGAATCCCCCATGGCTGTTTCTATTTTATTACGTTGCTTCTGTTACTGTGAATCTCTTTTTCTTTCGAAATTGAAATTTATCAAACATAAATCTCACTCAAACTTAAAGAAAATCTATAACATCAATAGCTATGCACAAATACACGCATTGAAATCGATTTGCAAAAAAAAAGTTGAGAAAAATATTTCACTAATTAAATAAATTAAATATTAATTTGATAATCACGTTATAATTGTTTAAAAAGGAAAACAATAATAATATGTCAATCGGTTTTAGATTTCCGCTCCAATAAATGTTTATAATGGATCCAAATCTAATATAAAGATATATATATTTATATGTGGCTTGCGAGATTATAATATTTTTCCGAAGTGGCCCGCGAGGTCATTTGGTTTGGCCACTCCTGCCTTAGACCAATGCTCCGCAACCTTTTTATCGCTGCTGACCGGTCAACATTTGTTAATTTTACCGCAGCCTGCTGAGGGGAGGATATTGATTATTTATATTTTAAATTGTTTTGATTTAATAATTTTAATTTATATTGTATTTAATTGTGACTTCTGAATAAAGTATAGCTACACCAAAAAAATGAATATAAAGTGAATATAAGGAATATTAAGTGATTTTCATAAAAAGTAGCCCAAACCTAAGAAAAACATACCACGATAAATAAAAGAGAAATAATTTAATGTTTCTTGTGCGGACCGGTAGTATTTGATCCACAGACCGGTACCGGATCATTGCCTTAGGCGACTGAGACTAAAGTAATTCCTATTTGAGCCAGTCGTTATGGGCTTTTATTCCTGTCTTTTGTTGCTAATGACTCGTAAAAAGGAGGCGCCGCAGCAAGACTTAATTCTATCAAAACTCGTTATGAAATTATAATAAAGTTACTGCTCATTTAATGTGAAGAATTTCCAATCAGAAGGCTTATCTGTTGCATCTAATTACAATTTACAAATTTTGCTATTAGATCTCCCAGTTTAAAATATCCAACAAATTTGAAACCGTAAGCGTATAAATGATTTTCTTTTCTTTAATATTTTGATTCATCTGAATTGCAATATACATATAAAATTGCTTTAAGAACATTATTGTAAGACAAATTATTTAAATTTTAAATTCTATTTTTTGGCAGAAAAGGTAGGATGAAAAACGTATTTTTAAAAAAATTCTTCTTTCATATAAATGGTTCTATAGAAATAATATTTCCCTATACATAACTAAGGCCTGTATATCACTAAGTACAGAATCTGAAATAGAACTTTTGAAATATGTTATTTAGAAGTGGATTTATATATTCATATTTTATTATATCAGAGTAGAGTATTTTTAACAAAAGCAGCCGTTATTATTTCGATTGATAGTAACTCTGAAAATAATGTGAACATCCCATAACTCTTAGTTCAGTCTATGTAGTGAAGTCTTAGTTACGTATAAGAAAAATATTATTATAGAAACATATTTTTTTAAAAGATAATTTTGAGAAAATGTAACATTTGTTCTTTATTGTTTGTCAAAAAAATGCATTTAAATAATTTTAATTGTAATAATATTCTTAAAACAATTTTATATTTATATTCTAGCTCAGGTAACACTAAATATCAAAAACATTACTCGTTTATACTCTTTTCAAAATCATAGCTTCTAATATAATCAGACACTTTAATGCTAAGTGCTCTTGATAAGACCCACTGTACATTTTTTTGCAGGATAAGACGTCTGAGTAGATTTGTTTAAGGTATCCAACAAGCCTAAAATCATAATTTTTTTTCAAAAATTGATAATTTTTAATATGATTTTATTTTATAGGTCATCTTATTAGCTTAATAAACATACCAAGTTTTTTTTTTTAATTATTTTCCATTCACTAGAACAAGAACTACATTTTAGTAAAAACAGATGCTAAATAACTTGTTTGAATCAAGATGTCAGACTTAAAAATGCGTTTTACTCGAAATGTGTTTTTTTTTTTCGAAAATCTCAAACGGTGACAGCGATTGCTCAAAAAGTTTTTAAAATGATTTGCTGAAATTTTTTGCGAATGTTCTGTATAACAGTAGAAATCTTTTGACCTTCAGATTTATCAATCACTGTTTTTTTAAGCAATTTCATATAGTCACTAAGATAGAATGCTCTAGTTTTTGTAAAAATTAAAATATCTATTAATCTGAAGGTTATTTCAAACATAAATAACAAAGTAACGCATCAAAATTAAAAAATTGAGAATTTTCTCAAAAAAGTTTTGTACATAGTGGGCCCCGTTTATGTAATGTTTTGTACATTTTCACTAGTTTTTTCCTCTTTTAATGATAATAAATGTTTTTTCTGTTTTCAATTTTACGATTTTTCCCTTAAAATACACTAAATAAATCTAAAAATCACAAACAAATTTCCATATCTCCATCTTTTTCAAAAAAAAAATAAAAAGTTGTCGCAAGTAGTTGGATACCTTAAATGTTAAAAATTCCATATAGCACGCATCGTCTTCTATTCTTTATCCTTTAAAAATGTGCTATGCATTTCATACAAATATATTTATAATTAAAATTGAGTAACAATATACTTACCATAGAATTATGTAAAATAGGGGATTTGGACTATATAAACTACTGTTAAAATCAATTCACCCCTAATAGTTTTTTTTCTTCAAAGAACACTCGTTTTATTCATTTGTTAAGTGCAAAATGTATTCAAAAATATAAAGAAATCACTTTCTTCATTATCGATTTGATTTAATTTACCCTTTCATTACCAAATAAGAAAAAGAAGGGGGAAAAACAATTTCATTTCCACACCCTACATGCCATAAAAGCACAATTCAACTCAAAACCTTCACTTCTCAACTCAACAACCGATGCAACAGAAAGTTCCCCGGATCACGCCAACCCTGAATTAAGCCACAGCACTGCGTGACACTGAAAAGTGTTCAGAAGTTTCAAAAGCTATTACGTGCTGTGAACATTTTCGTAAGCTTAAACCTGTCGGTCGGATGAAATAATTCGGAGTGTTTAGGACCCCCTTCATTCCCTATTATGAGTTTCAGTCAGACAATTAGGAAGTACTAAGTGTTTCCAAGTAGAATTTTCATTCAGTTTTGAATGCTTATAAGATGAAATCATCAATTGTTGCGATGGGGGAAGTTTGGTAATTTTCTCCTTTCTAATTATTCTAGTGTGAAGTTATATTTTCGAATAGATGACGGGAGAAGTCTTTTAAAAGTATTTTGGACTTTGGCGGTGGCAGCAGTTAGGAAGAATGTAGTTTTGGAATTCACTTTGAGAGATGTATGACTTTAATTGTTCTTCTTCTGATTCACACATTTGAACTTAAGATTTTTTTTAAAATTCTTCTCATTATAACTTTGATTTCAAAAATGTTTTTTTTTTTTTTTAATTTAGATTAGGACAGTGTTTCTCAAACTGTGGGGCGCGCCCCCTACGGGGCGTGATAACCCTACAAGGGGGGCGAGAGTATATCGAAAAGTCGAAAACAAAAAATTTTTTTAATAAATTATTAATTTACTGAAACTAAGCGTAACAAAATACATTCTGGCACAATAAAATAAAATAAAATACACATTTACTTTGATATAATACACTTAAAAATGTATCAGTATTGCACAATGTGTTTCATAATTAATTTAACAATACTAAGTTAAGAACAAGTTTAATAATTGACTGTGGCCCTATGGGCATGCCATAAAATTATACATGAAATTTAATACTTATCTTGATAATTTGTACGGTTTGTAATTGAAACCGTATTGCAGCTTTAGAATCAAATTACATTATTATTGTTTTCAATACATTATTGTATAGGAGGGGGTGTGATAAAAATTATGACTGAAAATTGGGTCGCGAATACTGAAAGTTTGAGAAGCACTGGATTAGGATATTTAAAATTCCACAGTGATTTTTTTAGGGGGGGGGGGGGGACAAAAAGATCTTTTTTTTTATTTTTTGCTCTGTATCAAATCAAATTTGACAAAAACTAAAAATACTTTTAATTATTAATGTTATTATAATTTGTATTTATATTATTTTGTAGAAAATGTTTTTTGTAAAAAAAGGATTTTCAACAATTGTATTTCTTTGATTTTATCAGAAATTCCTTAAGATGACTGAACACATTCAGAATCATGATTTTTTGAAAAAGGTATATAAACGTATACTTTTTGATATTTAGTGTCAGTTGAATTAGAACATACATATAAATTAGTTTTAAGAATATTATTGCATGAAAAAAATATTTAAATGCAATTTTAGGAAAAAAAAAATTGAAGGAAAAATTACATATATTCCAAACATTCTCTTTTCATGAAAAAGGCTTCGATAGTAAAAATATTTTGCCTACTAATAGCTGAAGCTTCTGTAAAAAGTTTGAAAAAAAAAGTGAAAACCACATTATTTTTAGCTTTACGATCGATTGAAATAGTAATCGGTGTCATATGTTAAAAATTCTCTACTGTGATATATTAAAGTATGAATAAAAATCTATTTCTAAGCTAAATATCTCAAAACGCCAAGCTCATGCTCTATTTTAATAGTTGAATATATGCAAAATATTTTTGAAGTACATTCCATAAAAGGAGAATGTTTTTAATCTATGTCATCCACCCATCCTTTTTTTTTCTTTTGTCAACAAACTGCATTTAAATATTTTTTTAGCGTAATAAGATTCTTAAACTAATTTTATATGTACATTCTAATTTAAGTGACACTAAATATCAACAAAAAAAAGGTTCATTTATACGCTTTTTCAAAATTACTGTTCCAAATGTGTGTGTAATCGGTTAACTTAAAATTACATACACAAATTTTTATACTGTTTTAAGGTAATTCCAGCCTACGAAATTTAGAAACACCTCTTCCAAATAAAAATTAAAAGCATTCTTTTTTCAAAAATTTTCTCAAGGTGACATATATCCTTAAAATTACATAGTACATTCCTCACCGTATTTAGAGCTTTTTTTGTTTATACAGTTTCTGCTTCACAAACTATGCTCTTTGTTTCATTAATATGTAATGCTTATATATAATTTAAAATAAATACGAAATCTGTCAAGAATAAAATAAATCAGCTCTTAAAAGTTCATCGTAAGCTATCAAAGGCTTTTAAATAAGAATTTAAACCGGTAAAATATTGTTTGTAAGCAATACACGCACCTAAATTATTGTAAATATTTAATAACATTACAATAATAAACTGAAGTCTGTCATATATTTTAACCTTTCCGTAAACTTCCTTCAAAATGCAATGAAAGTTTAAAAAAAAAATAGCGCACTTATTCTTGTTAAAGCATTTCTCATTTTAAATCTTGTAAACTGCATTTTCCAAATCTTTTCATATCCATAGAATAAGCGCATAAACTTCATATATCGAGACCCTAATCTGAATACATTAAAATGGCGTGTAAAAGTCGTAGTAAACAAGTGATTATTCTCGAAGAGAAAACGACCCAAAAATATTATAGCGGCCGAATAAGTACTTCATACCTTACTAAAAATAAATGGCCCAATAAATCGAAAATCCCGTTAACTCCTAACTGCCTGTTATGTGTGGTTCATCTATTTATGTTTTTCTTGCTGATAGCTCTTTGATGCCATGTTCGTGTTTAACTGGCTCCGAAGAGCATGAATTTGCATTTCTAGATGCCGTTCTTACTTCTAGAAATTACACACTTCACTTCCTCAAAACGTGACGGTTATTGTCTTAGTTTAAAAATAACATTAAAGATTCAGGTTTTTGTTATGATACAAAGAGGAGCACGGAAAAATATGGAGAACAAAACACGTAGGAAAAAGATGGTAAGATTGATATGTTTCTGGAATCTTATGCTTGCATGGTATGGAAAATAAGGATGCAGAAGCTTTGTTTCGGATGAAATTCAAATGTGGCTAAAATATGCAGATGTAATATTCTTTTTATGTATGGTGCCGTTTGGGCCGGTTTTATGAAAGAAAATAAAAGTTTTGAAGCTTATTGAAAAAAGACAAATATTTTCTTTTGTATAGGGGTGCTTTGTAATATAAGTATTTTTTTATCTTACAACAACATCTTTCAAATGTGACACTGCTTTTGACTCCAGAATATGTTTATCCCAAATCTGATCCTTACTATTTTTTACTTTTTTATTCCTTGGAGTTTTGAATAAATATAGCTAAAAATACGAAATCTAATATATTTCACACACAACAAAGGCATAAAAAGAATTTATTTTTGCTGTATTATTGCGTTAACATTTACACATGGTTAACATAACATTATACATTTTAAAGTAGGCTGTTTTAAGTAGTGTAAACCAGTTTCTACGGAAGGTATATTCCAAATTTTTTAAAAGCTTAAAAACAGTAGAGAATAACTTACGGTATCCGACTACGTTCGGAACCATGATTTTGCAAAAGCGTATGAATGGATAATATTTTTGATATTTAGTGTCACTTTAATTAGAAAATGTATATAAAGTTGTTTTAAGAATAGTATTACTGTGACGAGCTCACGCGTCTTTTCTGTAACATAACCTCTGGGTTCTTTGACGGCCAAGATTAATGGCAAATCTTTTCCAACCCAAATCCAAGAATTGAAATGAAAGTATAGATGCAAATAAGATAGCCTTTAAAATAACAAGTTTTAGTAAGCGGGCTGGCAATTTAGAGAAAAGTCTGTTTGGAAAAGGTAGAAGTGTAATTTGACGGCCTACCAAAGAATCACGGATATCTAGCCATTACTACAAGGGACAATAGTATGCACCGAGAGGTTATGTTACAGAAAAGACGCGTGAGCCCGTCACATTACTAGAAAAAGTTATTTTACAATATTTTGACAAAAAATGAACTTAGAATAACCCCTTTTCAAAATACTCTCATTTTGTTAAAAATACTTCTATTTTAATAAAATTTGCCTGTATATAGCTCAGACCTCTGTACAGAGGCTCAACTAGAATTTTTGAAATATAAAACTTAGAAGTGGGTTTATCCATGTTTTACGATAACAGAGGGGAGAAACAGAGGGGAAAAAACACCGATAATTATTTCAATGGGTTGTAACTCTGAACATAATGTGAATTTTTCAAAAATAATAGTTGAGTCTCTGTACAGAGGTCTGAGCTATATACAGGCGAAATATTATTATAATAGAAACATTTTTCACAAAAGGAGAGCATTTTGAAAAAAGATCATTCTAAGTTCTTTTTTTGCCGAAATGTATTTAAATAATTTTTTTTGTTAAAATGTTCTTAAAACAATATTATATAAGTATTCTAATCTAAGTGACACTAAATATCATAAAACTTATCCATTTATGCACTGTTTTAAAAAGTAGTCGGATACCTTAACAACAAAACATTTTTTTGCTTGATTGTGTTAAAGAAAACAATTATTATTATATTTCATTTAAATAGTTAAACAAAAATTATATTAACCAAAGTATTGTTTTGAAGTATTATTAACTTCCATGTTAATAATTTACTTAAATTATTATAATTTTAATATTATAATTTTTATATATAACTAGATTATAATTTTAATACTATAATTTTTATACATAACTTTATTGTAATTTTAAATAATAATTTTTATATATAACTTTATTATAATTGTAACACTTAACAAAGTTAAGTGTTACAATTATAATAAAAAAGTTATATATATAAAATTTATATTTTTTAATACTTAGCTTAATAACCATTGTTACGAGGTCGGGGTCGGCGTAGACCCACCACGTATCTGCTATGTTTCTAAGTCCTCCCAATGACGTAGAGGGAAAGTTTGAATGTCAGCTCTGGTGTCGTCCTCGTCACTTGAGCGTAGATCAAAATTACAAGATCTGTCACCAAGTGTTGCTTTATAGTACGACATTAACTCACTCGTTCATTCACTCCCTTTATATTTGTTTCTACAGAGTGGCAACATACTGTAATAATTTTTTTTTAATACAAATGAATATCAGTTGAGAGTGTTGTGAAATTCCAGAGAGGGTTACTCTTTTAGAAATAAAATCATTATTTAAGTAACAGTGTACATAATTGAATGACGAATGAATTAAGTGTTTGCAATTCCCTTTTGAGTAGTATTTACTGAACTATCCAGACTCTTTCCCCTAAAATTCGTTTTTTTTTACTAATTCTCAATTAGCTCGCTGTATTTACTTAGTACGAATTAACTTTATTTTATTTTGGATCATTCTGAAAAATCTTCTGTTAGAAACCCTAAAATTACTTCCTACACTTTTACAACCTTAATCGCGATCCTTCGACCGGGGGCGTTCGAGGGTTCGAGTAAGAAACAGACATTCTTTAAAGTTAACCACTTTTGCTTAGACTTTGGCACTTATGATAATTGATAAGAATTCTCAATGATAACTAAACCCGAGGAGCAATCAAACTTATTAATCTTATTATCTAACTATAAATTTATCAATTCCAGTGAACGCTCTTGCTACCAACTTGCTTAATTTGTTTGTCGTAAGCTTGTGACGGCTTCTTTTTTTTCTGAATCCTTCTTTCGGGAATTAATATTACACCGGCCGCTCGCATTCTGCGTTCCACTAAGGATCAATTTTCAACCATCTCCTCGCCCACTGCATGACTAGCCCTTAAATAAAAATTTGCATTTGTATAAAATCATGTCCTTTCTACAGAAAGTGGTTTTCAACTAAAATCACAGTTAAAAAGAGTATTTTCTCCAAGAAGATTAGTAGAAGCCCGAAAAGAACCCATTACGCACCTTCAATGCCACGCAACATTTTATTTCTACTACCCCTGAAAGAGATTTGATTTTTAAACATTTTTATTTAAATTTCAATACATTAATATTTTTAGGTATGATGAATTATAAGATGTCCCCGGATCTTGAGGTCGTCTTTTTTTCATTAATCTATTACCTTAACTACGGTAATCTATTTTAAGTACATTATAAAAAAAAATTAAAGGGAGCATCTCATTTTTATATCCATTCTATTAAAAATTATTGTTTTAAAAATTTTAAAAATCGAAGAAATTTTGAAATACGATAGAAAAAAAACCCATTCTTCTCTAAGATTCATGATAATAAATTTTTTAGATTATGTGTATTACAAGAAATTCAATTCGCATTATGGATACTTTCTAGCAAAACCATATAAACTACACTCTTGTCTCCAAGATTCTAATCTACAGTAGTGACATTTATTGATCTTTAGAGGATTTGTGTTATTTAAAAGAGCTATCTTATAGAAAAACAAGTAACATTTTTAAAAAAAATGTCATAGGAATCAGACCAAAATGACGAATTTTCACCTATATGTCTATTTTACCTATCAGTACAGAATATAAAGATTTTTAATTCTTACTATTAGTTCACTTTCCCTATATATATATATTTATTTATTTATGTATATATCTTGTTCAAATTTTCAATCGAAAAAAAGTACTTCTTATTCATCGACTCAAGTTCAAATACATTTTTTTAAACTTGTAGTGGATGACCCTAGATGTTAATACAGTTTTTTCGAATATCAATTCATTAATTTTTATTTTGCTTTAAATTTTAAATTTATTCTGCGTTATTTCTGACAAAGTTTAAACTAGCTTCAACAGATGGTGCCTTCAAAGTAGGAATTGACTTTATTTTTTTTTATCCCTTTTTTTTAAATAAGAAGTTGCATAATTTTACAATCCCTGTCAATTTAAATGCGTAGTTAAAATAAAGTATTGCGTCTGTATTTCGGCAGTTTATTTTAATATCCGGTACTTTCCTGCTTCGCTGGTTGTATGATGACTTCGTATGACTCTATAACTAGTTTCACTTATAGATATCTAGATCCTAGCGTTAAGCTTTCGATTGAATTCAAAAACATTCTGATATCTTTCTTGTCTTGATGGGGGAAAAAAAGGACATTACTTTAACTTCTAAAACAAAAGTATAAAATTATGTTTTACTTACCCATCATCCCAAAGACAGTTTTCGTGTAATTCATTTTTCACCAATTTCTGCTCAACATATAAAAACATGCTTGCGAAGTTTAAAGATCTAATAGTTTAAAGGAAGGAATGTTTTTATATGTACACTCTCGTAAACATCGCAAACTCCTTTGGAAGTTGATTTCTGCTAAGCCCATGCTTAGCGGATTACTCAACAAATGAATCAAGTTTAACAAATTTTATTATATTAGGTCTAATAGCTCAAAAATGAGATTTTTTTTAGATCTATCCCCCCCTCCCCTCTATGAAATTGATTTCCACAAAATCCGATCTTAGCGAATCTTTTCCCAACAAAGGAAACATACTTACCAAATTTCGAGTTTGTGGAACTAATAGTTCAAAAAATCAGAATTGTTATTTAAAACTACGTGTAAGCCCCCACTATACTTAGGGATTTTTTACCCTCATAATCTATTCCTAATGGATCTCTGCTCAACAAAAAAAACATGCTTGTTAAATTTGAAGTCGTCTAACAGTTCAAAAAATGTAAGTTTCATTTATAACCACTTACCACCTTAAGACTACACAGTACCCTAAAAATTTCATTGTTACGGAATTTTTTTTTTTGCATTTTCTATTGACCTATATCATTGAGAAGCTTGCCACGAAATTTCATGTCTGTTAGCAAATTATTTTTTAAGATATTTGAAGTTTTATGATCTATGGTTTTGGTTTCGGTTTCATTTTAAAGCATTTTCTCTGTTATAAATTGAATTAATTAAAAATATTTTTGAGCTTATAGTTTGAAATGGTTATCAATTCCAATTTTTTCATTACTAAATCATTCCTGCTTGATTATGTTTTGAGTTTTTTAGGTACTCGTAATTAATTAATTAAGATTAATTTCATGGCCAATTTTTGCTTTAGAAATAATTTGTATAACTTAAAAGCTTCATCATTATTTTTTTCATGAAGAGAAAATGCCATGGTTAATGCACTCTCAGGTTGCCGTGAGAAACAATATTTCGAAGAGATGGAATACTACTGAAAATAATACATCTAAAAATCTGTCCTCTGATGATTCTGCAATTTGACTCCCGAATACAAGTATTCTGAATTCAAATGTTGCAGATATAACTGAATATTTACTTGATGTACCAAACTACATTATACTAAGCATATTGTAATGCTATATTTTAGTATTTTAAAGTTGTACGACAAGAGCAGAGGCAGCCTAAGGCGTGGGCGGTGTGGGCCACTGCCCACGGCCTCGCGGTGCATAGGGCCTCGCGCCTCAAAGCCGAAATAAATTAAACGAAAAGTAAGTAAAATCCAAAAGTGAACGCCACAAGGGTTTTTATCATTAATAAATTAGAAAATTCTCAACTATTTCTGTTTTTCGCCATAAGATATCGGAAAAATTGATGTATCGACTTTCTAAAAAAAGATATTCAATTTATCGGTGCATGAAAGCATACGAATAAATAATTCGTGAAAATATTGTGTTTTCCATTTTCTTTTAACAAAATTTCTCAACTCTGCCGTTTCCCCTTATATTTAGTCTGGCAACATTAGCTGGAGTTAAGCAGCTATCGCGGGGAGAGACGGTCTTCGGTCAGAGACGAGACATACGGGGCTTCCCATTTTTAGAAACCAAAAAGTATCGCACAGACGCAGTCTCCCCTTTGTTTCTATATCATATTATAAATTTTAAAAGTATTTGATGTGAGAATAAATAATAGTGTGGTACTGGGCATTTGTCATAATTTATCAATCATGTCAGGCTTAGGCACTAAGATAGATAAAGATAAAAGGAGAAAATGAGAACCTGTTGCACACAGCAAAAAGAAAAGCGGAAAGAGGTCCAAACCAATCCAAATCCAACCAGGTTTAAATGTCAGGTATGATGAAATTTCTCGGTCAGACTGAATCTGACAGTACAGAATCAAATTAATAGGTTCCTTCAACTTCTCAACAACATTTATACATATCCAAGTCTCTGTTGAACTTGGAAGTTACTCCAGATGCACCGATTATTGATACCGAACGACGAAAATCGGAAACAGAAAAAGGATCAAAAGCTTGCCAATCATAACCTGACGCTGAGATTTCTGGGTTCACGTTGAGTAAAATAAGTCACAATCAAGAAGAAGAGATTGATATAAGTACTTCGCCAGTGAACACAGATACCGTTGAGGTAGTGAAACAAATACTTTCCCAGTTTTGATCCGATTGTGTACGTTTCCACGACCGATGTTCACCGGTCATGATGAAGTTCTAAAAGCATCCACACAGCAGTTAGCTAAATAACAGCGATGAATATTATCCTGCCAGATGATGATCATAGACACTTTTCCAATTTTCATTTCTCACGAAAACTAACTAACGGTGAAATTCAACGTCGTCACTGGTTGGTTCATTCAAGTTCTAAAAATAAAATTGTCTGTTTCCCATGCAGACTATTTGGCAATTCACAAACTCAAATGGTACAGGAAGGGTGCTGTGATTGGAAACACTTAAGATACAGTATTTTACACAGGCAGGAGAATACTAAAGAGCATTGTTATCCATTGGCCTATATGGTCCAATGAATAACATTAGAGAGGGGAATAAAGCAGGGAAAAAGATTAGACTGAGAAACGGAAAGCAAATTCTTGAATGTCAAAAGCATTGGTATAATTTGTTTGAGAGATTAATTGGTATCTTAAATTTCTTAGCCTATCATAATCTGAAGTTTAGAGGTCACAGAGAATCTCTCTCTGAAAACAGACGAAGAAACTAAGAATTCTGGAAACTTCTCAGAATTATTTAAATTGATATCTAAATATGATCCTACGTTACCGGAACACATCAATCACATTGATAGTAAACAACTTGCACACCATTATCGAAGCCATGATATTCAAAATAAATTGATCACGATCATATCAAACTCAGTTGGCAGTGAAGTAATTGGTGCATAAAAGAGGCAAAACATAATTCTTTACTCAGCTGCACTACATACGGTAGTAGAATTTAACAAAAGCCGGTCATCTTAAGATATTGTAGTACATCAAATGGAAGCATTGAAGAAAACTCGATCGGATTTCTTGCTGTCAATGAAATGACAGGAAAATATTTGACGAATGCAATACTGGAAGAGCTAGAAAAAAAGGGCTTAGATATTCAGCACTGTCATGGACAAGGATACGACAATGGAGCAAATATGGTAGGCATAAATAGTGCAGTTAAAACTCCAATATTTTTTCCCACCTTGCGTTTATCATAGTAGGAATCTGTTATTAGTGGTCGCAGCTAATTCGTCAGCGGAAACAAAAACATTTTTTTTCCAATCAGAAGATTTTTTTCCCCCTGCTATTTTCAAGTTCCAGCAAACACTGGAGAATTATCAAAGATAAATTGAAGCTTACTATTAAGCCTTTATCAGACACAAGGTGGGAAAGCAGAATAGTGGCGATGAAGGCTGCATCATTATAATTTGATGATGTTGTTGAATGCATAGAAAACTTTTTTTTAAAAAACCAAACGAAACAATCCGACACACTCAGTGATTGCGATTTTGTTTTAATTTAAATGTTCAGCTTGGGGATTACTGCTCACATGTGTATAGTATGAGTTATTAAGTTACGTCAATACCATAACAAAACTATGGCAATCTGTACAAGCCCATTTATGCATTGGCTACTTCTGAACAGTTGCGGTCATCATTTTGCAGCTGGATAAAACAGTATCGACAACAGGATTTTACGCTGACTGACACCTCGTAAGTCAAGCAGTTATGAATTGCCAAAATATTTTAAAAATAAAAGGGTAACCAAAAAAAAGAAAATAATATTTGATGATGAAGGCGATGATCAACCTAGAGTGTCTGTCGAAAGCCGGTATGAAACAGACATTTCTAATACCATAATGGATTCTGTGATAAGCAATATGGATTCAAGATTTATGTCTTTAAATCAACATTTTGAAAATTTTGGCTTTCTCTATGACTTAAACAAGTTAAAAAATTTTACAAAACAGCAAATACTGAAAAACTGTCAAGAGTTACACACAGTTCTGCAAGTAGGTAAGAGCAGTGACTTCCAACCTTAAAATTATATGAATAATTACAAAATATGATCCCAAATGTAAAATCTCAACAATATTGTATAGGATCGTGAGAAACATTTGCTCCAAAATGTCGCAGAGAACTATTTGAAAGAAATTTTCCGATATATTTACATTGTCTTTCGAAATTTATATATAATAACTGAAGCACCGCTTCTGCTGAGAGGAGCTTTTAAAAGCTAAAGTTAGTAAAAAATTATGTAAGAAATACAATGGTTCATGAAAGACTTTCAGCTTTGGCAGTTTTATCTATTGAAGCAGATATAGTATCCAACAAGGGGAGGGCACGACTAAGGAAATTCATTTGGAGTCGGTACTTGGTGTTATAGTAGTACTCCTTTAGGGTGTTCAACCCACAATGTAATTACGCCGAAAGGCCAGTCAATTAGAAGAAAAAAGCCTCGAAATTCATGCTTAGCTTTTATGCAATTAAATTTGAATTTCCTCCAACGATTTCATAGCCTGATTGATATATCATGTGCATACTCAGCGCGAGGTCACGGTTTGATTCATTGATCAACTTCTTCTTTTCATTTCATTTAATTATTTTTAAAATTAAATAAACTTGTTTATGAAATGTTTATTAAATATTAAATAATATTTTATGTAATTTTTTTTATTTTATAAAGTAAAAAATACTGTAATTATATAAATATTTATATTAAATTTTATAAATTTATGTTTATATTAATAAATAATATTTATAATAAAATATATAATAAGTATTAAATGATATTATACATAAAAAAATTGCTACAAATAAATTTATAATGTGAAATACAATATACTATAAATAAAATATTATATATAATATAAAATAATTTATAAAGTTTTATGCATTATTAATTTAATTATTTTATAAAAAAATTAATAAGTCCTTTTTAAATAAATTTAAATAATTTTTAAAGAATTAATAATCATTTTAATAATAAAAATTAAATTTAATAATAAATTAATAAATTTAATAATAAATTAATAAAAATAATACTAAATTATAATTTTAATAATAAATTAATAATTTTAAAAAATTAATAATTCTAATAATAAATTAATAATTCTTATAATAAATTATAATTCTAATAATAAATTAATAATTCTAATAATAAATTAAAAAATTTAATAATAAATTAATAAATTTAATAATAAATTGATAAATTTAATAATAAATTGATAAATTTAATAATAAATTATTAATTCTAAAAATAAATTAATAAATTTAATAATAAATTGATAAATTTAATAATAAATTATTAATTCTAAATACAACACACAATTTTACACAAATTAATAATCATTTCAATAATAAATTAATACTTCTAGTAATAAAAGAATACTAACAACACAACATAATACTACTTTTGTAATAAAATAATAATTTTAATAATAAGTTAATAATTTTAATAATTATTATTAACTAATTTTAATTATCAATTATTTTAATTAATAATTATTTTAAATAATTTTGATCAGTAATTATTTTAATAAATTTTAATTATTAATAATTTTAATTAATAATTATTTTAAATATTTTTATTAACAATAATTTTAAATAATTTTAATAATAATTTTAGATAATTTTAACAATTAATAATTTAAATAATAAATTTATTTATTTTTTTACTTTATAAAATATAAAATAATTATATAAAATATAATAATTTAATAAACCTTTCATAAATAAGTTTATTTAATTTTAAAAATAATGAAATAAAATGAAAAAAAAAAGCTTATCGATTAATCGAACCCTGACCTCACGGGTAGTATGCAGCCGATATATAAACCAGGCTACGAAATCGTTGGAGGAAATTCAAATTTAATTGTATAAAAGCTAACCATGAATTTCGAAGGCTTTTTTCTTTGAATTGACTGGCCATTAGGCGGAATTACATTGAGGGTTGAACACCCGAAAAGGAGTACTACTATTACATCAAGTATCGACCCTAAATGAATTTCCTTAGTCTTGCCCTCCTCTTTTAAGATAAATTACGAACCACACACACACAACCATTAAGGATTTCAGCAAAACTTAAAGTAGAAATTTTCTGTTTCTTTAATTGTTTTTGTTTTTGTTTTTTTTTCATAATTGTTTAATGTTCCATAGAAGTATGAGTAAAAAGTTTGGTTTTTTTCGTTATGCATAAAAATTGTTTTGTTTCCCTTTTATAAGCCCTCTTCTAACACCACCAGAGAGGGCTTCACGAAATGTATCTTGCCTATATTAAGTTCAGGTCTCACGCCGCCACTGCTTGGGGTTCCACGAGTTAACACTAGAAAGTCTTGTAATGTTTTGCGACTAGGCAGTGGCTCAACAAACTTCGCTAAACATAAAGTCTACGTCCGTTTTCTTATGATATAATGGGCAATAATATAGGATAATTACCTGAAATAGTTTTAAAATTTTAAAACTAAGCTCTACTAGACAGTAGCCCTGCAGTTATTAAGTGATTACAATTATTTTACATATTTTATATCGTGGTGCCGAAATGGCACCGATGGATGTTTAAGGGTAATCAAAATCCCGGACGTTCTAGTGTTAAAAAATGGAAAAGAAAATTATAAGTTGTATATGCAAAACTGATTCATGTTTTCCATGAAGTTTGTGAAAACACGAAACATCTGAATTTTTTCTCCACAACGGAAGTTGCATGTACCACGGGGAAAACTAAAAAAATATACGGCTCCGAAAAAAATTACGCCAAACAGGCTTTAAAAGGAATGTAGATTTTATTCAAAAATGGGCTGCCTGAGACGCTGCAAAATTTGAGTTGTGAAGAATACAAAAATATTACTGAAACGATGAAGTAACTGAGAACTGTAGAATTACAACCATTTAAAATGATTTAAAAAGTGGAATAAGAAGAAATTTGCTTACATTTTCCATGTAAAACGTCGCAAAAGAGAATAAATACCAGGATAAAGAAATTGAATGTGAGGAATATCAAAATGGTGGAAGAAAAAGAAATTAAAAGAAGCGAAAGCAGTAAACAAATACTGGGACTAAAGAAGAATTAAAAAAGCCGCACCGACTTATGACTTTTACCGACGGATGTAAATATATATATATATATATATATATATATATATACGAAATCGTTTATTAAAAATAAAACAGTAGAAATTCGCAATTTACTACCATTAAACACATTTATCGTTATGTCTCTCAGTTGAAATTCACACCATAAGATCCATTCTCGGTAAAAAATTCGATTACCCACTTCATTACTTTTTGAGAAATAGTTGTTACGTCTTTACCAGATTTATCACATTTCCCATTGGGCGAAATCAGTAATATCTTAACTAAGGTCAGAACAAAAATTAAATCTCTTTTAAAAAAAAAGATTTCGCCGTACACTGCTACCGTATAATTTATTATTCCATAATAATTGCCATGGAATTCTCATACATTTTTTAAAAAAAATTATACTGGTAATTACCAGTAATTTCTGAGATATCCATTATCCAACGCAAATTACATAAATAGAATAATACTGCAGCAAAATGGCGTCCAATATAAAAATGGTTAATTCTTTTTTTAAAAAAATTGAATTGCTTAAAAGTAATATGGTTACCACAATAAAAATAAACCAAAAAAAGAAGGGATCATAAATACATACAATTATACAAAATATACCAAAACAATAAAATTCCTAATATAACCGTATTGTAACAAAGAGCTTTTCCCCATCTTGGCGAAAATTAGAAACAATTTGGCGCGAGAGTAATGACCTAATATTAAATTATCATCTTATACATATCCAATTGAAATATTCTACATTCTTCGAAATTTTTTATACTTCTGTAAAAGATGCCTACGCATGCAATGAACCAAAACATTTTTCTCTAAAATAATACCCAAAATTTTAAAAAAATTTTATGTATGAAAAATGTACAATGTAAAAAAATTTCTGGCCATTTTTTTCAACGAAATTATCCATCGAATTTCATCAATACCTTAAAATATCATCAGTATCAAGTTAATATCGCAACTCATTAACCATGTTTTAAACATCATTTTATATATAATTCTTCACGTTTCTTCACGTCACAGGGATATGGATCAGCAATACATCCTCCATCCCCTATCTGATAAGTATTTTGGCGCTGACAAGTGGAAAACCTGAGTAATTTATATATGTGTGTGTAAATATTCTATATATTTAAGTAATGCCATTAAAAAAAAATGGTACCTAAACGAAAATCTGTGGTTTTGAAGAGTATCTATAGTATCATTTTATTATGGGCATGCAAAAAATTTGATCTCTATTAGAAATATTAAAAATATATATCACAAAAACGGAGTCTTAATTTTGGTACATTACTGTTTCGAGTATGTTCTGAAACCCTTAAAAGCTTGAAGATTTAAAATGACATCTGATTGTATAGATTTAAATATTTCGTTTCTATATAATTAGATAAA
Organism: Trichonephila inaurata madagascariensis; assembly: GCA_019973955.1. NCBI lineage: Eukaryota > Metazoa > Arthropoda > Arachnida > Araneae > Nephilidae > Trichonephila > Trichonephila inaurata. Next base: position 202,180 of record BMAV01018609.1, on the reverse strand, counting down.
GAAAGTTAACGGCATATAGTCTTTAATAACTCAACCATTTTTACTTAAAAATGCGTTGATGAAATTATAAAATATACCACTACTGAGATACATCAAAAAGTGTGTCTATTCATTTAAAACTGTCTAGAAATAACTAAAAAACATTTTCAAACTCACTAGTACTGTACGATTGCATACCGATTATATCACTAAAGACTTTCTGAGCAAAATCAGTGGATTCTGATGTTTTTATTGTATTAATATAGCTTTACGTATTAAGTAACCGTCCTCACTTGGGAAGCTTACGTTTTTATTGTATCCATGTACCTTTTTACCCTGTCTTTAGACATCATCTTCGCTTAGAATGCTGACTCATAGCTGCATCCTGTCTTAGGAAACCATTCTTGCTTAGGATGCTGACTCACAGCCTTACCCGGTCTTAGGAAACCGTTCTTGCTTAGGATGCTGACTCATAGCTTTACCCGGTCTTAGGAAACCGTTCTTGCTTAGGATGCTGACTCATAGCTTTATCCTGTCTTAGGAAACCGTTCTTCCTTAGGATGCTGACTCGTAGCTTTATCCTATTTTAGAAACCGTTCTTGATTAGGATACTGACTCATAGTTTTACCCTGTCTTAGGAAACCTTTCTTGCTTAGAATGCTGACTCATAGCTGCATCCTGTCTTAGGAAACCATTCTTGCTTTTAGATGCTGACTCATAGCCTACTCGGTCTTAGGAAACCGTTCTTGCTTAGATGCTGACTCATATTCTACCTCCCTTGTCTTAGGAAAACCGTTCTTGGTTAGATGCTGACTCATAGCTTTATCCTGTCTTAGGAAACCGTTCTTGCTTAGGATGCAGATGCATAGATTTACCTTGTCTACAAACACCGTTTTCATTTAGGAAACTCGTTTTTATTGTGTCCATATAGCAATTACCTTGCCTTCGGACACCGATTTCATTTAAGAAGTTGACGTTTTTTTTGCATCCACATTTTTTTACTTTGTCTTCGGATATCATTTGAGAACGAATTACTGAATTATTTTTGGCTCACACATTTTATTAATAAAATCTTTATTATTAAATCTTTTAGTAAATAAAGTGTAAGGATTCGCTGTAGTAACCATATTGAAAAACGAGAATAAAAGACTATTTAAAATTTATTCATTTACTCTGAGAGTTAATAAACAAAAAATACATTCTGACATAATAAAAAGTAAAACACACGTTTACGCTGATATAATACACTTATAAATGAATCAGTACTACACAATGTATTTTATAATTAATTTAAAAATGCTAAGTTAAGAACAAGTTTAATATTTACCAATGACTCCATGGGTTTGTCAAATATAAAATTTTATGCAAAAAGTAACAATTATCTTGATCATTTGTATGGTTTATAATGTCCCTTGATTAAAAGTTACGCTTTTCGCTCTCAAATGCCACCGTCTTCTATGTAAGCACGCGTATGGGATATATGGAGGGGAGAGAGAAAAGGAATAAATACGCAAATCCTCTTAAAATGAATAAACCCTTCGCAAACTCAGTCAAGATCCTTTTATTGCATTTCAAAGTCTTTGGAATAATTTTATGGATAGCAGTGCACAGAAAAGGTCGTCCTTCGGAAAGACGTATTTATACGTCCTGGGCAATTAACGCTGTGTCTGAGCGAGATGTTTACATAAGCTGGTGGCACATAAGAGGTTAAAGTAGTATAGAAGCTTTAGTGTCAATACGTCGCACAGTGGGCAATTTTCCCAATCTGACGCACAGAAAGTCCAAAAATGAAATTGCGCAAAATAAAACAACCCACAATTTATGGTCCTAATAGGTTCCCTAGCCATGTGTGTCAGTAAACAGTTGGAAATCGTCAACTATTATCGGTTCAGATCGGGTTTGTTCTTGCTACAAGAAACACTTGCGAGAGCCTCCTCTTCATTCGCAAGTCCTATCGTTTCGTCTGAAAAGGATTTTGCAAATTTTAGCAGGGTTTTCTTGAAAATAGATAACATGAGTAATTTCTTGATTTGACTTTCAAATTAAGTTCAAGGTCAAGTGAATAAACTGACATCTTAACAAATTCTATCAATATTATGCAGAAATATATTTTGAATTAAAAATGTTACTTTCTGTCGTATTTACTTAAAATAGTGTTTTAATGCAGAAACTGCATTGGAAAATAACATATTAAAAAAATTAGAGCTTTACGGGCATTATAAGTTTTTGCTTTATGACTTCAGAAAGTTTAAATGCATTTTTCTCAGACTTCCAATTTTGAAGGTATAAGTGTTTTCTAACCCTTAAGGGTTTTTTTCCTGTTCAAGATAAAACCTTGAATTTTTTTTGTATATACTCCCAAACATATGTTCTATAAAAGTTAGTATCGATTTAGGGCTGAGATCTCTAGTTATTTTTCTAAAAAATGCTAAATTTGATATTTTAAAAATTTTCGTGTTTTTTCCGGGTTTTTCTAGAAAAATAATTATTAAAAATCATTAAGGGAATAGATTTTCAAATCCATACTAACTTTTCTTTGCAATAACATAAGAAACATAACGTCGGTCTAATTATCAAATTGCGTAACTCCATCTTTGATGCTAATTTGATACAGTAGGGCTAGGTGCCAAGTTGCTGCTTATGTTCGCCAAGATAGGCGATAATATTACTATATGGTTTACTTAGATATTTTTATCGTGCGATAATGTGGTTGCCATGGGGATAACGTATATTAGTGTTAGTTTTGGGTTTTTTTCCCGCGGGATCTCTGCTCAGCAAAAGTAACACATTGTTACAAATTTTATGTAATGAATTTTAAAAATAGTGTAAACAATTTATATCTGGAAGTGTAATACATTAATATTACACTTTCTGTTGTAATATTATCTGTTGTTCTTTCTGTTGTTCTTCTAGCCACCACCTCTCCCTTCGAAATCTAGTTTTATTACGAAATAAAAAAAAGTAGTGATTACACTGATCGAGGGATAAATTAAAAGCGGAGCGAGCTGCAGCATGGCGTAGACAAAATAAAAGGATTAAGGAATCGCGCCAAAAAGTGCTTGGCGCGTTGCATTCCTATATCAAATCAGTTACACCGGTGGAGTTGCGCAGTTTGATAACTAGGCCGACGATAAATAACTTAAAATGACTAAGAAATTTTAAAAATTGAGTGTTTTATAAGAATTTGTGTGTGTGTGTGTGAAAAAACTTCAAAAATTCCTAGTTTTTGAAAATTGTAATATAACGGCTGGTTAAACTAAATTTTTACTTTCAGAATAAGCTTAATAATATGATCTAAATATAAAACATCAATTATTTTTACTGTAACTGTCTCCAAAAAATTTTTTTTGAAAAAGGGTACCGTGTAGCCGTAACCACTTACAACCTTATCCATGTGTTTATTTCCTCAAAATCCATTCTTCACGGATGTGTGATGGGTAAAAAAAAACATACTTGCTAAATTTCAAGTATGTTAGTTTACTGGTTTCGGAGATCTGGTGATGTTCGTGACTATTAATCGCTTTTCACCAATAGATTAAGTTAACAATAAATCCACATTGGATATTAAAATGAATTCTCCCGAATTATACTTCACTTTTTTCTTTCTATTTGTATTTGCTTTGCCTGCACATTAGTAGTAATATATCACACTTTTAACCATAAACACGTATAAAACAATTATTTTTAAGGTATCCGAACACGTTGAAAATGACCAAATTCGGTCAAGACATATTTTTTTTTTTTTTGATTTTTGAATAGTGTTTTGGCTTTACAAAACAAACTTTATTTTGTTTATACGCTACTTAGAGGCCAAATTACAATCCATTTTATAAAGTTAGAAACATCGGAAGTGGTTCTTTGCTCTACCAGAAGTGTCCATTTAAATTGCTCAAAATCTGTCATGGCAAGTCTGATAATTCAAAATATTATGAAAATATTTCTATGAAATTTTTTGAGCCTGATATTTATGTTATTTCCTAGAGAATGTACTAAAATATTTCTTATTGTATGAATATGTTTTTGAGTTATAGCTTGTTATATTTAAACAATGGTCTCATGAAAAATGTCACATTTCTTATTATGTTTACTCAATCAACTCTAAAATTTTCAAATTTTAATAAAACATTAAAATTTTAGTACATATTCTAAGTAACTAATATAAGTTCATTACTTTTTTCTCTAATTGTTTCGAAGTTTTTCAAAAATATTGTTAAAATTTCACTTATAATTGTTATTTTTGTAAAATTTAGGTAATTTATTTTAAATATGTTAAGTTTTAAATATTAGTATGTCTTGGTTTTCATTCCTAAAAATAGTATTTACATTGTTTAAACATGCTATTTTGTTAAAAAGTACTCTTAAGTATGTTATATTTTTTGGGATTGTATTCTAGGCTACGAAATTTAAAACACAAAATTTTATAATTAAATCACATTTTATTCAAAAGAACGGCCGAAGTATACAGATACGTAACTTTATTAATGAATTTAAGCTACATCCATACACGTTAATATAAAATTATTCAGTTCATCATTTATTTTAATTTTAAAAAAAAAAAAGTCTTGCTTAAAATTCCTTATCTGGAAATGCAGTACCGAATAACATTTATTAAAGTTATTTATCCCTAAACGACCGATTAATCCTCTTTTTAACCCCTCGAAAAGGTGTGCGAAACAGTTTCCTTCACCACTGAGCCACTAATACTTTCTTTACCAAGCTAAGGGCCTACTCGAGGTGGGGAAAAAAGAAAGAGAAAAATTAGGGAGGGGAAGCAGCATGGGGTTGTCTATCCCTCTAGTTCCTAAGGGGCGGTCGATGCGTGTTCGTTGTTGCAACTACTGTTCATCATTCCTTACCCCCTCTGCTAAAAGCATCCTCTACTTCATGATGCCATTCATCTTAGTTGCTGGCAACGATCTCACCCCTCCGTAGACCCTCTCTCGTATTACATGAGCATTCCTTCTAAAGGAAATTGGTGTAAGTCACGATGAATGCGATGCAATTGAATACTGAGAATTCCGCTCATAATTTTTATAACTGAAAGGTTGAGATTTAATTTCTCTCACACACAGGTGGAAAAGAAAAACCTTTATATAGAAATTTAATTATAAATATAGAATTTGCTCCAAAAAATATACAGTTTCATTCCTGAACCCAAATTAAAAAAAAAATCATAAGATCTGTTTAGTTTTCAAACGTTTAGCAATGAATGCAAGAACAAATTAAAATAATTATTTTTGCTGAACAAATCTATCGGTTATTAAAGATGAGTAACATAGATATAAAATATACTTCATAGAATTTGCCTTAGAAAATTAACGGGATTTACATATCGTCGGCCTAATTATCAGAATGTGTAACTCCACAAAGGAAACTAATTTGATAAACGAGTGCTACGTGCCAAGCACTGTTTGACACGATTTCTTAATTACACCAAACGATACAAATGACAATACACATGAATACACCGTACAAATATCTAGGTAATCATATTGTAATGTTATCGCCCGCCTAGGCGAACATAAACAGCTGCTTGGCGCGTAGCACTACGATATCAAATTAGCACCGCAGATGGAGTTACGCATTCTGATTAGGCCAACGATATGTAAATATATCGCTTGAATTGAAAATTTCCTGAGCGAATGAATTAAACATAAAAATAAACAAAACAAAAAAATCAGAAATTTACACTATACCATTTTTTTTTAGTTACGCCAGACATCGGCTTTTTTATTAATTTTTCTCTCAATATTTTTAAAATTTTGGTTCGCTCAGATGTTGGTAAAAATCGTTAGCTTCCTATGTTTTGCCCAAGAGCTTAAACCCAAAGTATACAAAAATAACTTTAATAATCACAAAAACATTTTAAAGGAACTTCAAAAAAATTGCTTCCACTTGCATACCAACATCACCTATAATTGCATTTAATCATATTTAATCCATTTCAAAATGAAATAAATTTTATATTATGTATCAATAGGATTATATTTAAAATTTATGGTTGAAAGAACTAATATGCTTTCAATTTAAGATGAATTTCCTTCGTTTATAACTACTTTTATAACTCGATAATTTTATTTCCCTAAAGAATTTCAAAGTAAACTTCCTTCGGAACTTTTAAAATCATTTTGAAATAATCTCATATTGATACAACTGTAAACATATTTTTAAAAAGTAAATCTAATAAACTTAATGCAGTCATTTGGAGATAAATACATTTAATAAAAGTAACTTGGTATTACGTCTAAATATGTATATTACACTATACTTCTTTTGCAAATGCAAATATTAGTTTCAGATTATCATCGTAAAAAATGTGTAATGCCATTTAAATACAAATAAGAGATTATTCACAAATTCAATTTGTCACTAAAAATTTTTCCTCTTTGTTAGACTTATGTAATTATGTATATGTTCTTAACAAATGCAACGCTGAAAAGTAATTCTCTTGTTTGAAAATTGAAGATTCTTTTAGATGTTAACAACTGATTTGATCTGATTAAAAAAATTACGTTTCATGCAAGAAACGTGGAACATTTTTTGTACAACTTTTAACTATGTATTCTCTTTTAGTTTTAAGGGTTCCTTCCCCCGCCCCTCCCTAAAGAAATGACATGATATCTTGAAAACTACTTGATTCCTTTGATTCTTATGGCAAATAAAATTGAATTAGTGACTAACATAGTTTTTTTTTTATTTCAATGTGTATAAATTGCGTTACTTTTATAGTTGTTTTATGAATATTTCTCTATTATTCTAGAGTTCAATACATTATAAAGTCAAACTTAATCGTAGGTATTGTTTTATTTATTACTAAAACATTCTATTTTATGTCATTTGATATAAATTCAATAGTGCAACTGCATCTTTGATGTTATATTTATTTTTCAAGAACAGCTGTCTTTGTGTTTGTATTCTTTTGTTGCTTTCATAAAAAATTAAAATATTCTCTGCTGCTTTTATCACTAAAAATATGTTTGCTCTCAATTTGTAAACTTACAAAACGACCAGCGTTCAATTTATTATCATGTTAAAAATTGCATTTGCTAGTTATTTCTGCATTATAAACATAGAAAATGATTTATAATTGTAACCCTTTATTATTTCGTACATTATTTTATAATAGTTCAAGGGAAAACTTAACTTTTTATTTAAAGGCCTTTTCTATGTGCGTGTTTTAACCAGTAATATTTTAAAAAGTGAAAATGTGATACTTTAAAACTACATGACAAAACATAGTTCTCAAAATTTATAACGTAATTGCCGAATGAGACATCTGAAACCTCTCTTAACTGATTTTACCTATCTTGAAGAGGTCTGAATGTTACACATTACAATCCGAATGGAATCTATTTTTATCTGGAAATGGGGATTTAAGGTATCCAAACACGTTGAAATGGCCAAATTCTGTCAAAAAACATATTTTTTTGTTTTTTATTTTATTGAATAGTGCTATCCTTTGGCTTTCCAAAACATCCTTAGTTTTGTGTGTTTCTATGTTACCTAGAAGTCAAGTTATATATATAATCAATTTTATAAAATTTAAAAACCGAAAGTGAGCCTGTCATCTACCGGAACTAACCATTTAAATGGCTTAAAATCTGTCAAAAATTAGTTTTAGGAGCAGTTTTTTGGAAATACAGTTTTAAAATTCTTTTAAAAAATAATACAAATAATCTCTTGTCTTAAAATTTAGTGGCAACACTACATTTCTTTCAATAGTTTGGCAATAAGAGATTGTGTTTACAAAATGTTCAATCGCTTTTCACTAGCTTTTAGCTCGAGTGTTTTGATTTATTTTTCTAACGTAGGCATTCTTTTTTGCGAAATTTTAATTTTATTATTTAAATTTTGTATTCTCTTAAGTTATGGGTAATCGCAAGAATAGAAATTCTACTAGTAAATATAAGTTTAAAGGCAATATATATACACTAATAAGAACAACACAAATGAGATCGATAAAAACATCAAATCTGCACCTACTCTGCAAGTGAAACCAAACTTCACAATGATTCAAAAATGTCAAGTATTGTTGAAAATGAAGATAAGAACGTAATTTTTAATTTAAAAATTTTAAGTAATGTGATTTCCTTATTATGCTGCTCTGAATGTTTCGAAAATAAGATACAACTTTTTCAAGAATCTGTTTTTGGCTTAGCATCTAATATGATACTAAAATGTAAAAACTGTAAATTTTTCAGCTCCTTTTGTACATCCAAAAGTCAACAAAATGCACAACATTAATCCTTCCTTTGTTTTTGGCTTAAGAACCATTGAAAGGGACATTCTGCTGCAAGGAAGCTGTGTTCAGCTATCAATGTGAACTTTCCTTCTAAGACAGCGTTCAGGTGTCTTGAGAAAAAATTAGAGCATGTTTCTAATAAAGTTGCATGTAAAATAATTATGAATGAGGCTGCAGCTGAGGTTCACAAAAAGAATAATTTTGATTGTCATTCAATGCGGTGTGTCAGTCGATGGAACTTGGCAACGTAGAGGACACTTGTCGTTAAATGGATGTGTTAGTGTCATTTCCATAGATAATGGTAAAGTCTTAGACATTGAAATCTTGTCGAAAATGTGCAGTTTATGTTCGAAGAAAACTGAAGACAGTATTTAAATGAGTGTGAGAAACATGTTGGATCATCTGGTGCGATGGAACCTGTCGGAGTGTATAGAATATTCGAAAGATCTGCTCAGATGAGAAAAATGCAATATGTGCAATTTTATGGAGACGGAGATTAAAAAGGTTTTGATGCGGTTAAAAATGTTTATGGTGAAAACAGCGTTAAAAAATTTGAATGCATTGGCCATATTCAAAAGCGTGTTGGCTCAAGGCTTCAAAAGTTGAAGCTCAAGCAAAAAGGTCTGGGAGGTCGTGGGAAATTAACTGATAGTTTCATCGATAAACTGCAAAACTATTATGGTATTGCTATCAAATCTAATGTCAATAACATAGAAAAAATGCAAAGTGCAGTAACTGCAGCATTTTTTCATTGCTGTTCCACCAAAACCAACCGATGCATGGCCAATGTCCAGTTGGACCCAACAGCTGGTGCAAATTTCAACGAGCTACATTTCACGGAAATATACATATTGATACTGGCAAGGGACTTCCACAAGAAATAATTAAAATTATTAAACCTCATTATATGAAACTATGTGACAAGCATTTAATCAATAAATGCTTACATGGGAAAACACAGAATGAAAATGAAAGTTTTAATGGCATTCTGTGGAAATTTATCCCGAAATATATTTTTGTGGAGTTACAAACTCTAAGATTAGGAGATCACATGGCTGTCATACAATTTGACAAAGGTTTTCGAGGATTGTTAGATGTGTTGAACCAAGCTCAAGTTCAAGTTGGTGTCAATACTGAAAGAGGTTTTGCCCAACTTGATGAAGAGCGCGTCAGTGAATCAAAGCGTCATTCATTATCTGTAGTAAAAATTTCCAGAAAAAAAATAGGTCACGAAAAAAAGAAAATTAACCAAAGATGAGATACAAGAGAGCATAACTTACAAATGTGGGGAATTTTAGCTTTTTATATGTATTATTTATATTAAAACAACAAGAGTTTAAACTTTAAATCCTTTTTTCTCTAAATTGTTTTTTATGCATAATGTATTCACGGTGAGTCAGATAACTCAAAATATTATAAATATATTTCTATAAAACTGTTTGAACCTGATAATTATATTGTTTTCTAGAGAATGTACTAAAATATTTCTTATTGTATGAATAATTTTTGATTTATGGCCAGTTATTTAAATAACGGTCTCATAAAAATGACACATTTCCTGTAATATTTACTCGATCAGCTCTATAATTTTTAAATTTTAATAAAACATTAAAATTTTAGTACATACTCTAGATAAATACATCTAATTTGTTTTAGTAATACTTTTACCAATACAAGTTAATTACTTTTTTCTCTAATTGCTTTGAAGTTTTTCAAAAATATTGCTAAAATTTTACTTATAATTGTGATTTTTGTGAAATTCAGATATTTTTAAAAATATATTGTTAGTTAAATTTTACTATTTTTTAGTATTCATCTCTCATCTTATAATGTTTTAATATGCTATTTTTAAAAAAAGTACTTCGAACGTGTTCGGATGCTTTAACTCTTTGGTCGGAACATCAATTTTTTTGCCGCCATGAGGAACATCCGTGTGATAGATGGGTACTCATTTTTTAATTTCATTACCTTAAGGACTGTATTAAAAGTCCTTATGGCTCATGAAATGAGTATGGCTCAAATAAGATGTGTGGGGTTAGATCAAGAGCAATTTTTTTTCAAGATATATACATCAGATAATTTAATTAAAAATATTAAACATATATAAACGAAAATACAATTTTTAATATTTAAGTCTTTATTGGGCACTCTATATTAATATATTTTTATCAATATAATTGTGACTAGTATTTCAATAAAAACTTATTAGAAATTACTTATATCCATGTAAAAGTAGCTAAAAATAATAATACCAAAAACTAAAAAAACTATAGGAACAAAAGCAAACATAACATTTTTTTATAGAATACAAATATCACATGTTTTTTTTTTCTGTGTTCCAAGCAAATAGGAGTTCCACATTTGACGCATTTATATGATGTCATTGTATTTTTTCGTAGGGATAAAAACGGCAAATCTTTCTTTTTTCATGACTGCCCTTTATAATAATCATAAATAATTTTAAAAAAATGCTAAATAAAATATTATAAAATAAATACTGTCGATAAATCCGTCTGTGAGACGAGACACTAAAACATACGTACGGAGGAATATCCGTCTTATAAACGGTGATAGATAAGAAAAATTGCCTATACCTTAAGTTGAAAAAAATCGCCAAGTACTACCACGTGATCCTTTCACTGGGTACAGTTCAGCTAAAGATGTCAAGACAGCCTACCCCAAAAATCACACCACAGCGTTATCTACAGGCATCAAAGCAAATCATCCCTATCTGAGAGACGGATGTTCCGGTCAGAGTGTTACATTTTAATTAAGAGCTTTTGTGTACTAATTGCATTTTAGATTTTTTTTTTCCCTCTGTTGTCTTTGCCTCTGTCTCTAAGTGTGATAAACTGATAGTTCTAAATGGCCCTATCATTTGAAATCTTAAACAACTGAGCTATAAACTGAAATATTATCCAAAATGTGTGAGTTATTTGGAGAAGCACTTAGGTAAAGTGGTAATTAAAAGAAAAACCACTTGTTTATATGTTACACCTTGTGTTATATATTCTTTGTGTACTGTAAACTGATAGTACTTCTATGTAAGGTACAAAAATAACTGCTCTTCAAGTGGCTATTTTTCAATTCGCAATATATACTTTTTCAGTCAAAAAACACTTGTTCATATGTTATACCTAATAGTACTGAATAGTACTATAACCTGACATTTTTTCCGATAGTACGACTGCAATTCGGAAACTAACCGCCGTTTTAGTGTGACGCTGGAAGCACGGTTTGGAGCGCCCTCAATCGAATGCATGAGTAATCTGTGACTCAGTAAGCTTCCAGTCGGCGAGTGAGAGTGTCGTAGAGCCAAGAGTTTGCTAGTTATAACGTGACAAAACGTGTGCCGCCGTAGAAAATCCCACGAAATGTGAGGTTCGAGGAGTGAGTTTCTTTGGGCCAAATACTGTCAGCAGCGGATATATATATAGCGAATTGTGTGCCCTATACTGGACAAACATTATGAGTGAAGGTGTAGTTCAGGGGTGTCAAAGTCACGGCTCACAACGAGCAGTTTTGCTGCCCGGCCTGTACATTGGCATACAATAATGTATAATTAAATATCAAAATTTCTCACGAAATAGGAAAAATAGTAGCAAAGAATTGCCATATTAAATTTCTTGTTCTTTTGTATATGTTTATTACAATGCATTACTCGAAATTAACTTACTTTTCTATGAATATTAATTTTCTTTGTGGCCCACCTTAGTTTAATCCTTGTTTATTTGGCCCTTGGTGTAGTGCGTCAATTAATACGCTGCTTCAAGGTGGGAAGAACAAACATCCATGAGGAATCTCGGAATGGGTGGGCCGCGGTAGCCTAGTGGTCAAGGCATCGGATCTTGGCCAGCGTGTCATGAGTTCGAGCCCAGTACCACTAAAGACCCGCCGTGTAGTGGGGCGATGCACGTTAAATTTGTCAAGAGCTCAAACGTCCTCCCGTTGGTGTGGTAGTTTGGAGAGGGGAGCACCTCAAGTGTCGTCCTCGCCCCTTGACCATGGTTCAAAATTACGAGGTCCATCGCCAAAAGTCCTGTGTAGCTGATCAGTTTGACGTTAATCTTCACTCACTCACTTGGAGTGGGTGCTGATCTCATAAAAGAAATTCAAGAAAAAATTCGTTTGCTCAGTAATTTCACAATCTCCCAGCTTTCAGAACACTTTGTAATGCCCCCCACCCTGAGGTACCATCTCTTCATCTTCCGGAACTAGATTTGTGGGAGGTAATGATTGATGACCCAAGCTCTAGCCATAATAAAACCAATTTATTATTATCCAATTATGTTGATCAAAGACAGTCAGTCTTACTATAGGAAGGAAATCAGGAGTGATATATCGTAACCCTAAATCTTTTTGTGATTAAGCGCCTGGAATTCTAACTGTTAGTTCTAAATAAAGTTATCCTATGAATCTCAATCTTCCTTACTTCATTTGAATAGCTAAAGCCCGTTCTATAATTACGCGTCTAAGTCTAGATCCTTATCATATGCTCACTGCGTTCAGCATAACAGCTTCCTTCTTTTTCGCGATTACAAAACCTCCACTATATATCTACTAACTAATCTGAATATTAAGGTTTCTTCTTGAGAGGATTGGCTGTGAAATAACTCATAGCTGGCCCCAAAAAATCCCCAACAGAATTAGTAGGGAAAACGCAGTAAAGCCTCGTCCCAACTTTCCAAACATTTCAAGGACAGTTTTGTATGAGACAGTCATATGGGAACATGCCATGTCTTAAAAACGCTGTGACGCATTGGCTTAAACCGCAGGCGGCCACTTTTTATGCAGAAGGAATTGGTAAATTAGTAAAACGATACGACAAATGCTTGAATAATGGGGGACACTATGTTGCAAAATAGAGGCGAGTTGTAACTTTGATATGTAAATACATTTTTTCCACGCTATCTTGGTTTGTTTTTTACAGTGATTCGGGGTTTCCTTCCGAATTGCCCTCGCATTATAAGCCGAAGAATTCAAACTAATGTACACTGAGCTACCTGGGTCGCTTTTAAAACTAATTTAAGAAATAATTTCTGAAATAGGTCATGCTTCACGTTAACACGTGAATTTAATAGTGTATAAAAATGTAGAATCTAATTAACTCACAGTTTATGAGAAAGAGTAACTTCTTATACTTTATTTTCATTAATTTGTACGCTCTTATGCATATATGTGGCATTTTGAACAACATCTTCGTTTAAAAGTTTTAGTACAAACAACGGATATTTTTCAGATGTCAACAAAGACTTATTGAATATATAACTTGTAGAAGAATATACTCAAAAAATATCTTCATTTTTCGCGAAGATGTATTTGAATAATGATTAGGTATTACATTCAAAAACGGTTTTCATCAAATTCTTATTTTTCACCAAAGTTACGCCACTACATCTCATAGCAAATTTTTATCTTTCTTTTTTCTTACACCTCACATTTTTTTGCCGTATTTCATTCCTTTTTTCCAACTTAGAACCAATGTGAAGCTTGGGAAAGGACCTAAGTTATATTTCATTACCAGTTAGCTGACTTTGATGTTTTACTGTTCTTTCGGAAACGTGGGCGTCTTTTTTATTGTGTTCTTTTTTTTTATTATTATTTGTTCCTTGAAAAAGTAGCCATTTACACGCAAGGTTGAGTGATTTATCTTAATAGACAGAGTTCCTGATATAAGCTACTAAAATTGAGGAAGAGTTGCTTTTAACTATAGATGAAAGATGCATAAATAATGATTATATAGATGTGACACTAGTTTTCTTAAGCCATCAAAGTACACTTGTTTTGAAAAAACCGGCAAAAAATCAGTTTTTTTTTATTTAAGTAAAACACATTTTAGAGCCTTGCTTTGGCCAAAAATAAAAAATAAAAATTACAAAATAAATCACAATTTTTATTTATTTTTGGATTTTTATATCCACATTACAGATACGAGCCGAACTTTGCAATCATGAACGTACATTGACTTTTATTATCTTTCTTTTCGAGTAGCTGTTGCGAAAAAAACATATTTTTATTAATAAAAATATTCATTTATACTTTTTAAATATAATTAATATTAATAGTAGTATTTATTTTAAAAAGTTATTTAAAATTACATTTTGTTTAATACACTTAAAAGCAAGGTGTCCAATTTTACAATTATTACGCACGCAAAGACTTTTTTTTTTTTTGTTTTTTTGTGGGATTTTCTCTTTTGATGCTGGTGAAACAAAGCTGGGAAAATGACGTTTTATTAGCCGTAGAATTCCAGAATATTTTCTTTTACCCGATTTTTTTATATTTGTATCTTTATGATAACTTTGTAAAAGTCTTTCTACTGAAATCTAAATTATTTTCACTTTATTTATTTATTTTTTTTTGTACAAATCATGCGTTCCAAATACTGATATCAGCAAGGGAAAAAATACTTTTTCTTATACTATTTATCTTAATTTACTATAAACTTAACTATTTTTATGAAATCACGATAGCAAACGGTGAACATACATATTCGAGTGGAAAAATTACTAATGCATAAAATACAACCTCGATCGAATTATCTCATTTATGCACATTTTGGCCATTTTAGAGCAATCGAATTAACTCGATTACTCCCATTAAGGGGCTAAGAATCATTTATGTTCTTGAATCTCTCGGAAAATATTAAAAATTGTCCTTTAAAGTTTCCATTTTAATTTTTAAATGCACGTCTTTTTCTGAATTCATGTAAAAATTCTATTTTTCTTTTTTCCTCAATAATTTTACAATACTGAATAGGCTAAAATACTTTCTTAAGTCAATTGTGTAAAGTTCTTTCTGTTTTTTCACGCTATACGACATTATTAATTTTTCAGAAAGCTGAGTTGAAGAAAATATAGTTGAAATGGAAATTTATTGTAATACTTATATCCTTCCTTTAGTCCGAAAAGTCAAGAATTGTATTTAATTTTTTCTTTAAATTATATATCATCTACATTTTTTGTAACTAAGATATCCTATTCCCCATTTGTGTCCAATACGTTAAACGATTTTAAATACTCTTCTTAAATTAAGCATTTCTCATAGCTTAATTCGTTTGTATTTTGCTTTCTTTTTACCTCTGTGTGCATATTAACCTCAAGAACTCTTCCAAAATGGCAATTCCAGAGCCATTACTGTCTACGTTCATGATAAATGTGATATACTAATATCAATAACATTTTATGTTAAGTATTATTTGCTTTGGAAATAATTTTAAAAAATGAAAATAAATCTAAAAGACTTTGAAGTGTGTTTTGATTAATGTTAGACCTTTAAAGATTTTGAAAATTTTATGTTTCGATTTTATTTTCTATTCTCTACTGACTAATCTTTAAAACTTTTAAATTCTGCAAGGATTTCTCTTCAAGTTTTTGTATAAGTGATAAAAAAAAAGTTACAATATGTTTTTATGGATCAGTATTCTAAATGACGGTGTGTAAGTTTGAAATTTTTATAATGCTCAATACTCAACCAATCGCACTTCTTAAATAAATTCCATGCCTAGAAAACTAAATATCTGACATTTTAAAGAGACCAATTGTATACTTTTCGGTAACCATAGCAATATGACGTAACAAAATTTTCCAAGAAAAATAGAAATCAGAATAATCTTTCCCAATCTATGTACAGAAATCGTTAAGCTTAAAAACCCCACACTCTTAACGGTGCAATTGAGTCAGTTGAAACATAAAATGATTCTCTGAGGGGGAATCAGTTACATTCCATTTACAGAAGTTGGATTAATAACTAATTAAAAAGATACCTAATTACATAATAAAAAGAAGCCTCGTAACCATTTCCATAAAACGGCTACAGAAATCCGAATATTATTGCTTTTTTAAATCGAATTTCGATAAAGTTGGTGCATTTTTACAACCTACAAAGCTTCAGGCTTCCTATTTCACAAACATGTAAAGTAAACCTATAATAAAAATTTTATACTGACATTTCCGACGTAGTATTAGTTATACCTGGGGGATTTTCATTTAAACAACTGAAAATACCCACTCACCCTTGAGCCTATTCTATTTTTGAAGATATTTCTTACATCTTCCGTCATTTTATAAACATGGAAAAATTTATCTCGCATCAAATAATAAGAGAAAAAGGTAAGTAGAGGTAAGAGGTAGAAAGAAATAAAAAAAAATAACCTCAATCATTGCGTCGCTGCTCATTCTACAATCTAAGTAATGGAGTAGGAACCGTTTCTCTTATAAATAATAAAAATAAAGAGAAGTACCCAGCATTCTGCATTGATTTATGTTACTACTGAGTATTGAAAGATTTGAAATAACGCTGTGCCTCCCGGCGTCCTTTATATGGGCTTCGTATGGCTACAACTAGGGTTTGGCATTTTGGTAATGGTTGTGAGGTTGTAGCGAATGTGCGTTCATCGATAACACATCAGAGATTTTAGATTCATGTCTGTATGATAAATGTAACCAAGGTTGCAATAAAGCAACTGTGGAATGCCACTTAAATATGTTTGGTTACAAGTGGTGTAAGACAGTGTTTCTCAAACTGTGGGGCTCACCCCCTAGGGGGGCGTGAAACTCAACGATGGAAGCGCGAGCAAATTGATAAGTCGTAAGCAAAAAAATATTTTAATAAAAAATATTAATTTAGTGAAAGCAAACAAACAAAATACATTCTGACATAATAAAATATAAAATACACATTTCCACTGATGTATAATACATTCATAAATATATCAGTATATTCCACAATGTATTTTATAATTAATTTAACAGTACCAAGCTAAGAACAAGTTTAACAATTACCAGTAAGCCCAGGGTATTGTCAAATATAACATTATATACAAAAACTAACACTTATTTTGATAATTTGTACCGTTTATAATTAAACTCTTAACTATCGATTGAAAGTTACGCGATTCACTCCCCAATGCCACCGTTTTCGAAGTAGGGCGTGCGTATGTGATGCATTGGGAGGGAAAGCAAAGCAAATAAATAAGCAAATCTTCTGATATAAGTAAATCCTTCACAAACAATGTCAAGGTCCTTTTATTGCATTCCAAAGCCGTCGGAATGATTTTGTGGATAGCAGTACATAAAGAAGATCGTGCTTCGGAAATGCGCACATATACGTCCAGAGCAATTAATGCTTTGACTGAAAGAGACGTTTATATAGGTCAGCGAAACTTAAGATCTTAAAGTCATGTAGCCTTACAGTCAAAGTATAGTATTATGGAATCCAATACATTGTTATTGTATGGAAGGGAGGGGGGGTGATGAAAATTGTGATTGAATATTGGGTCGCTAATATTGAAAGTTTCAGAAGAAAGGGTGTAAGATAAACTACATGAAACAGACACATATAAAAAAATTCAGTTGGATAACTTTATAAATATATTGCTTAATTTTTTAAATTTTTTCACGGTTATTAAAAAGGTCCTAAAACGTAGCGATTCAAAAGATCTTTTTTTAAAAAAAATAAAGGAATTTTTTTGGTATTAAAAAAATCAAATCAACGAAATCATTAAAAGACATTTTTAGTTTACATTTAAATGGTAATTTATTGCTTTGTATTCATATTGATGTTTTCTTTAAAAAAAATTACAAGAGTGTTAGCATTTAAAATCTGGTTAAAATATTAAGGTATTTCACAAGATCTAACTAGAATTAGTCAATATTAATCTACAAGAGTGAGATAGAAAATAAGTTTCCATGTCGACAGTGGTCAGAGATGTGTATGAAAGTCAAAATATAGAATGAGACATTGAAGATAAGGCATAACTCTTTATTTTTCTGCATAAGTACCAAGTATATTGAGACATTTGTCATACGGCTTGATAAGCTTCAAAAGGCTCTCCAAGAAAAACAGGGCTTTGCATACGGAAGAAGCATTTAACAGCTTGTTTTACTTCAACGTTGCTTCAAAAGCACCTTCCGGCGAGATTCTTCTTCAAAGCTGAAATTGATGAAAGTCACTTGGGGGTAGATAAGGACTGCATGGCGGATGGTGTTGGCGCTTCCTTCCGAAAATCGCAGTATGGTTTTGTGTTACCGTCGCCGAGTGTGGTATCGCATTGTCATACAACATCAGAACACCAGCTCAGGCCACTTTTTCCGAATCCATTTGCTTGATTGCTGCCGACTTCTACCCAATGGTGTATCGGTGCCTTGCCTGTTCAGCTGCTGTTTCGTCGTTCACCCATGGCCATTAAACGTTTCTTCCGTATGCAAAGCCCTGGGTTTTCCTTGGAGGGCTTTTTGAAGCTTGTCCAATGGTATGAAACACGTCTCAATGTACTTGGTACTTGCGTAAAAAAATAAAGTTATGTCTTATCTTTAATGTCTCATTCTATGTTTTGACTTTCATACACAACTCTGACCACAGTCGACAGGGTAAACTTATTTTCAGACTCACCCTCGCGTATATATATATAAAGGAGATAGGTGACTCACAAATTTATTCCTCCCGAGATCGTCGTAACTGTTACACGAACAAACCTACAACTTGGTAAGCATGTTTCTCGTGTTGAGGAGTGATCCGTTAAAGCAGGCTTATCGGAAATCGACTTCCAAAGGGATTGCCAGGTGTTAAGGGGGCATTATATATAAAAATTCTCATTCTCGAGTTACTAGACTTAAAATAATTTTTGTTATCGTTGTTGTTCTTGGGTTAAGAGCGGAAAAGCGATAATCAAGGGTAAAAATGAGTTATAGACACTTTAATTACTGTAACTACAAAATTGAAATTTTGGTAAGCATGTTTCTTTTATGTATTACTTATTGAAAATTGACTTCCAAGGCAAGGTTATGGAAGCATTATCACTTCCGTTTTGGAACTTGAATGAAACTCGAATTTATGAAATCAAATGAAAATATTGAAATTCGGTATGCATGTTTCTTTTGCTGAATCGAAATCTTCTAATAACGGGTTAAGCAAAAATCGGCCTTTGGAGGTATATAGATAAAAAACACATCCCCTTTCCTTAACAATTAGACCTAAATACTTGAAATTTGGTAAGCGTATTTATTTAGTACATTAGACATCTGCTAAAAACAATTTTTGAGGAAACCAACTTTAGAGATAGGCTAAGGTGTCATATAAGATAAATATATTTCCGTCTTGAAAATTCAAATCCTGTTATTTATAAATCTAGAGATTACGGCAGTAGGAACATTTTTCAATATACTTGAAAGCTTAATACTGGGACTTAGATATTAGTACTTAAAAATACTATGTGTAGTCATAATACATCCTGCAATGCCCAGAAAAAAGGTGGGTAACGGCTAGGATTTTATAATTATAAGTTTAGCTAAAACAAAGAAAAAAAACAAGTAATATATATATATATATATAAGTCAATGCCTACTTAGATCAACAAAGAAAAATTTTATTTTAGGTACTTTTTATTGAATAAATACAATTAATATAAATATGTATATACATATAACAGCGTCACAACGTTAAGTGGTAATTAATTTTTATTAATTATCATTAAAGTATCGTATTGTCATCCAAAAGAATCGTGTCTATAAAATTTCAGTTCAACTGAATGTTTTAAAACATGAGAAAAAATATCTTTTTAAGTTTTGACCCAAGTCGCTAAAAATGAAACCAAAGTAGCCATATCTGTAATTCTTTAAATACTTAGTTTCAGTCAATTTTAATTCATTATAATTAAATTATTTCATTATAATTAAATTATAAAATTTCAGCTCAAATGAGCGCTTTAAAATGTGAGAAAAAAAACCTTTTCAAGTTTTGAGACGTCGCCAAAAGGGTCGCTAAGTCGCCAAAAATGATACCAACGTGGCTGTATTTGTAATTCTTTGAATAATTAGTTTTAATCAATTAATTTTTATTATTTAAAACTAAATTACTGTATTGTCACCCAAAATAATCATGCATATAAAATTTCAGCTCAATTGAGAACTTTAAAACACATTTTATTAACGATTGAAAATTCCATGAAGATAAATAAAAAAATATGTAGAGAGTGTGAGCTAATAGTAGGAATTGAAAAAGAAAAAAAAAACATGGACAATTAAGTATTTCATTTGCTTAGAATATTTTATATTGTGATTTTTTTCTCTAAAAATTAACAATACATTTTTGTCTTTTTAACGTTATTATTAAATTCAATTAAATTGCACACAAAAATTTATATTTTTTTATTCTTGATTGTTGTATATTTTTTAAACTGATAAGTTTTAGATAGCCAAGAAAAAAGTTACAAAACATTCTTCTTCTTTTGTCTTTACACCTTCAATTCTTTGAATCTTAATACTGCGTTCTCTCTCTCTCTTTTGGTTAAACACTTTTAATAGAGATAAATTGAGCCGGAGATTAACGCTGGTGCACAGCTCATATTATACAGTCTTTGTCTTTTCGTCTGGCTTATGTTGATAAGATTGAATATATTATTAGGTTATTGAGTTGTTGCATATAGGGTTTTTTAGGTACGTTTTTACCTCTAACTATGATGCACCCTTTACTTATTATACTATTTGTTGAAAAAAGTCTCAAAAACATAATTATAGATACTCCTTATTAGTAGCCTTAATAAAGAATCTTTAAGTTTTCTTCTGATAAAAGTAGCCGGCTTATATAAAAGGCATTCATATAGCTCTTATCTTCTTAATTTATCTATACTGCAGCAAAATATCTGAACGTTCTTTTTTATTCATTGTTTCAATGTAACCTTAATACATCAGGCTCAATTGTGGACTTTATTCATTAAAAAAAATGGCAAAGATGGTTCTTTAAAACGATTTGAAATTCTAAGTCTAAGAATTTGCTATTGTATTAATGTAGCCTTTCTAATTTAAATCTATCTTTCTGTATTTCTACTTATTGTTCAGCTTTATGTTAGTTTTATAGCAATCCAGTGTATGCTTAAACTACGTATTTACAAAAAGTGAAAAACGACTTTCGCCCTCTTCATTTCCGGAACTACTATAGAGACTCGAAACTTGGCAGGTATGTTTCTTTTGTTCAGTAGAGATCCGCTAAAAAGGATTTTAGCGGTAATTGACGACTTCCAAGTAGATAGGGAGGAGTTACGCGGTCGTAAATGATAGATATACTTCAATTTTAAAAATTCTCAAGTCTTATTCCCCCCCCCCCTAAATTAAGAGTTGAGGGAGAAAGGATGTTTTTCATTGCAATCGAAAACTTAGTACTAGGACTTAAATATCAAAAATTTAACAAAGCAATATATTCTCAAGCAACATTATGAAACACCTTGGAAGTGGATTTGTGACTTTTAGACCTGAACGCAACCGACCCCGGGTTCTGCGGGAGCCGATTTCTACAGAACCCGGTTTTACCGGATTCCTACTCAACAAAAGAAACATGCCTGCCAAGTTTTAAGTCCGTAGGTCTAAAAGCTCAAAAACGGGATTTTTTTTTCATCTATTAAGTCCCCGGAACCCACCCTCGTCCTTGAGAGTCGATTTATGCAAAACCCATTCTCAACGGATATATAAATGTTTCAATTTATTAAAAACTAAAATTTAATTAATAGTTACATCCTTATTATGCAAACTTATACACTTGAATCTCTCGGATTTAATTCTTCTTAATTGGACTCTGAAAGAATTTTGTACACTTTTATACAAACGTAATGATTTTACGAAAAAAAAATGCATTTTTTTAAATGTAAATGTAAAAACCGAATTCTTAATTTTAAAATACTTACATAAAGCTACTTCATGTAATGAAATGCATATAAATTACCTTGTAAAACAAAATACGCATTTAAAACATTACTTTATACATTATTTTTACTTGAGTTTTAAGGAATGCGTTCGTTTTCAAAGATCAAGTTACATTTTGCGAGCTTTTTAAAGTTAATTCTGGTAAATTAACTTAAACTTCTGTCTTTATTTTAGTTTAGAAAATATAACTAAATTAGCAATGTTACCGTACATAAATTAAATATAAACAGCATTACATAATAAATACTCTAACGAGATGCTTCTTTAATAGCACATTTCTGAAATTACAGAAAATATAAATGGGGGTATTTTTTTTCCTTTTCTTTTTTTCTATTGCAAGATCCCCATTCTAATTAAAACTTCACTATTCTAGAAAGTTTTCTACGAAGTTTCTGTGCCATAACCACTCTCTTAAATAATTCTTACTCCATAGCTACGGCAAAATACTCTGAATGAATTAGAGAACATTGCTCTTTCGGTTTTCGGAACATTAAAAATTCTCCACTGCATGATACTTAAGATGATATATATCTTCCCACTGTTTTCTCAAAATTACCCTGAGGGTTCATAGAGGGAAAGCCAACATAAGCATCAGCTTAAATAATTTATGCTTTCAATTCGTAGTATTTGGCGTCTAAATTGTAGACTACGTAAGAGTCTCGAATATGATGATATTTGACTTAAGTTTATTCATAATTAAATTGTAGATTTTAGAATGAGGTATTTATAATCAAATATTAAAATGTACATATTGCGCTGAGCCTTTTATAAGAATCTATTTGATCACAAAGTCTTAGGTTTTAATTTGAAAGTATAAATGGCTTTTTATTTTTGTTTCAAATTTTATTTTAGTCCACACGTTTATTTATCGCCAATTTGGGGAACTATGAGCTCTATGATGGATAGAAGTTCAAAACAGAAAAATAAGCTTTTGGTGCAATTTGTCACAATTTTTTTTCCATCTACTGTAAAGGTGTGGGCAAAATACGAACAAACTGATTTTTTAACACTCTTTTATAAGTTTCACTTGTATGTAATGGAATCTTTAGACTCGATTTTTACCCACTTAAAAAGGTCAAATTAATTCGAAATTTTGCACACTTGTCAAGGACCGATGAAAATACAATAATTTCATAATTTTGTTCCATTGTCCTGATGAGGATCCTCAAAAATAAGGATTTCAAGATTTGGCGACTAATTCATTATATCGTTTCCAGATTTGGTGACTAAATGCATATACAATTTCCAGATTTGGTGACTAATTCCATACTCCATTTCCAAATTTCGCGACTGATTCCCGATATGGCGACTAAAAGACCCTACCCTTTAAAAAGGTGCAACCCTGAAAATGAAAACTCTTGTTAATAATACAAATAAAACAAACAAACAAAAATGTTCTTTATGTGAGAAAGGAGAGGGTGGGAGAGTTAGCAATTTCATACCGTAGTATAAGTCTAGTTTTTCTGAAAATAGAGATAAAAAAAAGACTCGTGCATGTGAAACAGAAATAAAATATGTATAATATATATTTTTTTTATTTTTATAGAGTCATGCATTTATATAGAAGTGATGATACGAATTAATATTCTAGCAATACGTTTAAAAGGTGATAATACGATTGCTATTTAATATTTCTTCTTACACATTGTTATTAGTTAGACCTGTATCTACAGAGACGGAATCTTTGAAATACAATGGTATGAGACTCATCCGAGACCCGTAAACGGAGAGAATAAATGCCCTTTAGACCCATTAATTAATAGCCATTGAAGAGCAAGACTAATTCCAGCAGCCACGTAATTGCAGCTCCAAATATCAAACTCAAGGATAAATTCAACAAAAAATAAATGGTAGTTTTAAAAACTAAAAAAAAAACAGGCTTTTATTTTAGATTGAACTAAAAAATGAAAATAAATAAATAAATTATAATTTAAAAAAACACACGCTTTTATAGTGAATCGAACTAAAAAGTAAAAAAAAAGAATTTTTAATATAAGAATAAAATGATTAACGAGAAAATTAATGTCATTGAAGTAAAAGCGTAGGGAGCTCTATATTAATTATTATAATTTCTTATTAGTTTTATTCCGAAATGCTGAGTTCGTGTAAAAATGTAATACAAAATAGCCCACACTTTTACCACAATGAAATCAATTTTCTTGTTAATCATTATTCTTATATTAAGAGTTATTTTTTTACTTTTTAGTTCGATTCACTATAAAAGCGTATTTTTTAGTTTTTTTAAAAAAAAAAACTAAATTTTAACATTGTATGGTTAATAAAATCTGATAGCTTACAAAAAATTATTTTAAATAACTCAAATGTAGCTTTCTAACATAAGTGCTGTTCTTTTTTACCATTACCGTAGTTCACTATTACAAGATTCACAATTATATGTCTTGCTGCTACTCTAAGTGCGGCGTCAACATAAAAATAAATCCATTAACTCTCAGCCTTATTTCAACATACATGAATTTCAAATTATTTGTATGACAAGTCTTAAGACAAAACAGGAAATGTTAAAAAAAATTGGAACTCATTAAGAAGTATAAATTATACAAACCATATCCCTCCATACATAAGTCAATCAATTTAAATGTATTTTATATATGTAGGCTTACTTTTCAATTAAAAATAAATTTTTCCTTTAATATGCTTACTAATACTCCATAAAAAGACATGAGAAATTATTCGGATGCGTAAATTTTTTTCTGTTTATTCTAAGATCGTTACCGCGTTTTAATACAATTAATGTATTCTCTGCTTTTGTTAAACTGTTATTTCTTTTCCTCATAAATAATGATCTTCAGTTTTATACTTCCATAAAATAATATCTCCGCTTTCAAAAGAGATGGATGCACGAGCCCTACTCAAAGAAATCGTTAGATTGATTGGTTATGTGTTGTTGATAATACTTCTTCGGACGCTTAATTGCTGAAGTTCTGCTAAAAATGGCTTAATATGCCACTATTTCTGATAATAAACTTAGATATGTGCAGATAACTCATCTTAATGATTAAGCAAGTTCTGCATTTGCTTGCCATATTTCATTTCAATGAGCATGATACGACAATAAATTTCTGAACCGAAGTTATCTTGAATCGTTTTTGCTACATATATGAACGTAGGTGTTCATTAATTTTAGTCAGAAAAGAATTGTTTACTTTCCTCAGATATAAAAGTATTATAATAACTCAGCTTTTATGAACGAAACATGCAGATACCCATTTACAGATGCACGCCCCATGCAACTTTCGTAAGGCAATCCATTAAATGACGATCGCTTTTGCGATATCGTCTTTGATGGGGAATTCGGTATTACAAAAACAGAAGTTTTCGAATGTAGTTATGTTTGCTTATCAACGAATAAAGTGTCTTTCATGATTTTTGTGTTCTCTGTCATCAATGGCTTCTTAAACAGAAGTGATTATTTTTTCGAGAACCAAAAGTAAAAGAGAATGCAAATTTTGTTCTTTTTATTCCATTCGCTTGCAGTGTTTAAAGTCCTAAAATAATTGATTGCGTATTTTACGTCGAAGAAAAACATATGCGTTTTAGTGACCTTGCCAATATCTCGATATTCATGAAGATGAAGAATTACTAAGCACGCTCTCTTTATAGGGATTTATTTACTAGAAATAACAGGCACAAGAATATAAATATATCGGATGAACACCTAGGCATACACTGATTACAAATATTTATTGTGTTGAAGCTATTGCAATGACATGTTTTTCCTCCGATATATATGGTAAGTATTATAATGAAGACCATTTACCTCGATACCATATTTGAAGTTACCGTGATGCTTCACGAGTTGATTTAGGATTCCGTTGAAATGATTAGTGAATGTGTTGAATAGTTACTTAGTCGAGCTAGGGCTGCCACTTCTTTAAAAAGTCTTAACCGCTGCCTGTTTCTTTAAACCTCCGAAACTTCTCCTGTAACCACTCCTCCTTGCCACATTCCACTCACCAATCAGGAGATTCTCTCTCATTAAGGCCCATAAATATCCTGCCACAATCACCTGCTTAGATATGGGATGGAGGAAAACTTCGCGTTCCATTTCCCAGCGACGTTCAGCGTCCTGTTTCCTTAAACATTTCATACAATTCCATTATTGATTTTATACCAGGAGATGTGCATCCATAATGAGGTCGAAAAGGAGCATTCATACCATGCACTGCGTCAAAAAAAAACTACTAAAAATGACCTATTCAATGATATTAAATTTGCATTATTATGTTAAATGGTTATTTTGTAATAAATTTTTATGATTAGGGCAAGGTCCTGCATAAATTTTTATTTACTGAACGATTTCACTCTTTATGTAAATAGGGTAAAAATATAAAATTAATTTACACACGTGGAAACAAAACAGTGCATGCAAGATTACAGTTATAAATAACAAGTGAATTTTTTCTACTTATTGATATAAGTTTTTTTTTTTCATTAATTTATGCTGTAGCAAAGTTTTGGATGGGGAAGGGAGAGTTTTGTAGTAAAGAGAGTTGTCCGTGATTTATTTCTTCAATTCCACGAATTCATCATTCAGATAACTCAGCGTTTCTCAAACTGTGGGGCGAGCCCCCCTAGGGGGGCGTTATAACTCCACAAGGGGCACGCGAGGCATATTTAAAAGTCGAAAACAAATGATTATTTTTAAAAAAAATTATTAATTTACAAAAAGTATACAAATAAAATACATTTTGACATAATTGTTTACAGAAATAAACTATAAAAGGAATAAATAAGCAAATACTCTGAAATAAGTAAATCCTTCTCAAACACTGTGAAGGTCTTTTTATTGCATTCCAAAGCCTTTCGAATAATTTTATAAATATCAGTGTACAAAAAAGATCGTACTGCCAAATACGTATATATACGTCTGGGCAATTAACGCTTTGACTGAGTGAGACGTTTATATACGCCGGTGGCACTTAAGAGTTTAAAGTTGTATTGAAGCTTTAGTGTCAAAGTATAGCAT
The DNA here is from genome assembly GCA_019973955.1 of Trichonephila inaurata madagascariensis. Lineage (NCBI taxonomy): Eukaryota > Metazoa > Arthropoda > Arachnida > Araneae > Nephilidae > Trichonephila > Trichonephila inaurata. The sequence continues at coordinate 175,278 of BMAV01018609.1, read as the reverse complement.
GATTGAATTCAATACATTGCTATTGTATTGCGCGATGAAAATTATGATTAAATATTGGGTCGCATTTATTGAAAGTTTGAGAAGCACTGAGATAACTCGTTTAGGACATTTCCATTTTAAAATAATAAATTTAAAACTGTATCACTTCGCTACAGAAAAATCGATAACTTTAAGAACTTGAAATGATTCAGTAAATAATAAACTTAATTTAAACTAAAATCGCAATTACATTGTAATATTAAAATTCTAGAATTCTGATACGACCGCAATTCATAAGTTTTAGAAGATATGAAAAACTGCTGTTCCGGAGCAGAAACAAAAAGGGCGGGAACGTGAAATAAAGCATTATACACACGTCAAATTTTTAAAGAGGTGTATTAATGTAAACAAGCCAATTTATTTAAATTTTAATATTTATGTATTATTAGAGACATCTGTCCAGCCCGTAACAGCATGTTCGCCCCGATAACAGTAGTAGTTCCTTTCTGCATGGATTTGATGAGATACCAGAAAAAAAAAGAAAAAAAAAGTGCTGGTAAGACATTCAGATCCATGCTCTTTAAAGAATCTCCAGTTCCCGAAGGTACATGAAGAGAAATTAGGTCACATATCTTTTGATCCGAGGTTTCCTACAGATCATGGGATTACAACCAGAGTAAATGACTCAACTAAAATTAAAGTCTGATCGTATAGTGGTAACACAATTTTATTTAGAACAACGGCATACTGAAATTTACATTCTAAAACAAAGTAAAAAGGGTACTTATATGAGTGAGGGGTAGGTGGAGTAGGAGATCTGGGAGGGCGGAGTGGTGCTGGAAAGTAATCTAAGGAAAGGAGAAGCAAGCCTCGAGAAATAGCGTGCAAGTGCTTTTAAAGCTGACCGCATTGCTTCCGAAACAATTCGCTGCGAATTTATTACTGTTCCAATCCACCACTCTGATTTGCCCAACGGCTACTCACAGTCCGCGTAAGAATACAACCTTGTCCTCCAGAGAGTGCAATGAACTGGGAACGTTCCCACATTCTTTAACTAATCCCTGTTTCCTGTAAACAGGGCAGATGCAAAATTAAAATTGTTTCTCAGGGACTAGAACTCTCGGCCTTCCATCACTTTTTACTTAGTATCATAGATAATCTCGGAGTAATTGTGATCAGGAAATCGAAAACGTCCTGGAAGAAATGTAAAGTCTAGAATTTTTACCAAGTTGTTCTTGTACATTACGGGAGGGCATGTATTTGTTTAAAGAACAATGTTTCCTGAGAGAAACTATAGACGGGAGCACGTGTTTTTGTCAGGGATATTATTGTAAATTCAACCAGTGTAGAAATATCATTCGTAACAAAAATCTCATTTTAGTCCACGAAAACGGTCTCTAAATAAAAATTTCACCTTGTCCTCTCGAATTGGTAAGTAACATTTATCGCTGATTCCATGCCATCGGCATATACTAAGGCTAAAAAGGACGTATTAGTCCAAATAACATTAACGTTGGTTCCAAAGACTTTTTAAAGCATATTCCAGGACCTCGGTCTCAATAAGTTCATGATCCGTTTATTTTTAATCATAAAATGTTAGTTCCGAACTTATTCTCTAAAAAAGAGAAATTTAGAACCGTAGGGCAACCATCAATATTGGCAAGGCTGCATTATTATGGCCTGTTCATCGTCCGTGCTGGAGTGTTGAGATAATAACAAATAACAGATGACGATCTTGTTTATTCACACTCAGTCATACTCAGTCTTCTGAGGTAGTTTAACCGGTATTAACGTAACAGAGGTACACCTGTAACACAACAGCTTCTGAAATTCTAATTGGTTGCTCTAATTTCGAGCTTTAATTAATAAATTCGAATGAACCCATTCTTAGGGTGCCAAAAATTGACTTTGATCAAGCTGGCTTAGGTCTTTCTCTTACCTGTAGTGTCGGACTATTTCTCATTGGCAATGCAACATTCTTTATAATGTAATTAATATCTTAGGTTCCATCCATCAGGTATAGTGGTTAGTGAAGCTGAATGCTGTGGGAAAAGGTTGGGAGGCCCTGACGACCCTCAGGGTATTCTCCCTCAAAATTGGTGAGGAACTGAGTCAAATCTTACTGTTACCTAAATGAGGTTCAAAGCTACGGCTAACGGCAGGCGTACTTCTAGTCATTTACTACGATTAATTTCGTGAACATCGATCCGACACCGTCAGACGGGTGGTATTTGCAACAACAACAATATCTTTGGTTATTTTTTTTTTTCATTTGTATAGCTGCCTGAAACGCAAAATCTATTTGACACTGACTGTCCGTATTTCAATTCCTGTTCAATATACATTTCTTACCAACATCAATTTTCAAATTAAACATTCAAAATTATTTTAGCATACACATAAAAATTAAATTTCAAAATCCTCTTTTGCATACATTTCAATGAAGAAGATGTTTTAAAACGTATTTTAAACATCTTGATCACAAATTATCTCGACCAAACATAAATAACATTTTTAATAGATAACTGTACATTATTATATAATATAAGTACTGTATACCACATGCTTACATTTAATCAGCTACAAATTTTCTTAAAATGTACTTTGAATTAGTAAAATCGCTTAAGTTAAAGTTATTTTCAAATTCAATATTTGATGTTTGTGGATATTTCTGAACAAGCGCATGACACTTTCATTTTGGCTATTTAACACTAGACTGAAATTTAGTATGTACCTATATTGCCCAAAAGCAGTCAAAATGACTGCACAGTGAAAGAATGATTTGATTAATGTGTAAAGAAATTCGCTTAAAATTAATTTTTAATATTTTTATATTATATATATTTACAGTCATATAACAAGTTATTAGTAAATATCCACAGTAAAAAAAATTCTTCACTTGGAAAAAAATATAATCTAAAAAGTTCTGAGGAATTGTTCATTACATATGTAATTTTTTCCTCAATGAAATTGAAAAGCAGTCAAAATAACTTCCTTTGGGAAATCTAGTGTTAAAGTTTTATTTTGACTTTTTAAAATATTTAATTTCAAATTCATTTTAATCAGCCTGAGGATGTAAATACAATGCTAGATATCAAAAATCCTAATGGATTAAACACTAAATGCAACGAAAACTATAAATGTCTCTTAAAAGATACCTTTTGTTCCTTGTATCTAATAAAAATGTCTTCTAGGGTCATTTTTGTAACATTAATATGAGACGTTCTATTTTTAATAAAGTTATTTATTTCCTTTGAAAAAATAATCTATCTATGATTAATGCTTCTTTATCAAATATTTTAAAAATTCATTTTGTAAAAAAAAAAAGGGCATGAGTGTTGCCATTTTAAATATCACAGAATATCTAACCATTAATGAACTGCCAAGTTTAAAAGTCTTAAAGTTAATTATTTTTAAAGTTTGAACCATGAACACATATTTCAAAAGCATTAATTATTTAACTTTGAAATATTTCTTTCTTCGTTTTCATATTTTTATCACAACTGGAAGATGTAAATTCTTACAGTTTTATTTAAAATCTATTCATTGTGTGTGTGTGTAAAAGTTACTGATTCGTAAATTGAAAAATTATTTAAATAACGCAACACGCAAAATTATTAATCATAAAAATTATCAAAAAGAAAATACCTTAAAACTTGATCACCCATTAACAACATGCAAAAGAAAATTTTTTAGAGAATCCATTACGAGGAAATGCAACATAGAATTACATTTTAAACTTTTTTTATTTATATTTTAGTGTTAATTTATAATTTTTCATCATAATCACCATTCGTGGTTTTTGGAGGAACAAAATTGCTAAAACTTCTCAATAGATCTTTAGAGAATTCTGAACTGGTTTTTTCGTAGGCTGCAAGAATATGGGTCGTTAAATACAACCTTTAAAAAGGATAAAGGCATTTGAATAAAGTACCATATTTATCTCCCTGAAGATTTAAGTATTTCTTTTCATAATTAATTTTCTGAATTTGCATAGTTTTAATGAACGAATTATTTTTTTTTCTACAAAAAAAAATCTTCGCGTGGATTTTAAACGTATCTTTTAATCCATTCTACAAGGAAAATACCGTTAACAGCTTAATATAATTGTGCGTTCTAGGTGCTTAAAGAAGAAGAAAATTTTCGACATTAAGCCACGTAGTGTTTTAAAAACCTCTAATCTTCTTTTTTTTTCTTTCTAAAATTAGTATAATTGGCGTAGCGTTTTTCTCTAACAGTAAATTGCATCTCTTTTCTCGGTTTTACAAGAACATTTCAGAATTAATTAAGTTTAAATCTGATAAAAGTATTAGTCGTGAGGTAAAAAAGAAACACTTTTTTTTTCCTTATTCATAAGAAATATTAGAAAGAATTATTTCATAAGAAAAGTTTAAGGGGCTAAATTAAATAGGTGTTTAGGAAAAGAAAGAATTTTACCTCCAAATTTTTAACTTATCGATTTTTTTTTATTTCTCTAGCACTAAAAATGTAAAACGGTTTAGCGGAAGTATGACTTTTGATGGAAATTATAATTCTTAGTGTTTTTAATTTCCATTAGATGAAAAAAAAAAATTTACCTTTTGTGCCAAAAAATTAACAGTGACTTAGTTTTAATTGTCATTAACCTCCATCAATTTGTGATTAATTAAAAAAAATGGAAAAACTTATTTTTAGTTTTATTAATACTTAATGATCCCTTCGTTCTGAATATCGCAATTCTTTGTATTTAATTATTTGAATTTAATATTTAATTATAAAGAATATTTGAATGGAGAAAACGAAATCAAAGTATGCAATAGGAGTGTACGAAAAGTCTCACTGTGCGCATTCAAATATTAATTACTAAAATACAAATAAAGACATTCATTTACGGTTTTTCTTAAATTTATTATTACTTTATGTATATAATTCATATGTTTTACTCTAGACAGTATTAATTCACAAAAACAGGGGTTTTTTTAAGGGGACACAGCAGGATTCAATTATGTGACAAAATTCAGTCTAAAATTCAAATACAATTTTTTTTGTCTAAATTTTTCTTTTTATAGTTTTCTGTTATCCTACAAAATTTGAAAGCTCTATTAGTTAAAAAAAAAAATCATAATTTGATAACGTTTATGTTCTTTTTTATTCACGTCGTAATGGTAAATTGATATTTTTATTTATTTATGCAATGCCCGTGCTTGACTTCTTGACTATTTGACGCCGAGCCTCCCAGTACCGGCTATAGTACCAGTACCATGTCGTCAGTCGGGTATTCATCGAGTGCAGTGCATTGGGGCAGGTGGTCGCCATCCTTTCTGGTATATCCGCAGAGTGGGCAGGCCGCGTTAGCAGCCAGACCAAGTCAGTGGAGGTATACTCCCAAAAAGTCATGTCAGGTGGAAAGGCGAAAGTGGGCAACAGTCTCGGCTCTTTCCATTTGTCTCGGGATTGGACCCACATTGGCCAGAGTTTCCCATGGCTTTCCATGGCTCTTAGTGTTTTGGGTCACGATAATATATTTGTCAATGAATGAGGAAATAGTGCTATTTGTTGTTCTGAGAGTCAAGGGGACTTCCGGTTCCTGTGTGGCATTTTGGTCAGATTGCCAGAGATCCGAACATGACTTGGGACCTACTGTAAGGCCACAGTCCAGCCATATGAGATTAACTCCGCAATTTTAGTTGGGCACTGAAATTGTGTTAAGGCAATCACAGTTGGTGTATTACTACTTAAAATTGTAACTTGAGAGTCTATGAAGAAGACAACTTTTGCAGGAGCTAAGCCAGCAGCTAATAATTGCGTTGTAGCTTCACAAACAGCCAAGACCTCGCCATCGTAGCTGGTGGCGTTCTTTCCCACGACCAGTGAGCTCTCAAACAGCCGATAGAATCATCCCACGTCAGCTCCGTTTTTTTCTGGCAGGTATGAACAGTCAGTAAATTAATATTTGGAATATATCTCAGGAAGAAAAAAATATCTCATTTATATTCCTTTAAAATGCTTAGGCATTTTCTTCTATCGAGCCAAATGCTTTGAATTTTTGTTACTTATTGCTGATAGTACATACAAAAAAAAGTTGGTGTGCATTTTTTTAATCAAAGCAATATATATACATATTTAAAAAAATGAAAAATAGTTGAATTTAGAATTAAAACATTTATTTTAAAGAATTTTCAATAAGCATTCAGAAAAAAGTATTTTACGTCCGCGAATATCAATTATGTTGGAAAAAATCCCATATCAATCTTTTTTATGTATAACTTGACGTATTTGTAAATCAAATTGCATGTGTGTACATCAATTATTGCAAGAGGAAAAGCATTTTAAAATTCCTTCATAAATTCCATTTTAATATTTGTAGCATTTTGATCTAAGAAAACGTTTTTAGGTAATTCATACACAATAGTTAAAAGCAAAAAGAAAAAAATGGTAAAACCATTAAATCAAAGTTTTTTTCAACTCATCGTACCCTTAAGATACTTTCTTAACATTTTGAAGTCGATACATACAGTCATTGTGATCGGAAAAATATAAAAGGTTAGTCCCCAAATTCTTAATTGTTAGTTCAATGTTAAAATGCAAAGAGAATATCTCGGTAAAAAGCAAAGCTGAATATTAATACAAAATAAGTCTTTAACAATTGCTGAATTCTTTTTAGCATCAATAAATAGCAAAATTATCCACCTTTCATTAACATTACCTTCAGCAAATAAAGAAATGTCATTCTGGATTTCTGCTATCGAGTGTGATGTGCTATTTCCTTCAAGAAAATTAATGATTGTTAAATTGTGACTAGCTTGGCTGCCGGATAATTAATGACTGTTAAACAGATTTGATTAAGTAATATTTAAAGTTTTAAGGAACAAAAAAAAATTAGTTGGCATCAATCCAAAAGAGTTAGTATCACTTTATAACTCACAATTTTACATGCTTTTTTAAGTTCCTAGATAGAAATGTTCATTATTAGCTACTTAAGTAATTATTGCTTTAGATAAAACTTGGAAACCACTTTTCATGAAAAAGGGTGGCATTTTTTTAGTAACACAGAGTTTAAGTAAGAATTCGTCTTTTAGCAAAATACTTTTCAAAGGAAAGTAGTTGTTAAAATACCTTTTGAATGATTAATTTTGTATTTTCACATAAATCGTTCGATGTTTCCAGCTATATATATATATATGTGTGTGTATGTATGTATAAATGAACTCGAAAAGAAAGTTACAGGAACATTATTAACAAAAAACCCCTCCCCCACTTTTTTGAAATCGTAAGCCTACAGAATTGAAACTCCGTAAGCGGGCTCCTTTTTTTTTGTACATAGATCCAATAAGATTGGATTTTGAATATATCGACTTCTGAGAGAAGCTGTTTGGGGTTACAGGGAGCGTTTCAGACTAAAAAATGTAATCCTGTTTTTGAACTATTAGACATACAGAATTGAAACTTTTTAAGCATGTCTCTTTTGAAGAGTGGAGATTTGCCAAGAACGAGGTTTGCACAAAACGGCTCCCAAGAATAGGAGGGTTATGTGTGGGTATTTTAGATTAAACAAGAAACTCCCATTCTTAACTTATTAAAAAAAAATACTTAAATTTAAGTTCTGTCCTTTTTAAATTAAGAGTATGCAATGTATATACTTATTAATGTTGTACTTAAAGCAATACGATGGCTGTTGGCAATGGACCTCATAATTTTGAACCATGGCTAAGTGAAGAGGACTACACGTGAGCCAGTGCCCCACTCTCCGGACATCCACACTACACCAAGGGGTGATGTAGATTAGCGATCGTTCATGGTCAGAGAATTGTGGTCGGAGTGTCATAAGTATGAGCCTTGTGGCACTGAAAACATGCCATGTAGATGGACCGATGCCGGTTAAAGCTGTCGAGGCTCAAAATCCTTCCTACTTTGAGTGGTGGGGAAGTTAGGAGAAAGGGAGATCTAGCTAGGATATTATACTCATCATGTGACCTTGCTTCAAAATTGCGAGGTCCGTCGCCAATAGCTCTAGTGTTGGCTTAAAATATAACGTTAATAAATATTCACTAATCCAACTAAGCCTTATCAATGTGAGGAGTTTGATCCAAGACTGATTTAACGGGCATCAGCTCCCCTCCCCTACATACCAGCTATGTGTTCGTGACCATGACCACTAGTCGCCAATAGCTCTCTTGTTGATTTATAGTGTGACGTGTGTTAATAAACACTCTCCCACATCATACCAAAATAAAGACTGAAGCAAGAAAGATTTAACGGGCATCAGCCCATTTACATGCCAACTACGAGTTTTTGACCATGACCACTTGTCTACTGAGGTCTCTAAATTCAAAGGAGAACATAAAATTATAATAATCAATCTTATAACCGTCATGAAATTTATACTTTTTCTGCTTTATAGATGAGAAAAAAAATATGATAAAATAATCATTTGTTTAATAACACTCAGCAAACAAAAACCTCAGTTTGACATAACTTTTCTTCTACTTTTACTATGCAATATTTCACTTATTGATTATTTTAACTATGTTATCCAGAGTTAATGCATCAAATATTTTATGAAAATAATAAACCTGATGAAAGGGACTCCGGAAATTATACTCACCTTGTGAAGGTAATAACGAAACTTAACTCAAAATAATGATATGTAATTACATATACGTACGTCATTTTTGTGTAGGTTTCAGTCAAAGTCGTATAGAAAATTTATGGCAGCAATTACAATAAATCATGACATAATAAACGAGATTGAATGCTTTTATAGGAGGAAAAAAGCTTTCACTGAAATCATAGAATTCAATTCGGTGGATAGAATAATCGAAAAACATTTTTTTTCCAAATGGAAAATATATTTTATTGCCAGAAACAAAACCGTATGTCATAATTTGAACTGTTATATAACCAAAAATAGACTAAAATAATTATCTTAAATGAAATTCTTTTTCGCAACTGGACATTTCAAGAAATGAAAGATCTTTGCTACTTTCCTTTGAAAGTATGTATTTGCTTGACAAAATGCACGCTGTTAAATGCACTCTAAAAATGAACTCTAAAATGCACTATTTATTCTTGAATTAATTTTTATTTAATTTAACTCTTTATAAAGTCATTTTATTTTGTTGATGTTATGGTAAAATATTTTTGAGATTCATGAAAAAAAAATTATTCAGCTTTTTATTTAATATTAATCTGATTTTTAAGAGTATTTTTTGGTAGGTAATTTATTTTCCAGCACCCACTGGGAGCTATTTGAAGGTAGGACATATAATGTTTTGTATTTCTTTTTATATCGCATTACAAGAAATTTAAAAAAAAATGTAAATACTGAAGTGTACTGAAAATAAAAGTATAAATTAGATACATTTTGTACTAAGAAAATTCAGGATTTGTACATTTTACTTTCATAAAGTTTCAAAAAATAGGTATCAATACATAAAGTGACATTGCAAGCTATAGAAAAGTATATTTTGTATAGTAGAGCACTAAGGTCAATGTCTATATCAGCGTTTCTGAAACTGTGGGTGCGAACACATTGAAAAGTTGAAAACAATATATTATTTAAAAAATTTATTAATTTAATGAAAGTAAAGAAACAAAATGCATTCTGACATAACTAACATTTGCATTGATATAATACACTTATAAATGTATCAGTACTGCAAAATGTATTTTATAATTAATTCATCGATACCATGTAAAGAACAAGTTGCCAGTGACACCATAGGCTTGCCATATGTAAAATTATACACAAAAAATTTTAAAAAATCTTGATCATTTGTACTGTTTATAAATAACTGCAGATTAAAAGTTACGCGATTCGCTCTCCAATGCCTCCGTTTTCCACGAAAAAAGAAGAAAATGAATAAAAATAAGAAATTCTCTGATACAAGGGAATTCCCCCCCCCTTTCGAAATACTGTAAAGGTTGTTTTATAGCATTCTGAAGCCTTCGGAATATTTTTATGGAATGCAGTGCGCAGAAAGGATCGCACTTCGGAAAATCGTATATATACTTTCGAGAAAACTAATACACCAATTGAGGGAGGTATATATATATACGCCGGTGGCACTTAAGAGGTTAAAATCGTATTGTAGCTTTAGCGTCAAAGTATAGCATTGAATTTCTGCATTGTTATTTGTATGGAAGGGGGGAGCGTTGAAAGTTATGATTGAATATTGGGTCGCAAATATGAAAAGTTTGAGGAGCAGTGGTTTATATCCTTTAATTTATTTATTTATTTTTTGTAAAGTGGGTGTATGGTCATCAACTTTAGTCAATCGTGCGTCAACTGCAACTATTTTCTTGCTGCTCAGAAAATTTATTGGTCGGCCTTTGCCCTCGTGACTTGAAAATCTAGAAATCAATTTTCATGCTCGACGAAGTGATAGCAGCACAAATCGTAGTTGGGAAAATAGCTTCTCATGGACATTTAAAACTAATTAAGTTGTTTAGGTAATGAAACCATCCTTTTTAAATAATATATCATAAATTTAAACAATTAGGAATTATTTTGTTTGCTTATTTATTATTACCTATAAGACCATCTATTTCTTTAGCCATAAAGTCTTATTTAATATGTGATAGCTGATTTTTCTTTTTTTTCATTTCCATATCTGTTTGGGGGTACTTAATACTAGAATTATCCCAAATTTTTTAAAATACGATTAATATAATAAAGAGTTTTTGCTAAAATCACAGAATGCTATTAACTCTATAATAAAGTAAAACTTTTCAGTTACTTTTGAAGCATTAATTTCCTTTCAGGACAATAGGTAAACCCCTGAAGAAGAATTCACCCACAAAATTAGAATAAACATAAAGTAATTGAAACGAAGTGACCCCATAAGCTATATGACTTCATGAAAAGGTCAATATGCGCGTGTGACTGGGCTCAATTCTTTATCCAATCTTCCATAAAAGTTCAAAGCTTCCATTGATTACGACCTCCACATTCTAGAACTTTAGTATTCTTTTATATCTTTTGCAAAAGAACACAACAATCCTGCTGCAGTGTTCCCCAAAAAGTAATGATATACAACGGAGAAAGTACTTTCAGTGCAAATTTATGATAATTAAAACTTCACACAGATGTTCCGCTTAATAATACAACAAGTTATGCAACGTCTCGAGATATTATATGTGTTCTTTTTCCCTTTTCCCGCCATTTCCTCCATTCTTTCTTTGTTTCGTCGTTGCTTTGGAATCCGCGATAAGTGATGTTTTGATTTGCGTCGCATTACCGCCAGGTAATGCTAGATTTAAGACATTTTCTCGGATGCTGTTTTAAGGCCCGAACCTTTTATTTCACACTGCATTGGGGTGGGGAAGAAAATAATTACGGTTTGTTTTCGGAAATGGGTGTCTCGGCGCATTCCCGGTTAAATGTCATTTGTCGAAGAAATGCGAGTTTGCGAAATTAACAATTGAATTCAGTGCATACCATTTATTTTGTTGTTTTTTAATCTGAAATAAGTGGAATGTTTCCGAGAATAAAAGGAAAATTATTGTTCTTCATTTTGTTCGGTGCGAATCTCAAAGAAAGCGAGACGTGTTTGAATTCTTTTATAATTAAATTTTGGTTATACTTTAATCAAATGAATAACTTTTTATTGTTTAATTGTAATTTATCAAACATTTTTTCAACAAGATAAAAACTTGTGTATATTTAATTAATTATCTTATTTAATCAGAATTAAAGTTTAAAATTAGAACATATTTTACTTATTCAAAAAAAATCATGTGTGGGACAAAATGGTATTTATTCAGTAATTGTCACAAATGAATTTTTGGGCTCCTTCATGAAACGTTTTCCTGCTAGGGCACTTGTTTCTTTTAGAACTACTTTGACATAAAATCTATATCTTAATTTAGTTTGAGACACTGTATACTTTCTTACAAGCTAGTGTTCCGTAATATTTTTTAGAATAATTGTTATTCAGTTGTTGAGCTGGATTGAGCACTTTTACAATAAATTAAGTGTTCTTTAATATCCAATTTAAGTGTCTTTATAAAAATAACTATTGAAATCCTTAAAAAATTCTTGTTAAGATGTCTATAATATATATTTCATACTTTAGATCATTATACTTTCTTTACGAGCATAAAAGTATTCGTAATAATCTCACATTTTTTTCTCCTTTCATATACTAATCATTTTTATTACAATTACGAAAAAAGTCATTGAACAGTCTGAGCTAACATCAGTTTCTTCTTTTTGAATTTTCTTATTTGAAGTACTTGAACAAAAGTACATTTAAATAATTGATATAATCTAATAATCAATTTAAAAACCCCAGTAAAGTATGTTCCTACTACGTGAATCATTCACTTTGTGCATGATTAAAGGTCTTCCAGTAACCACCAATCACAGGTCAAATAGCTCCTACATTTAAAAAAATGTAGTTGTAAGAAGACAAATTTGAAAAGAAAAGAAAACTTTGAGATGAATGTGAAAAAATTCATTATCATTTGCAGCAAGGGAAGGACGACAGGGCTGATATCATTTATTTCCTATTGTTCGATATGTTGATTTATAATTCCCAATTTCGTAAATATTACTTTATTCTCATTTGAATAAAAATACCAAAAAATATAGCTATCCATCTTTTAATAATTTGAACAATGAAATAACGATGCATATCTTTTTATATTTGGAAAAATTATTTACAATTCGTAGGAGGCAAAATTCCTATGTCCTACCTCCTCTAGGCCAGATATTGCCTAAATGGTGGTCCGCGAGAAAATTTCTCTAGTCCCAAGAAAAATGTGGAATATACTTACTCACATCACACTGTAAGTTATGTTTTAAGATGCATTAAAACATAATTAAATTCATAATAATACGTGAAAAGTTTTTAAAACACTACTTCATAGAATAGCGCCATGGTACATAAGTCGTATTGGCATGGTAATATATTAATAATATATCCGTTTGTAGTGAAAATTTAGGATAATAATTTAAGCATGCATCTCAAAGAAAACCTCACCAACCCATCGTCCGACGAAACTCTCAAATTTAAATTTCATTCATCCTTATCCAAATCTCAGTTTTGGCTTTCCATAAAAAGTGAATAACCCTTTTCTTAGTGAAAAGGTGATGAAAATTATCATTCAATTCTCCTCGACTTATTTATGTGAAAAGGCCTTTTCATCTGTCACAGCCATCAAAATACGGTGACTATCTGAGCTTGAAATATAAATGCAGTAACAACATGGAACACAAATATCCATAATCTTATTTCAAGTGAGCAGGAACATCCATCACACTTGGAATGTGTAATGCTAATAGTTCGATATACTTAAACCATTTTTAATTGTTTTGTTTTTACAGTTTTTGTTTATTTTATTATGGATTATTAATAACGCTTTCGTATAATTTGGTTACAATTAACAGTTTCATTTTATTAACTAGGTACATTTTATGTGTTCTTAAATCACATTTTTTTTTTAATAAATTTGTTTAACACTTAAAAAATCCTATTAGTGGTCCGCGGGATTTAAATTATGAATTTACAGGTCTGCGAGGTCAAAAAGTTTGGCGACCGCTGCTGTAGGCCACTGTACTTTTGCAAGAACCTACTATTATTTTTTGTGAACAGTCTTTTGTTCAATCAGAATTCAAACTTGTGGCATTTCTTACTGAAAGTCGTTCATATAATCCCTCAATAACTGACCACAAAAACCAAGAAATAAACACGGAAAAGTGTAATAAAATAATGTAGTAGGTTTTGAATGAGCAACATCAAATTGTCTTTGTTTTTGTATTAAATTTTTAAATGCGTTTTTCCGGACTTGATTTTTAGCATATCTCATTTTACGTGAAATCGATTATCATCGATATCGATAATGTCTATTTAATTATTTTAAAAAAACTTTGGGTTTATTTGCACTTATGAAATATGTAAACAAATAAATTTGGGTTGCTTTAGTCCAATCACACCAGGCGGTTATAATTAAACTTCTCCTATAAACGCCTTCCTACAACGCTAACGGGTAAACTGAATGTAACGAAATTTTGTATATGGGCTCTACAAGAAATGCGTCTCATTCGATTACATTTTTTAGTTCCAAACCCTCCACCAGAGGGCGTCTTTTCGTAAAAAAAACCTGAAATTTAATACAATAAATGAGCAAAACTGAATATTGAAACAATATAAGCAATAAAGAACAAAAACTATGAATAATAAAATGCAAAACCGGGAAAGGCTCTCAGTTGTAGCAGAAAAATGTCGAGATTTGCATGCTCAGGAAGAAAAGCAGTGGTGTAACTTACACCCCCACATTGTGGGGGGCAGGGTTCTAGGGGGCCCAAAACCTGACTGCCGCCAAGTACCTAACCTTTGTAAAATCCAACTCTGGAGCCCACATATTCTCCGTTACGCCACTGAAGAAGAGGAAGCTTTATGCAAAATAGGTTAGGGTATAAAACGTTCGCAGACGTTGTCATGTTAAGGTATCCGACTACGTTCAGAACCATGATTTTAAAAAAGCGCATAAATGGATAATTTTCATGATATTTAGTGTCACTTAGATTAGAATATATGTATACAATTGTTTTAAGGACATTATGACAAAAAAATTATTTAAATACAATATTTTGGCAAAAAATTAACTTACAATATTTTTTTTTCAAAATGTTCTCCTTTTGTGAAAAATACTTCTATTATAATAATATTTTGCTTGTATATAGCTCAAAGCTCTCTACAGAGGCTCAACTAGAATTTTTGAAATATATAACTTAGAAGTGGGTTTATCCATATTTTACGACAACAGAGGGGAGCAATTTTAAGAAAAAAACGCCGATAATTATTTCAATTGATTGTAACTCTGGTTGTAAGTCTGAAAATATTGTGAATTTTTCAAAAATTCTTGTTGAGCCTCTGTACAAAGTTCTGAGCTATATACAGGCAAAATGTTATCATAATAGAAGCATTTTTCACAAAAGGAGAACATTTTGAAAAAAGGTTATTCTAAGTTAATTTTTTGCCAAAATAATGTATTTAAATAATTTATTTTTGTCAAAATGTCCTTAAAACATTTTTATACATGTAGTCCAATCTAAGTGACACTAAATATCATGAAAATTATCCATTTATGCGCTTTTTTAAAATCACGGTTCCGAACGTAGTCGAATACCTTAGAGTCGATATTTCCGGCTTGTCTCTTTAGTTTAAAGTGGGTTTTTGGTGATGCTGTGTTATGAAAACAAGATCGCCGGATCTCCGTGTGATTTTTGGTTATGGGGATTTTTAAAAACTGTGGTGTATTTTGGATGTGTTACGATGTGTTGAATTATTTAAAGAACTCCATAAAGCTTCATGTGCCTCATAACTGATCAGTTACGATCTGCTATTGAACGCACTGTCCCTCGCCTTGAAATTTTGCAGGTAAATTATGGTGACTACTTGGAGCAACTTTCCCTAGATCGCCCTGGAAACGATTGACAACTGCTCCTCTTGTGCAATTTCGTCCTAATTCGATCTTGTTCCTGCAAACTGAAATGTTTTTGTTCCTCCCTTACCTTTAATTAATGTGGTTCGATGACAAGGGAATATGAGACAAGTCAGTCAAAGTTGATATTGTTAATGTATTCCATTTTGGTCATTTATTGTGTTAAATTTCAAGTTCTTTCCAAAAAAGTACCCTCTAGTGGATATTTTGGAACTTTTTTTTTTTAAGTGCACCTCGTGTATAGCCCATACACAAAATTTCTTTGCATTCCGCTTACCCGTTTCAGCTGTAGGATGCCCTTTATAAGGGAAGTTCATTTATAACCACCTGATACATTCTATAAGTATTTTACACTATTGCTTTCTTAAATTGTGTAATCTTTAAAATAAAGGGCGCATTGAAACATTTATAAAACTTTAAAATAATTTAAAATAATCTTGTAATTGTTCTGTATTTTAGATTGAACAGCATTGCAGATATTCCGGGTTGCGTATTATATATAACTTTTGTAGAATTTAGATATAATATATATAAAAAAAATTATACTTTGTACAAATATAAAAATTTATTTAAATTATAAAAAATCAAAAAATAACATTTTCCAAGTTTTTTTGTATTGCATTGTAATACAGTAGTTTAAATAATTTAAATAATTTAATTTTTAAGTCAAAGTTTTATCTTCCTATACTTCTAACAAAATAATTTTATTTTCTTAACTGTCTACGCCAGCCTTATAATTGTTTGATTCTTGCGTCCTTTCCCACTATGAAATAAACTCTTTTATCGGGAAAACAATGGGAACAGTTTTTATGCAAATGAATATTTTAACTTATTGGAGATCACTTACACCAGCGAAAAGATATTTGTGCAATGAGGCGTTAAACATATACAGCAGTGCTTCTCAAAGGTTCAATATTTGCGGCCCATTTTTCAATCATAATATTCATCGTCCCCCCTCCCATACAGTAACAATGCATTGAATGCAATAATACATATATAATGTGTACTTTAACGCTAAAACTACAACATTATCTTAATTATAAACCATTCAAATTATTAAGATAGATATTAAATTTTTTGTATATGTTACTTTTAAATAATAGATATTTTAAGTAAGTTATTTTTAAGTAATAGATATTTTAAGTAAATTATATATATATATATATACTTTTAAGTAGTAAAAGTATTAATGTGCTTTTCTTTTCTGATTTTTAAATTGGAACAGATACCAATAAAAGTACAACATGTATTTTTTTTATGTCAGAATGTATTATGTTTTGCTTCCTTTAAGTAATTTTGTATAACTTTTTTTAAAATAACATTTTACTATCGACTTTTTGATATGCTCGAGCCCCACTCGTAGGGTCATCACGCCCTCTAGTGGAAGCGTGCCTCACTGTTTGAGAAACACTGCAATGCAGAGTGTATCAGTATAGCGTTTACAAACTTTCAAGACAGATGGAGTACACCTACATGATATGGAAATTACATAGTAATGCATGGTCGGCAACCCTTTCCTCGTGTGGTAGTGACGACACAAAACACAAGAAAGGCAAGGCACCAATAAAAGGAGAAAACATGTTTTTTATTCTTAATACAGCAAAAATACTGGGAAGTCTTTGAATATTGCATGTGATAGCTGGCACTAGAGAAACCGAAGCATCAGACGAAGATTCATGCGCACACGGAGCTTATGTGCTACGCTCTCTATGAAGATTCATTTTGCGTGAAAAATGGTAGTAGGAGGGATTGTTACACGAATACTGAGCTCTTTGATATGCATCAGACATACGGGGCTGCTAATTGCAATGGGCGTGCCACACAGTGGTTGTACAGCTAACGTTACTCCAGGGGAAAAATTCCAAGCCACGCTTTCTTTGCATGCTTACACCAGAGATTGCCCGACAACGGATTCGTCCTCGTGAACACACAGGAACATAAACGAATAAGAACACCAATCAAAGAGAAGATAATTTTGGATCAGTTACATTACAATACCGGTACCAGTAAGCGGACTATCGTCAGTCATGTTGCGATTTCCTACAAAACCATCTTGCGAATCCAGCATATTAAAAGCAGGATCTCTATCACATCTAGTGCTTACTTTAATGATGGTCACTGTCACTTTAATATTCTTTTTTTCATAGCTATTTCCTGTTCTAAGAATAATAAACATGATTTCTTCTCTTAATCGTGCCATGTATTTTTTTTTTTTTTTTTGTCTTTCGTGTCGTCCATACCGTGCCAAGAAAGCGTTGCTGACCATGCATTGCCAAGTAATTTTTCATCTCTTGTGTAGGTATACTTTATCGGTCCTAAAAGCTAGTAAATGATGCAGTAATACACCCAGTATGCGCCGTACATTCCCATACATAAGCCGAGAAATTTTGATACTTTTTTTAAAGTTATAGTAGAGGACAACATATATATTGATCTGCTAATTTCAGAGAAAACGTAATTTAGGGGAAACATTTTTTTTAATGGTTTGCTGTTACTAATGCGATACTAATTAAAATTTTCATACCTTTTGAGTAAATTGAATGGATCTTTATATTTTAAAATAAGGTCACAAAAATTCTTCAGAAAAAGATTTTCGGTATAATTCTCAAAATTTACATTCACTCATTATGGTGTCTGGATCCATATGCTCATCAAATTGATGGTTTTTTCTCCAGGTCATGAAACATAGGTCAACGATCACTTATACACACACACACACAGTAAACACTTTTTCCACTCATTTTCCGAAACAAATGGCACATAAAGTAAGACACAAAGTGCACACGATGTACAAGATAACAAATGAACAGAAAAAAATATGTTAGCTTAAAGTAAGATAAAACCAGTACTAGAAATAAAGCTATCGTCGTAGGCATCTTTTGTTACACCATTTTAATTGTTAAATATCCCACCCATTTTACTCGTTCCACGCCCTTAGCAACATATTTAAAAATTACATATCAGCTTTTATACGGGTTTCATATATTGGGGAGTTTCTTTGTCATGAAATGCCCTCTTTAATTTATATTCAGAAATATATGGTGTATACATTTTTTTAATGCACTGCCCTTGTTCTATATTTGCATCAAAAAGTTAAACAAGTAGTGGTAAGACAAAAAAAAGGAAAAATAAAGTTTTGATTAACACAAAACTCAACGTGAAATCAAGGTATTTATTCTCTAAGAAACAAAATAAATAGTTGAAAAAATTCAAGAGTTTTTTTCATGATGTCACACATTTGGGTCACTAATGAAATTATTTTTCAAGCTCCCTTACCCAAAAAATAGCCCGATTTACAGTAATATGATATGCGATCCACCAAGACTTTTTGCGTCTTTTAACAGCGATCGTGTTCTTGTTTTCAGTGAAGTGATCAACCTTAAAAGATGCATCAACTGTCATGCTTCCAATCAGACAATTTACAATTCTCTGAGACGTTCTAGATTTAATTCATTTACCGGATACAGGAATGACTGTAATATGTTCCAAAAATTAATTATAATAGATATTTTTCGTTATGTTTGTGTTAATAAAATTGTAAATAGAGGGTTTTTTTTAAACATGCTACTAAAAGGAAACTAACCCTAGTGAACTAAATAGGGTTGTCCAAAATCTGCGCAAGATCAATTAATAATACAATTTACGACAATTACTGCTTTAACACTCTTAGAACTTACATTTAAGAAGAAAAAAAAAACACCAAAATATTTAGACATAAACATATAGCTGTCACTTTCAGAAGTTTTTTAAAAAAAATATTTTAATCCTTTTTAATCAACTTTGTTTTGAAATATATTTTTAATTCAATATGAAAATGGGGATTACAAGATATTGAAGGATTTATTTTTATAATTGATAATATAAAAAAAAAAAACTGTCTAAAAAATCACAGATTTAAAAAAAAAAATTAGAATAATGCATAGCAAGTTGTCCAGTACCTTTATAAAGGAAAGTGAAGCATTAGAACATAAATTGTCAAATTTTGTCATATGAAAAGAATTGCGGAAAATAACATATTTTTTTCGGGCTTCTAAGATAAATGATAATATTAATCAATGGATAAGTAAAAGTTAAACATGTCATTTTAAGACTTAGATGAACTGATAAAAACTTTTCTGTTTGTTGAGAAGATTTAAGTATAGAACATTTTTATTAACGCTTATTTAGAGTGAAGTACCTTTTTTTAGGAATAAAGTACACAATCATAAATTTTTCATTTATAAAATAGATGAAAAACCTTACATGCATCCATCAAAAATATCAAAATAATATTTGCATAATGATTGAAGAAGATTAAATATTTCTATAGAAAGAAAAGAAAGCTTAAAAACATGTTTTAAAAGTAGGAAGAAAAATAAATCGTAAATTTAAGTCCTAAGCTTGTGTGTGGGCGCCATATTTTAAAAGTTTTGATAGCTTTGCAAGGTGAATGACGACATTCGGAGCCGTTATTTAAAAAAAAAAGTATTAATGAAACATTTTTTTAAAAATATTTAGTATCAGTTCAGTTAGAATATACGCGTTAAATTGTTTTAAGAATAGTAATACAAGAAATAATTCTTTAAAGGTAGAGTGTTTTGGCAAAAAATGAAAAAAATTGCACTTTTTCAGAACATTCTTTTTTATGAAAAATGCTTCCATAAAAATATCTTATATATAGCTGAGACTTCAGCCTGAGTAATGGTTTTTGAAGCATATAATTTAAAAGCGGATTTATTCCCATTTAATGCATCAGGGTAGAGATATTTAACAGAAAATCTCGGTTTTTACTTCAGTTGATAGTAACTCCAAAAAAACAAAAAAAAACGTGAATTTATTCCAGAATTCTGATTCAGGCTCTCTGTACAGAAGTCTTTGCTAAAAAATATATATAACCAAAATATAATTATAACTGAAGCTTTTTTCATAAAAAGAGAACAGTTTGGAAATTTTCTTCCCAAAAAAATGCATTTAGCTAATTTTATCTTGTAATAATAACCTTAAAATAGTTTTACATTTATATGAGTGCAACTGACACTAAATGTAAAAGAAAATGTTTATTTATTCGCTTTTTTTCAAAATCATTATTCCGATCGTCATCAATGACAGGATTTTCCGTGGATATTAATATTAAGAACTGACCAAATAATCATCTTGAGAACATTTAATAACAAGAATAATTTCCTCAGGATAGATTGAGGCAGCCTAATAAGATAGCTGCTCTGGAAAACTTTTCCTGGATTTTTCTAAAGGATATTTTCTGCTTGTGCGTGACAAAAAGCCTACAGCTGCTTTTGCTGTAGCATTTTTGTCCGCGGTAACTTGACTGACAGGCAAAAAGATTAATGACTTTTTAGTTTTTGGAACTGGATGACTAGAAGGGCAAAAAAACCTCTCTTCGCTTGACTGAAATTTAAATTGATGTCGAGTACTAAAACAAGCGTGAAATGATATATGTTGAGACAGGTGCTTATATTTCTTCTTATAAATCTACAGGTTTTTTCATGACGTCTCTTTTTGAAATGAAATTGAACAAAAGCCGTGGTAGAAACATTTTTCGGTTTCCAGTGGTGTTCATTCAAGCGTAAATGTTTCTGCATTTATTTAGAAAATAAAAAAACTGTATAAATTTGGAAGTTAACACAGTTTTCAAAATAAAGGTTATTTTTTTTTTCTCGTTTTGGAATGCATGACATTTTTATAAGCTTTTTTAACCGTTCTTTCGCCATAAATATATTTTCGGTGCATATTTTATTTTGTCTTTCTGATTACATTTTACTCTGAAGTTGGAAAAGCGTCGAACATTTTAATTAAGGGACTTTGTGTTAAAATTTACATTACTCTGTGTTTGTTAAACATTTCCTTTTTAACCACAATGAGCTTCACATTAACTAAAACTTTGGCATAATGTCAAATATGGAAGAAATATTGAACCACACAATTAATGTACGAGAGCCATTCAGAAGGTAACCTCCGAATCACTGTAAAAAACAAACAAATACGGAGGGAGGGGATTTATTTACATATCAAAGGTACAACTCTCATCTATTTTTTAACATAACCTCCCCCATTGTACAAGAACTTGTCGTTCGTTTTACAAATTTACCCATTTATTCTGTATAAAAAGCGACCGTCTACGATTTAAACCAATGTATCACAGCCTTTTTAAGACACAGCGTGTTCCCGTGACTGTCTCATACAAGCTGTCCGGTGAATGTTTCGAAAATGTTGTTCTGAAAGTTGGAAGATTGTGAAATTACAGAGCAAACGAATTTTTTCATCAATTTCTTTGATGAGATCAGCACTCGTTACAGACGACCTTCCACTCTGTGATTGCACATGGATGTTTGTTTTTTCTGTCTTTGAAAAAGCGTATCCATTGACGCACTACACCTTCATTCATAATGTTTGTCCCGTAACGGCAGACAATTCACGACTGATTTCCATTGCTGATAGTTTTTCGGTTCAAAGCAACTCCCTCCTCGCCCCTCACATTTCGCGGGATTTTCTATGGCGGCAGACATTTGGCACCTTATAACTAGCAAACTATTAGCCCTACAACACTCTCACTCCCCGACTGGGAACTTACTGAATTAGAGATTTGCTTTCGCATTTGATTGTGGGCACTCCGAACCGTACTTCCAGCGCCACTCCCAAACGGCTGTTAGTTTCCGAATTGCCCTCGTAAATAAAGAATGCCTTTCTACAGGAAAAAAAGATATCTATATATATACAACATGATTCTTTTTAAACTGGCACTATTCAGAGTCACATGTAACTCGATCAAGCTACCACTATGGAATAGGACTTGGCACGGAGACAGTTAATGACATAAAGGTCCTAAAGAGTCGTTTTCAAGGAAATTTTAACAAATTTTTTTATTAAAACGGGTAACGCTGTATAAAAATTTCTAATACAATTATCATAATTTTCTTTATACACAACATACATATTATGGTGCTCTTCAAAATGAACCAGAAACTCTAAGAGAAATATTAAAATATAAACAAATTACACACACAGACAATTATACATAACATGAAAATTTTGATATTTTTAAAGTTTTTTCTTTATAAAAACTACTCTAAAAGAAAACATATTTAATCTGCAACGAAACTTACAGTCCACTTTATGAAAATTAGTATAATAAACATTCCCACAAAATTTCAAAATGTTATCTGTGTGGTTTGGATCTTAAGATATCATGTATCTGGTATAGTGTTTCTTTCGAAAACATAAATTTGAGAAAAACTCATTTAAAGTTTTACCTTATTGCCCTTTTGCATACAGTGATGTCTTTTTAAAATCACTGTAACTTTATTTCTATTTCACGTAAAGGGAAAAAAAACTGTTTTTGGAAAGAAAACTGTTCAAACTATAAGATTTTGAAATTAAAAAAAAAAATGCCTTATGTAAACGAAAAACGACATTTTCAAGGTAGGCAGTTACCTTAAAAATCACCATGTATACATACATATCTTTGTTAATCTGAATCTAGCTCCTTATTAAACCATATACCTGAAATATTCCAGAGTCAATAACCTGTACTTTGACTTTAGTTTATACAGCCTTACAATATTGAAGAGTAATCAAATTTTCTAATGATCATGACACATATTAAAAATTATTCTTTAGAGTAGTTGGTAGCTGATTTTTAGATGCATCATTTCTATCAATGATCATAAATGTTTAGTTTTTGCAACTGATGTTGTTATTAATGATCTTCTGACACACGCACGCGTTTTGGTTCTCGCACTTCTGGCACTACATCACCAATTTTTGCGTTTTGCTACGAAATCACATGTGTACATTAGAAGTGTTTCTCTTTGTAAAAATCAATCCTATTAGTTTAATGAATTATTTGATGGCCATTGCAGTTTGGTACGCTACGAACTAAGAGCTTATTTTTAAAGTCTGTACCGTTTTGTGATGGAGAATGAGTAGATTTTAAACTGTTTGTGTTCTAAAATTTTTCATACTATAAAGATTCAGTATAGGTAAATGAGTGTGATTCTCTCCAATAACTTCCAACGGGCGCCGTAGCTTAGTGGTTAAGGCTGGCTTGGCGTGATAGTTTAAAAACACATTGCCAATATCCCTCGTATTGCTGTATGGTGCAGCATTAATAAAGTCTCACCCGGTAAACTACATTTCATATGGTCATAATGAACTAATACACGATTTTTCGACTTCGCTTTGGAATACCTATAATTGTGTTAAAAATTATTGTTCTCAATATTAAGAGTATTGAAATTATTTTTTATAAGCAAAATTACAGAATTCATCCACACGTGCTCTTCAGTTGCTGCAAACTTATAAGAATAATTAACATAATCTAGAATTTGAAACTTAAGTTTTCAAATTTGGGGAAATGAAATTTGGATATTTTTTTTAATAAAAATCATGATATTATCTCTGAAAACATGCATTGTTTTTCTCTTCGCCCTTCTTTCTTTTTTACATATACTTTACATATCCTTATAAATATAAGGAAAAATGTTATTTATAAAGCAACAACAAAAATATGAATTATTGTACCTTTTGTACATTTCCTTTCTATTGAACATCTACCATTTAAAATTTAGAAGGTATTTCACTGTTGATCAAGTGCTACTAATGTTCACAATCCAGATTTTTTCCCTATTTTAAAATAGCAACATTAATGAATCGAAATTGTTAGATAATAAAGTATTCAATAAATGCAAATTGAAATTCTCTACTTTGTTCTTTGTTCTTAGATTTAGATAAAATTTGAAATTTTATCATTGTGTAAAGAAGGTGTTTTATTATTAGGTACAAATATTAAAATTCTCCAAAAAATTTTTAAAATTAAAATAGTACTTCTTATATTATACGTGTATTTTTAAATCAAGTACATTTTGTCTACCTACGTGTGCTATTTTTGTTAACTAATAGATGCTTTTAAATAAAAGTTTATATAAAACGCATGCGCCTGCAACACCAACACACATGAATTGGCGACCTGGAAATACATGATTGCATTTATCATGTGATAAGGGCGTCATATAAATTTACACACTGATTGGCTGGAAAAACAGGATTGCAGTTGTGTAATTACGACTTCACATGCATTGAGTTCAGATATTTGAAAGGACATAATTATTTTCTTATAAGATAATAATTTTTCCCTGTTAAAAAAAAAACCTGTGTTAGATTGCAGTTTTTATTTGGAAATTTAAAATTCTTTAAAGCTGTTCTTTTCGTATTCCATTCGTAAACTACGCCACATATTAAAAATTCATATAAACAGTGATATACCAATTTGGTCAAATCAATTGTGCATCAAAATGAGGCAATTATGTATTTAATCAGAAGACACTGGAGAAGTAGCAAAGCTGCAGCAGATCTTGAGTTACTCAGTAGCAGAAGCCTGCTACTTTTTGCTTTTACGTACCAGTAGGGTTTTTTTACTGCTGTCTTCGTTGGCGAGTTTGAAGCTATTGCAGTGGCGTTCAATCAGCTTTCACTCAGCAGCTCTACGTTCAAAAGGCCCGTTTTCTTTTCCAACTTTAAATCAGTATTTCTGGATTTATTACATCATAATTACCTCTGTAACTCACAAAGCCTTTCCTCACAAAATTTATTTCCAGTATGTACCGGCACATTGTAACATTGCTGGGAATTTGCATGCTGAAATTCTTGCTAAGAAAGGAGCCCTCGGGTTCATAAGACCCACAATAATTTCAACTTTTCACTCCTTTAAGACTTTTAACAATATGACCCCCAAATTTAATTTTAAACGAGAAGCTGCGGATATATAGAAGGACAATAGCTAGGCAATTTTGAACAAAACAACGTCCTGTGTTCCTGAAGCGCCTTGAAAAGCTGATGCAACTTGTTTTAGACTTTTGACAAAACGTAATGGCATGAGGTCCCATCTGTACCGAATGGGTGTTGCAGACTTCCCTGACTGTACTCATTGTGAATCTGGTTAGCTTACTACCACTAAACATTTAGACCACCGTTTCTCAAACAGTGGGGTATGGCCCCCTTGGGGGTGTGGTATCCTTACAAGGGGGGGCGTGAGCACATATCAAAAAGTCCAACATAAAAGATTTAAAAAAATTCATTGCAAATTTACTGAAAGGAAGCAAAACGAAAAACATTCTGACATAATAAAAAAGTAAAATATATATTTACATTGATATAATATACTTATAAATGCATCTGCACTGCATAATGTATTTGATAATTAATTTATCAATACTAATTTAAGAACAAGATTAATAATTACTATTGACATTCGTGGGCTTGTTCTTTACAAAATTATACATAAACTTTAATACTTCTCTTAATAATTTGTTCGGTTTATAATTAAAGACATATTGTAGCTTTAGCATGTAGCTTTTAGAGCAATACTTTTGAAATTTATACATTGTTATTGTATGGAGGGATGCACGATGAAAATTATGATTGAAAATTGGGTCGCAAGTATTAAAAGTTTGAGAACCACTGATTCAGACGTGTGTCCTGCACTAAACGGATTTCATTATGCTGTCGAAAAATGTTGCAAAGCACGTGCACTAGGAGCATAGGTTTTATAAGTAGTGTGTGGCGTTTGTAAAGTAAATAATATTTAATCAGACATTTAAATGTACAAAAATTCATTAAAACCGCTTAATTATTATTGTCAATATAAGTAAATCATGTAGCTTTTATTGTAACATGAAATTTATTCGTTTGTAAAATATAAGGATATAACTTTAATATTTATTTATCTTCTCAGCACAACACACAAATCACTTACAACATGAAAATAATTCTAAAATCAAAAGATAAAAAAAGGAAAAATGTTGCCATTTTCTCTTTGGAACATTTACTTTTGAGTTGTTCCTTTAGTGGAGTAATCATCAAGCGAAATGAAGATACAAATTGGCCATTTTAATTTCATCTTATTAAATATCTTAACTTAATTAGTATGGATTCGATTTCAGATAATAAAATAAATCCCCTGCGTGCAATTATTTAATAGAACATTAATTCGAAAAAGAGCTCTCGCAACTGAAATGCTGATTCTTATGATCAACGATTCTTCCAAATCATAATCAGTAGTTTATGCTAATTCGAAATTCGAATTATTTCTGTTTTATTAAACATTTGCTTTCACTTTAATGATCAGTGAAACGTAAAAAAAAAATATCATTAAGGGAAATAAAGTTTGGGGCAATTAAATAGAAACCAAGTCATATCCTTAATTTCAATTTAAAATGGTACATAAAATAAATGGGGGGTACTTTTACTTTAAGATTAATGATAATAATTATTCAAAAATACATTAATTTTTACTTTGCTTAAAGTGAATGGACAGAATTTATTAATTAACTACATTCTGAATTATTGCTTTTGGAAAGTTTAGTTTTGTAAAAAGTAATTAGTTTCGGAAAGCGGAACTTCACAAACGTAATGAATTTTGGCGAGAATCTACCCATAAATAAGCATTTGTTCTCAATGAATCGAACTAATTAAAACGCAATAATTGATCATTCAATGGAGATTATACAGATAAAATTTCCTTTTAAGGAATACAAAGAATTCAAATGATTATTTTATTAATAATCCAAAACTAAATTTTTAAATTAGAAAATAATTAAAAATGCGAGAAGTAATTTAAGCTTAAAGTTTAGACTCGGAATTTAAATCTTTAACTGATGTTTATCTATGAAATAGGTAAAGATTGCTAGGAATTAATCACATGAAATGGTATACTAAATTTTATTAACACTTATGCCACATCAAAGATTTTGAAGTTGTATTTTTATGAATGTTTATTTCTATTACTCAAACCACATTTAATATAATACTCGTTTTAAATTACCTATTCATTTAGCAATAATACGCTGTACATTATAAAATATTTACCTGAAATAAATACTTCATATTAAATAATCATTTCAACCAAAATTTTACAAGTATGTGATATTTACAAAGGCACTAATGTAGAGCATTGAACATTAAATTTAAAAACAATATGTGGTAAAGTCGGAAAGGGTTCAATGAAGTTTTCTAATGATTCTAATAGTTATATATTAATTTAGGTTATGTTACTCAAAGACAACATATAACATTGACAAAAGTTAAGGACGAAGGACATGGACACTTTTTTAATACCGACGACATTCTTCTCTAACTTGGCCAGTACTAAAGTTCAGCGGTCGCTGGAGGACCCTCCTGCTGCTTCGAACAGTCATTAACAGTTATTCTCAGAAGAGCGGTTACACTAATATTTTCAGTTTTGATTACAAAATATTTGGGCATGATTGACTTAACAGTTGAGACAACAGTACTTCAGATTAAAAAGATATTATTAATATTTTCGGTTTAGTTGAAATGAAAGTTCTGGAACACACACACACATATATATACATTGTTCATTTTTTTTTACTGTTTAAGCGAAAGTTTTATTTCAGTAAAACTGACCTATTTTTAAAATCTTTAGCATGGTCATTTCAGGAAAATTCAAAATCCAAATTATCGTAATTTATGTTGTTATTAAATTGGCTGATATTACGGAAAATCTTCTTAATGCAGTGCTTCTCAAACTTTCAATATTTGCGACTCAATTTTTCGTCCTAATTTTCATTGCAATTCCTTTCATACAGGAACTATGTATTAAATGCAATAATAACTTACTTCATCACTAAGGCTACAATGCGACCTTAACTATTAAGTATTAATATAAGTATTAGATTTTGTACATAACTTAGTGTATGACTAACCCATGAAAGTCACTAGTATTTACAAAAATGGTTTTTAATGTACTATTAATAAATTAATAATCAAATACTTTTTGCCGCACAGATTTATTTATAGTGTATTTTATTTTTTATGACATGAGAATGTTTTTTTTTTCTTTCAGTAAACTGATAATTATTCTAAATATTTTATCTTCGACTTTTCAAAATATCGTGCCCCCTATGTAGGGTTATCAGGACCCCCTAGGAGGCTACCCCACAGTTTAATTTAATACTTAACTCAGATTCTTAATGTAATAAAAATCTGAGTTAAGTATTAAGTTAAAATTAATCATGGCTACCTCAATTAATTATGGATAGGATGGAGAGCAAAAAACAAAGATTCTTAAGACTATATTTTTTGTAGCTTAAATTAGAGTTAATATAATTAATGAACAAAATTTGGAATACGAAATTGTTTACCATATTTACAAATTATTTTTGGAATTTTCCACTGTTCCCCATCGATTTATCTATTTTAAAATCAGAAGTTTTTTTGTATGAGAAATTGGTGTAAATTGATTTATTATATTTAAGGAGTTATATATTATTAACAATGATCACTGTCACTTTTTCTGACTTAGATTTCGGCTTAAAAGTATACCTAGACTCGAAATTTCTATTGCAATCCACACTAAAAAATAGGAGTTTAAGGCCTTATTTAAAACAATTTTGTCTACTTCTAGTTGTCATGAACTCTTGCCCGTAGAAGTGTTAGAATACACCAAACAATGAGACGTATTTATAAAACCAATACTATCATTATGAATATCAAATCAATGTCTAACGTCGACTGTTGAATTATTTACCAATTTAAATATCTGTAATAATTGGTTGAATACTTATCGAGACTTCCGGATTCGCAACAATACTAATCATCATAAATGGACACTTCTGATCTTTTATCTTGAACTCCGGTATCTTGTACTGTTATATTTCTAACTTAAGAATGGCAACAATTTCTCTCAAACCTCTCTCTTCACTTGACTTTTAATAGTAATTCTCCTTAAGATAATCACGATTCCTTTACAGAAAGTAGTTTTATAATCGTAAACCTTTTAATAAGAATATGATGGCTAGAGTATGAGTAAGTTGAAATTTTTAGTTGAAATTTATTGTTTTACCTCTAAAGCCCCTAAAAATTTTTTAGCTCTTATTTAGAGTAATGGTAATCACCCTTTCTACAAATTAATTACAAGAATAGCTATACGAAAAAATCCACAGACATTATAATTGCACGAACACTAACTTAGAAATCCATTCATTCAATCAGTCTTTGAAAATAATTTGTTCAAAATGAAGCTTTAAAGGGTGTAACGAATTGCTTTGGGCGACAACCGCATTATATCGCTTTCAAAAATGGTTTTCGATGTGTTTTTGTATAAAAAACCCTCTGCTGTGAACAATTGGTCAATACTAGGTCAATATTAGGAATTCTAATGTTTTATCCAAACACGGTGTCAAAAAAAAAAATCATTTCGACTTCTGTTTTTCGTTTTTGATCTGAAATAAAAATGTACATCTAGGATTAAAATATTTTGAATCGAACAAGATTATAAAATAACATCTAATTCGTTTTTATTTCTTCTTTTCTTTAACAGCTCAGATATATTTACGTAATAAACCAAAATTGAAAAAGACTTAAGCCTAACTTTTGCCCATGTATATATAATTATACACGGATATGCAAAATTTAGGCTTAATTATTTTTCAACCTTGGTTTATTTTCTACCATTTTTCTTCCACTATAGGGCATTAATTTTCTGATGTAGCGGAAGGTTGGAACCCCATAATGAAAGCTTAACCTTACTTCACCACACTAAATCGTAACCAGCTTTAGAAAACATAATAGTTTTCCATTTTGATCAATTGACTTTTTATATGGATACGTATTGGTTTGTTGTTCTTGGTGTTCGGTTACAAAATTTTGTCTGTCGGGTTTTGTATATATATAATGCCATGATAGGCAACAAACCCAACTACAAAAACTTTTCGGGGACTTCACAGTAAGATGATTGCTATTTCTAATATAAAAATCTGTTCAGATTCAATTACACTTTTCATAAGAATACATTTTCAGACTAAACTTAATTGCTTATTACAGAAATTTAAAAAAGGTTTTTTAAATACTTACTTTCAGAATAATTATCAATTAAAAGTTAACCCTTTGAAGTTTTCATCAAAAAATTAAACTTTTAATTGAAAGCTGATTGTGTGCCCTTTATAACAAGGGAGCCAAATTGTTACAGACATAATTAATTTGTATGCAAAAATTTATGTGATCGATGTTTGCCTATTAGTTCATATATTTTGTTCTTGAACCATAAAAATATTGAACTATTTTTCCTCAACCATATGTCTTAGCCAAATAAACTAGAAATTATTCCTTATTTAAAATTAATTTAGCTACAAATACAGTTAAAGGAAACTTATGTAATTATATCAAATTTTTATCGAATTAAATATTTTTTTACACTTGCATTTGCAACACCTAGCTTGTTACTAATGTTATTTTGGAGTGATTTAGGCGTTCCTGAGAATACACAAAATGGCAACAACTTTGCGATTCTAAATGATTATTGCTTACTTTAACGAGTCCAGACTGCAATTAAAACTGTATTTGGATTTTTTTAGTACACTCACCAGACGAGAACCTTCCAAACTTATCTTGAAAGTTCAATTGCGAGTTTAGTCCACGCAATTAGGCACCATCTTCTCCCAACTGATCAAAGATAAATTATTTTCATTGCGTTCTATCGTTGGTATTAGTCTTTCCTTGCCTACACTTCCGAATAATTGCTGCAGTCTTCGTTAGTAACGAGCTCTTTTCCCGAAGCTAACGATCATCGGAAGATATTTAATATATGCCGGCCTTCTCAGTAATCTTCAAGGAGCGAACCAGCGTTAGAAGTCTCGAAAAAAAGAAGAGGGCTCTCTTTTGGATATTAATTAGTAAATGAGTTATAAAACAGTCAAACTTCTGAAACTGAAGTATAGAAGCATCGTTAAGAAAGTAGAATGTCAAGTATTTAGAGCTCTCTCGCGAAATATGCTGCCCCCTTTTTAAGTCTCATCATAATTTTTAATCGGGAGGGCTTTATTTTTAACGGAGAGATGGAAGGTTTGTAATTATCCGCGCTTTAATATATCAAGAGTTTTGACGAAATTTTCCGTGAGAAGAAACTTTTTTTTTCTTATTGATGTGTGAAGTGAATGCTGAAGTAGGTGTACTACATCACGGATTTAAAATTAACAAGTGTTTCAAAAGTTGCGTGCTTTTTTTTTATTATGATACTTCATTTTTAATCATAAAAATAATTAATCGTTTCAGAATTAACTGGGAATTAATTATATTCCTAAACTGACATATTAATATCTTAATATAATATATTCAAATAATGTAATTTACTTTTATTCAAGCATTTCACACTTATTGCCTTCTTATGAAACGTAGTAAAGAGAATAATTAAAACTAGATGTTACTGTCCTCGAACATATATTATTAGATATTACTTACAGTTCACTTCACTGGGTATTTCATGATGTTGCACGAATTATATATTTTTGTGAGCTATTGATACCTAAGATCCTAGTATCATACTTTCGACTGTATTGCAAAACATTCTTATATTTTTACGAAAGGAAGAATATTTATCTGTTACACCCTCAAAATTACTTTTCAGAATCGATTTCCGTAAAATCCCTTGTTAACGAATCTCTACTTAATAAAAGAAACAAACTTGCTAAGTTTCCAGTATATACGTCTGACAGTTCAAAAACAAACGGGAATTGTGATTTGTGGTCGATAATGTCCCCATTACCCTCATGAGAGTCTATTTTCGTAAAATTAGTTTATAGCGGATCTCCGTTCCACCAAAGAAACGTGCCTGCCAAATTTCAAATCTGTAGGTCATATAATTCCAAATATCTCATGACTAGTGAATCGCTTTTCTTTATATATATATATATATATATATATATATATATATATATAGATATTTCCTATCTTGAATAGTTATAGTTTCTATAACTATCTGTATTTATATTTATGGTATATATATAAGGGGGAAGGTTGGCTGGCAAAAAACATGTTCAACCCCGTTTCTATATAAATTATTTTATATATATACGAGCTGTCCTAAGTCAGCAATGTTTATAATACTGTAGAATCCATGTTTTATATTTTAAATTCTATTACTTTAATTTCTAATATTTCCTTTTAAAATCTTATGTCTATTTATCTTGCAATTTCAATTTTTATCTATTTAATAATTTTTACAGAATGCTTTTAAATAAAATGGTTCTTTTAAATCTTGATTTAGAACCTCTAACCAATTCATTTTCTGTAAGTACAACTGCATTTAAAATAAGTTATTGCCATAGGATTCATTAATATTCCAAATTCGGAAATCAATAATAAACAAGCAAAACAAATGCTCCGTCTGGGCACAGTAATATTATTCCTAAATCATTTCATTCTTTGAAATATTATGTGTATTTTTGCTTTCTCCCCAATTCATTCTACTGAAGTATATACCTTCTGCACATCTAAAGTTCTTATGTACATTCAATTAGTGATATAATATACACTAATGGAATGGAGTAATAGCTGTTTCGTCACTTTTTATTGTGTTATGTATCAAACAAATAAAGTGGACTATATGTTACAGAACATTCTTTATTGTAGAAATATAATGCAAGTATGTTACTACATAACAATATTATACTAGATTTATTATATTTTATCCATCACTCATAATTCTCCTAGTCAAAATTAAGCTTGTAAAACGCATTTATACACGATCCCTCAATATTATAGATTTAAACAACCACATCCTACTATTAGTTAAATCTCTCTCTCTCTCTCTATATATATATATATGACTTGCAAAAATTTTTAATCGTTAATAGAATACTTTCTATTCATCCATTCAAGTTCAAATATTTTTTTTAAAAATTGTAGTGGATGGCTCTTGATTTTAATACAGTTTTTTGAATTATTAATTTATTAATTAAATTTTATTTTTTAATTGTAAGTTTATTCTAAGTTATTTCTGTTGAAGTTACGACTATAACTGCAACGGATGGATTAAGTACATTTTTCTAACAAAGTAGGAATTGACTTTTTTTTTTATTTTTACATATGACTTGTTTATATTAATTTTCACTTTTGACTGTTTCTGATTTTCTTATAAATATCTAATTATTTCAAGACAACCAGTGCATTTGTTAATTTACTAAAAAAAAATGTAAATTTGTTTTTGAGTGTTTTTTTTTTCTCTATATATATTAAGAAGTTTTTCATAATAGTGTGATACATTTTTTAAAACATAAGGTACATGTGGGAAAAATGGGTCGTAAAAAGTGTTGAATTTTATTGAGGAGGAGTGCCTTGGAATTTGCTGTGAGAGTTACACCCCCTCCCCTCTACCTTCCAGCACTTTCTGAAAAAATTCTTTTTACGTAATAGATCGTGATGTTATAAATTTCTCCAGTAATTTTCAGAAGCATTTATATACTATAGAAGTCGCCAAACTTGTTGACAACAGGGCCACCAAGTCACCAAATCTGGTCATCAAAAATGATGTCAACTTTAGAACTACATATTACATATAAATCACAGTTTTACAATTTGAGCAATGAGTATGAGCAGTTGTTTAATACAATAAGAGGGTAGATCCACACCGTTACGGTAACAGAGGGTATCCCCCCTTTCCCAGTTTATCCAATTGTTATTTACAAACAACGATCCGGTTCAAATCACAAGGGCCGTGAAACTAAACAAATTTAAGAAGCTCTTAAACCATTTCAAAGGTATTGCACTGGTTATGCTAAAAAATACTGTTTTATCTGTACGTACATAAAAAATATACATCATATACAATTTAAAACATTTGAATAATAAACCCTTCTAACTGTAATTCCAGGTATATATTGTGAATTAGTTATAATAAATTCTAGAAAATAACACGCACTTATACTTTCAAGCTGCGATTTATAAGTCAGGTATATTCGCTATATAATGCGCACCCCCTTTTTTTGAGAAAAAACATGAAATGTACGAACTCAATGCTCTTATGTTTTGAAGCCATTTGTTCGAGGTATTATTCCAAGCTTTTGAAAAAAATAGTATACTTCAAGAACTACAAACCTTTAAGTTCATAAGGAATGTTATTTCCTTTAAATAGAATTCCGATATATGTAGGAAGTCTAAATTTTTTCTATGCTCGTATTTTCTAATATTTTTAGAGCTCTCCTTTTTATACCCGTCGCTTAACACGCACCCGTAAATTTCGAGCTTACTTTTTGTGTTAAAAGTGCGCGTTATACTTTGAATTTTACAGTACCTTAGTGGTTAATATGGTGTTTTTATTAAGGAAGACATTTAAAAAACTCTGAAGATGATACAAAATTTAAATTTAAATTCTTGCTAAGACTGTGGTATTTTTTTTATTAAATCAGGAACGTGGAAGACAGCGAGCTATATATTTCACTTCAATATGTACAAATTTTTATTGGTAACACCCATATGATTATTTGTTTGCTTAATAAGTTTGAAATAAAGCAAAAATAAATGAACTACATTTCTTTGAATATTTGTTTAAAATTGCTTCCTTAAAACGTCGTTTGTCAAACTGTGCAGTGCGCCCCCTAGGGAGCGTGATAACCCTAAAATGGAGGCACAAGCATATCAAAAAGTCGAAAATAAAAAATTATTTAAAAACAAATCATTTATTTACTGAAAGGAAGCAAAACAAAATATATTCTGACATAATAAATACACGTTGCACTTTTATGGTAAGGTCGAATGTATGATAAGGTGGTTAGCATCAAAGTGCACTATTATTGCATTCAATAGATTGGAAAGAAATGGGGAGGGGCGCGATGAAAATTTTGATTGAAAATTGGGTCACAAATATTGAAAAATTGAGAAGCACTGCTTTTAAAGAATAATTTAATTTTGCTCTGTGCAGCAGAGCTTGATTACTTTCGAGTTATACTAATGATGAGAAGGTAAAATCTTTGACTCTATTATTTCAAAAAAATATGTTTCAATTAACTTCATTTGTATCAATGTGATTTAGTGGTAAAATCAAGATTTAATTTTCACAATTTTAATTCATGTATTATTCAACAATCAATGAATTCTTAATAATTTGTTTATTGGGAACCAAAAGAGTGAATTTATTTTACTATTTTCTGCCCAATATGCTTAACCCTTTATCTACCACATTATGATTTACTGTAGTTTTTTTTTTTTCATGTAATATTTTTTTTTTGAATAACTACATTGAA